>CM059809.1:16805829-17285829 GCA_030435695.1 Brachymystax lenok tsinlingensis
CATCTGCTGTCTCAGCCACTGCCTGTTACCAAGGAAGTACCCCAAGGCTCGATCCTAGGCCCCATGTTCTTCTCAATTTACATCAACAACATAGCTCAGGCAGCAGAAAGCTCTCTCATCCATTTATATGCAGATAATAGTCTTATACAGCTTTCTCTGGGAACCTTGTTTTGAACACCTCCAAAACATGTGGTTTGGTAAGAAGAATGGCTTTCTCCCTACCCGTGTGATTACTACCTCTGAGGGTTTAGAGCTTGAGGTAGTCACCTCATACAAGTACTTGGGAGTATGGCTTGATGGTACACTGTCCTTATCTCAGCACATATCAAAGCTGCAGGCTAAAGTTAAATCTAGACTTTGTTTCCTCTATCGTAATCGCTCCTCTGTCACCCCAGCTGCCAAACTAACCCTGATTCAGATTACCATCCTACCATGCTAGATTACAGAGGCGTAATATATAGATCGGCAGGTAAGGGTACTCTCGAGCGGCTAGATGTTCTTTACCATTCGGCCATCAGATTTGCCACCAATACTCCTTATAGGACACATCGCTTCAATCTATACTCCTCTGTAAACTGGTAATCTCTGTATACCCATCGCAAGACCCACTGGTTGACTTTTATTTATAAAATCCTCTTAGGCCTCACTCCCACCTATCTGAGATATCTACTGCAGCCCTCATCCTCCACATACAACACCCGTTCTGCCAGTCACATTCTGTTAAAGGTCCCCAAAGCACACATACCTGTGTCGCTCCTCTTTTCAGTTTGCTGCCGCTAGCGACTGGAACGAGTTGCAACAAACACTCAAACTGGAGAGTTTTATCTCAATCTCTTCATTCAAAGACTCAATCATGGATACTCTTACTGACAGTTGTGGCTGCTTCGCGTGATGGCTGCTTCGCTTGCCCTTTGCGCTGTTGACTGTGCCCAATAATGTTTGTAACATGTTTTGTTCTGCTACCATGTTGTTGTCATGCTGAGTTACTGCCATGCTACGTTGTCTTAGGTCTCTTTATGTAGTGTTGGGTTGTCTCTCTTGTTGTGATGTGTGTTTTGTCCTATATTTGTATTTTTTTATTTTCAGTCCCAGCTCCCCATCCCCGCAGGAGGCCTTTTGGTAGGCCTTCATTGTAAATAAGAATTTGTTCTTAACTGACTTGCCTAGTTAAATAAATTACAAACGTTGAAAATAGAAAACCGGTCATCTTTTGAGATGACAAACAAGCAAATAGAGAACATATAGAAATGGAGGAGTTATATTCACTCTAGTTTTCATGGACATTATGTCCTCTAGTTCTTTTCATTAGATCAACTCTGACAGCCTCTTTGGGTTAGACTGGTACCAGGAGACAGATGTTGACCCACTCAGCAGACTCACTGTGGCTGAAGAGCCAGTTGGTTGAAGCGGTATTCAAATCCTACCCTACGAGATCCGGACTACTACTGGTTTTGTTTTCTACCTGATAATGAATCGCACCCACCTGTTGTCCCAGGTCTAAATTATTCCCTGATAAGAGGGGAAGAATGAGGGGGAAAATGCAGTGGAACTGGCTTCGAGGTCCCTATTTGAGTGACGGGCTGTTTCGGTAAAGCTCTGATGGTCTAGTTGGTTGTATGAGTAGGCCTAGATCTCTGTATTGGGCAGTCAGGTCTCTTTGTGTTGTGGTCTGACATACTTGCCTACCCAGACTCCTTGCTCTGGCCAAATGCTACGCCACGCCCACGGACATTAGTTTCTTCTCTGCAATAAGTCTGGATCTGAGTACCTCCCCGACCTTTAACCGAATGCCAACACATTCAGGGCCAGCTGGTTGTTGTCGCTGACATATGGTTTTGTGGTCTGTGGTTAGCCCATGATTTACTGCCCCTCCCTAGATAAGAGATCCTCCCTCTGATCCACAGGAACTCAGTCCCACAGGCTGCAGGAAACAGACTAATCTACTTCCTATCCAAGTGAGAATGCTGTCATGGTAACTTCAGTTATTCTGCCCCAAAACCCCCCCTCCCTCTCTCCCTCTCTCTTTCATTTGTGGTCACCAATTCATATCTGTTCAGTTTTTCTTCATGTCGCCAACCAAGCTTTTAAAGCATGATATGATATCCATGTGTCCAGTCTGTCATGCTTGTCTGGAGCCGCGCCACAGGAAACGACAAACTGATAGGTCAGTGTAAACAGTCATTGTGAAATCAAACAGTACTGGACACAGATCCACAGCAGACAAGACTGTTGTGCTTCACACAGAGACTGTTTACTGCAGTCCAAGTCAAGATATAATCAACTGTGTACCTTCAAACTGGATTGAATATGTCTACTGATACTGCTTGGGAATAGGCTTTAATACGGAGAGTGTGGTGTGTCTGTCATTGCGTCTGTGTGTGTGACTGCATTATCCAAGCATCAGATTTGTCTGTGGAAAGTGGAAATGAAAGTCTCCCAGAAGGAGCCAGAATGCCAGACAAGCCATGGTGTTCAGCAGTGCAGTGGCTTGGGATTTTCTCATCTGAGATTGGATGCTCTATCACCCCTCCCTCTTCCTGTGAGACCCAGGGATCAACTGTAATTAACACCATTGTTTCAACAGGGTGCTAGAGCTCAACGGCTACACACACACACACACACACACACACACACACACACACACACACACACACACACACACACTGCAGCTAAGCCTCACTCATATTTGAGGTATTACGAAGAGAAGCATCTGCTTCGGATTACTGTACGTGATGATTCACACCCCAATATCCTCCACCCTTTACTATGAGTTTCTCCCTCAATCACTCCCAACTTTGAAATGCTTTATTTTGGGGGGAAAAAACACATCTATTTTTTTCTGTTGGTTCTTAGTGATTCTGGTTAGAAAAAAACCTAACCTACCCTACTGTTATGCCATAGTCATCAGCTGTGATGCATAAACATCACCTCCTGAGAGCCTTTACAATGGCTGTGTGTGTTCGTATATTCCCACATCTACCCCTGTGTGTTCCTCCTTAACCTTCAACACAATCACTGTCCAAATGGTGGAATTACTGATGTGAATAAGAGTAGAGATCCTATGCCATGCCCCGTAATGTTTGCTAATACAATATATTGATTCTGTCGTTGGGAGTGAAATGAGATTTTTTTTCTCTCCAGGTTTAGGAGTAGCTGTTTAAATCTGGGGCTGACTGGAGAGACAGGGAGAGGCAGAGCACACTGTTTACCGTCTGTCTTCTCAGCCTCCTGTAATACCCCTTTCTAACCAAGACGTTTTGCCGCCAACTTTACCATGCTGCCAACTTCTTGCCGCCTTTTCTTTATCTGAAAGGTAGTGATGACGACAAAGCCTGTGTATGTATTTCTGCCAACCGACCTAGTCATGATTGTGGTAATGTGTGCATTTTAAAAGTCCCGTCAACCCCTCAGTATAAACGTAACCTTTCATTTTACCGTCTTTGGCACGTATTAAATCATGAACATTCTTTTGTTGTCCGACATCAACTTGTCAATCACAAAGCTTCACAGAAATGTTTTTAATGCATTGTTTTTGTGTGCAGTGCCGTCCTTTAGCTGTTCTCGTCACATGGGGGAACGCACACTGTCGTTTCATCATCTTCTTGACTTTGACAGGTAAATATTTAAAGGCACTTATATAAAGCTAATAATTAATGGGTTAATAGCCAGTCATTTCTAACTCAGCCTCCTAGCGATTTGGAGTTTATCGGTGTTCAGCCAAAATAACTGGTGGGGAGTTTGAAAGGAGAGAAGTTTATCCAGCGGTGTCTGTTTTAATGAACAAAATAAGAACGGATTTACATGGCATAGCCTCTAGGCTGCACAGACCAGTAACATAAACGCAAAATATTATATTATTTTGAAAATAAATGGTATTATTCTTCTAATGTTTCTTAGGATCTGCATAAACAAATTAATAATGCATTTCTTTGTGATGGTGGATGCTTTGCCACGCATTAAATCATGAACATTCTATTGTTGTTGTCCGACATCAAACTTGTCCTTGTCATTATAAAAAAGTATAAACACATAAATGACATCGCAGCAGCCTGGTTCATATAGCAAGGTCATATGTTCACCAGTCTTAACAGGCCAGGCAACTAAAAGCAGCTTTCTAGCCAATGTTTTGGTTCATTGCAATCTAGCTCGCTATCCAGCTCATGTAATTAGCAGAACATATCTGACAACGTTTTACGTTGAACTCTAGCCAACCTTTTATTCATTACAAGGTCATTATTTACAGGTATGGTGAGCTGCTAACTTACTGTTGCGAATGTGAAGAATGAAAGCAGGTCTGAATTTAAAGAGGAATTTAGGACATGCTACGGTCTCGTCGGGTTACCACGACAACGGTCGCAAACAACCGGGTCAAAGTTGAATGTCTCTTGCTCCTTGCCCAGGTAAAGCAATGGCTATATAAAAGGCAAACGCCGACCAGAAAGATGTGAAAATTGGGCTATTTGAAAGGGGATCATTTAAACATTGCACAATTGTTTTTGACAGGCAACATACCATGAATCCTATGTGAGGGGAGGAGGGGAACCCCACAGTCCTTGTATGGCAACACACAGCTGTGTGTGTGTGTGTGTGTGTGTGTGTTAGGCCAAACAAAAGACAGAATCTCGGTGATAGGAACGGCATGACTCTCCTCTCTGTGAATCTCAATGCCATTGTTTGTGGATCAGTCATATAATCTAAAAGACTAACATAAACAAAATATAAGCTTGCAGCTGCATTCTCCTCAAGTTCCATCCGCAGTGTTAGTCTTTCTATTCCATCCCTTGTGTTTCCTGCCCTTGTCTCTCGTGTGTGTTTGTGTCTTTGTGCGACTGTGTGTGATTCCAGTACATCATGTTCTGCTGGTCAGAGAGGGGTTAGTTTAGGAGGCCCAGTGCCAAATAACAGCTGATACTAACAAAGTCCTCTTGGCCTGATACAACCGTGTCAAGAGTTTCCCCGTGGATCTCTGGGTCTCCACTCTCGCTCTCCCAAATTGTTCTACTTCCAATAATTCCCTCAAATTCCCACCTGGCTCTGTGAACAGTGCATAACCTCCGTGGTGAGTGTTCATGCTGTCATGTTCTATACTGGGGTGGGTTTATACACAACCTTACTAAACGTATGTGTGCAAAGCTGGCAAGGCAAATGGTCTAAAATCTAAAATATATTTTGATTTGTTTAACACTTTATTTTTGGTTACCACCTGATGTTATTTCATAGTTTTGATGTCGTTATTCTAGATTTTAAATAAAGAATAAAGAAAAACCCTTGCATGAGTAGGTGTGTCCAAACTTTTGACTGTGTAGTTCGTAAGCGAACTCTCAGCTGCAACCTCATCCTCGTCTCCTTTGTGACTAACAGTTTGATATGTAGGAAGAAAATGGAGGTGTGTATATACCAGCATGCTCTGTTTTATACTTGCAGTGTCCTGTATCATCCATTGTATGTCTCTTGGTCATACAGAGCTCCCTTGTTAATATATTTTTGCATCTCATTGGGATCATTTCAAGCAGCAATGATCAGGGCCCAAGCTAAGTCTCATTTTTATCGCCATATGGTCAAAGTAACACACAAATGTTTTGTCATGAACCATTGGGTTGATCTACATTTCCTCCCTGTAAACACCTCCCCTCTTCCTCTGCAGCCTCTGTCATAGCTGGGCTGATGCCTCAAAGTTGCTGTTTATTCTGTGCCCTATACAGGCCTTCCAGAACAGGGCCTATACATTTCAGATGGAGGGTTTATAGAACTGGCTATAGTCCTCCCAGTTAATGTACTAATCCAACTCAGTGTATCAGCCCCAGTCTTGGCCTGCTCGCTACCCACAAGCAGCCTGACACCAGGGCCGAGCCCAGAGCTAGGGCACAAGCTGAGAGGGATTTATTAAATAGGTAATGGACTACACTGCCTAGCTTTGTAATGATCAGGGGATCTGCATATGCTGCCTTAAAGGCTTATGATGATTCTAAAGTTCCAATCTGTGTTGGCAACTGGTTTGGACTGTTTCTCTGAGTGATTTTCAATATGGTGATGTTCTAAATCTGGTATTTGTTGGGGTGAAAAATCCTTCCAAATCCTCTTATGCAATCAGATTGATTGAATAGAGAAAAACAAACTGAATGAGAGAAATAAAAGGGATTTGTCACGTGTGCTCCCTCCGGCCTCTAGGTCACCTGGCTGCTCGTTATGGCGCACACCTGTCACCATTGTTACGCGCACCTGCGCGTCATCAGACTCACCTGGACTCCATCACCTCCTTGATTACCTGCCCTATATATGTCACTCCCTTTGGTTCCTTCCCCAGGTGTCATTGTTTGTTTCTGTGTTGTTCTTGTTTTGTTCATTAAATTATGCACTCCCTGAACTTGCTTCCCGACTCCAAGCGCACATGTTACAGGATTGTTGAGGTGAAGCTGGTCTCTGTAGCTACCAGAATCAATTGACATTTTTCTGGCTCTGCATTAAAAAGGAGTTTGTTTATCGATAGTCAGTACAAACGACAGACGCTTGCCAATTTTCAGGAATTATTTTTATGGCTTTGAATGTGAAAGATCTTTTGTTTCAGAACTGAAATATAGCTTTGCGAAATCTTTGTCTATGCTGCCTTAGGGCCAAGCCAACGGATAAGTGAAGGAGTGTTATCTCTAGGAAGTGATATGTTTGTAATCAGGGGTTCAATGGCACCTGGTGGAGATTCCTATGTAATAAGGCTGTTGATTTACAGTTGACAGCCTTGTTGTTGATCTCGCTCTCTCTTTCTGTCTTTTTCTCTCTATCGTCCGCCTCTTTCACTATGAAAAGATTATGGTTGATTTAATTAGACCACATTGGCTAAGTGAATTACTGTCAGTCAGGTTGAAATGGGAAAAACAAATTGAACCTGATTGTGTATGCAGGTCCTCGTACATCTGGGATGGACCAGTGAAGCTTCAAGGTGACAGTTATAGAGGGCAGCTCTCACTCTCAAACAGCTCTGAGGAAAGGAGATGAGATGAGAGGAGAGGAGGAGGAGAGGTGAATGGGAGAAAGAAATACATTAGAAATACACTCCTCTAGCTCCCAGCTCATAAAGGAAGGAAAACTGGCTTTGGCCAGTAGATAGAACATGTATCTCACAAACATATTTTAATGGATTTGAAATGTACTACTACTGATAATGTACGGCTTACGGCGTGTACCTCCTCTGCTCTGAGGGAGCAGCCTGTATGTTTTATTCTCCTCGGTCAGAATAGATTCAGCTTCACACACTTTCAGTGGGAATCAGATTCAGTGGGAATCAGATAATGTCATTTGCATTGAAAAGCGCCTATGGTACACACGTGCACAATAACAGCTAGAATAACTTGCCCTGGGGATTCACTCGCCTCTAGGCACTCCTAAATGACCTTGGCCCCAGTTGAAATCAACATCAAGGCATTGTAGATACTGTAGAAATACACCCTGTGTGTGTGTGTGTGTGTGTGTGTGTGTGTGTGTGTGTGTGTGTGTGTGTGTCCATATGGAAATCCAGCAGCCTTAAATATTTCACTAGCGTTCCACCACCAGAGTCATTAAACCAGATTAGGTTGCTCTGAATTGTGAATCAGAGACACTGAGAGTGGAGGGACTCTGCATGATAATCACAACACAGACACACACATTGACCTGTATCGTTATGAGCCTGTCCCATATACATTTATAATGGATCCTTCTTTCCTCCCTTCCTAGAGCTGGCCTAATCACTGATCTGACACGACCCGGTTGATGAACCGAAAGTAGTGCACTTGAATCCAGGCTGTATCACTGCCGTCCGTGATTGGAAATCCCATAGGACGGCGCATAATTGGCCCAGCGTCATCCGGTGTAGGCCATCATTGTAAATAGGAATTTGTTCTTTACGGTCTTGCCTAGTTAACATTAAAAAAAATATATATATACCTTGATTACACCTAGAAGGGAATGGCATCCTGTTCCTTGTGTGGTACGCTTAGTGTCCTGGTCATGGTCTATGGCAGGGGTGGGTAAATCCAGCCCGCGAGCCACAGGATGTTTGAATAAAGAAAAATAGAAAGAATGTCAATTATATTAGACCTATATATTTTAAATAACTGCCCTTTTTCTGGCCTGCAATTAAAATTTTGGCAAACACATTGTTCCCAAAAAATTCTGTGTGGCCCTCAGTTTCGAAATCCTGATGTTTGCCCACCCCTGGCCTATAATTTGAGACTTTCTCTGAAGCCATGAACATACAGTACTGTCTGTGCTGTGCTCTATGTATAGAATGACAGTAAACACACGTGGGTGTGTAGGAGTAGGGACACGTGTTTAGTCACTGAGTGCATCTTCTACTTAGGCTTAGTTACCAGCGTGTGGATCAGGGACAATATTGGATTACAGAGTCAATGTAAAGAGCCTTGGCTCGCTGACTGACTGAATCCTTCCACACAATGATGTTAGTGTCGTTGCTTTACTTGTAATCTGTTGCATGATCCCGGGTATTGTGTGTGTGTGTGTGGTGTGTGTGGGTGTGTGTGTGTGTGCGCGCTTGCAAGTTCTTTTGCACTTTTTGTATTTACCCTGACAAAAGACCTGTATTAATAGCACATTGTTCTGAACGCATGTCCTACCTTGTGACTGCAGTGTGCTGAAATACAACCACAAATCCTCTGAATGTTTCACATCGGTTTGAGTCTCTACAGAACCAATTACAGACGTTCCCATCAGGGCTAACCCTCTGCCCCGCCTTCCCTCTAGTCCTAGAGAATAACCTACCAGGCTTTGATGTGATACTTGTGTGTGTGCACTTCTTACTTGGGGTTCTATCCTCTGTTAAAGATTGCTTTTGTATTTTTAAAGAGCAGGCCCATGATCTAAGGGTAACAGGCCCACACACACATCTCATTAGCAGTACAGTCCCAGGGAGCTGTCTCCTCATTCATCTACTCTGCTCTGTGCTCGACACCCGTGGACCAGCAATCTAACTACAGATGATTCTGGAGGTGTTTGGCCTTCATCTTCATCACGATATACAGCTGTGAACCATCAGTCTCTGGTTGTAGTTGGTATCAGAGCGGTGGGAACACTGTGTAGTGTGTTTCAGTAGGGTGATTGACGAGATGTGGGCTCACGTGCATATCACATACAGCCTTGCAAAAGTATTCATCCCCCTAGGTGTTTTTCCTATTTTGTTGCATTACAACCTGTAATAATTTTTATTTGGATTTGATGTAATGGACATACACAAAATAGTCCAAAATATTCCAAATAGTCCAAAGTGAAATGAAAAAATTACTTGTTTCAAGCAATTCTAAAAAATTTAAAACTGAAAAATGGTGCGTGCAAATTTATTCCCTTTGCTATGAAGCCCCTAAATAAGATCTGGTGCAACCCATTACCATCAGAAGTCACATAATTAGTTAGATTGCACACAGTTGGACTTTATTTAAGTGTTACATGATCTCAGTATAAAAAAAGCCCCCAGAGTCTGCAACACCACTAAGCAAGGGCACCATGAAGACCAAGGAGCTCTCCAAACAGGTCAGGGACAAAGTTGTGGAGAAGTACAGAATCAGGGTTGAGCACCATTAAATCCATGATTAAAAAAATGGAAAGAATATGGCACCACAACAAACCTGCCAAGAGAGGGCCGTCCACCAAAACTCACGGACCAGGCAAGGAGGGCATTAATCAGAGAGGCAACAAAGACACCAAAGATAACCTTGAAGGAGCGGAGATTGAAGCTCCAAAGCGTAGCCGTACACTCCACAGAGCTGGGCTTTATGGAAGAGTGGCCAGAAAAAAAGGCATGTGGGAGACTCCCTAAACATATGGAATAAGGTACTCGGGTCAGATGAGACAAAAATGTAGCTTTTTTGGCCATCAAGGAAAAATGCTATGTCTGGTGCAAACCCAAAACCTCTCATCACCCTGAGAACACCATCCCCACAGTGAAGTATGGTGGTGGCAGCATCATGCTGTGGGGATGTTATTCAAGGGCAGGGACTGGGTAACTGGTCAGAATTAAAGGAATGGTGGCTGGTACTAAATACAGGGAAATTCTTGAGGGAAACCTTCCAGAGATTTGAGACTGGGTCGGCGGTTCACCGTCTAGCAGGACAATGACCCAAAGAATACTGCTAAAGCAACACTTGAGTGGTTTAAGGGGAAACATTTAAATGTCTTGGAATGGCCTAGTCAAAGCCTAGACCTCAATCCAATTGAGAATCTGTGGTATGACTTAAAGATTGCTGTACACCAGCGGGACCCATCCAACTTGAAGGAGCTGGAGCAGTTTTTCCTTGAAGAATGGGCAAATGTGCCAAGCTTATAGAGACACTCCAAGAGACTTTCATCTGTAATTGCTGCAAAAGGTGGCTCAACAAAGTATTGATTTTGGTGGGGGGGTGAATAGTTATGCACGCTCAAGTTTTCAGGTTTCTTGTCTTATTTCTTGTTTGTTTCACAATAAAACATATTTAGCATCTTCAAAGTGGTAGGCATGTGTGAATCAAAAGATACAAATCCACAAAAAAAATCTATTTTTAATTCCAGGTTATAAGGCAACAAAAGAGCAAAAATGCCAAGGGGGGTGAATACTTTCGCAAGCCACTGTATGTCAATGTGTGGGCGTGAGTGTGTGTGCATGTCTGTGTGTATCTGCAGCAGCTAACAGCGTGGTGTTACCTAGGATCAAGCAGATGTACTAACTCCCTTCATCTCCCTCACACGTATTGCCAGACCAGATAGAGTAAGATTTCTTACTCACTGATAAATAATTGGCCCAGCAGTCTGGCAGGCTGGCGAGATGAACACTTAAGGGCTTTACAGGATCTCACTCATGACTGCTGCTGGAATGAAAAACGCCTTCATCACCAGGAGGACTGATGTAAATGTGGGATGGAAGATGACTCTGCTAAAAGCTGTGAAAAAGTTTTTGACAACTTCTGCTTCTTGGCGGAACACTGAGGGCAAGAGGGGATATTAGATTGGTTTTCTAATGCAGGTCATGAAATGAAAAAAGAGAAGCTGGATTTAGAGTGGCTTTGATTTGAGAGGAGAGGAAGACTGGAGAGGATATGAGAGAAGGCGAGAGGATACGTTCTAAGCTGAGGGGGAAGAGTTTGGCAGATGCTGTGTGCCTCTAATGAGATGTGGTTGTTCTGTCTGTCAGCTTAGTGTCAGAGCTGGGCCTTTCATGCTTTCCCATTCTCTCTTTCCCCTTACTCTCCCCCCACTCAATCTCTCCATCTCCTCTCTCTCGCTCGCTCTCTTTCCATCTCCCCCTTCCTCTCTCTCTCTCTCTCTCTCTCTCCCTCCCTCTCTCCCTCCCTCCTATCGCCAAAGATCTCCACTACGGCCAGTTGAGTGTGTGTCTCTGTGTGGGAGATGCCGTTTGGTTTTATCCATGCTTAAGAAGGGGCCTCCTGAGCGTCTTTGGTGGAATACACACCACGCCTGGAGAACACAGCGCTCCGTTGAAGAGAATAGCCCCTCTACTGCTAATGATGTTACGTAAGACCGGGTAAATCCTTTCAGTGTGAGGTAACAGAGGAGAGGAAGAGAGGAGTGAAGAAGGCTTAAAGGAGAGGCAGAGAGACTGAGGGAAAGAGGCGGACAGAGAGAGCAGAGTTGTTCTGTGCTGTACAGTGTACTGCCAGGTTTTTTATTTTTATTTTTATTATTTTTTTAGAACAAGAAGGTCAAACTGGTGCCAGGGCTTCCTCTAATCCCATTCTAGAGAGGAGGGTTGTTAGTCCTAAAACCACCTGAGAAGTTCTGCCCACACCCTCTGGTGATGGTGGGCTGTGACAGCTCTATACAGTTGTTTTGGAGACTAGAACCCACCTCTGTGATTCCTTCTGTTCAACAAGGTCTTCTGGTACCCTCACAGCGTGGTTGTGCATGTGCACGCCTTCCCTGACGTGTGTGTGATGCACTTGTCTGACTGTGTTTATGTGCGACTGCTCACTTGTTCCACATGTCTGTTCTCTGTTTGCGTTGTGTACATACCACCTGTAGCCTGGGTGGGGTGGCAGGTAGCCTAGTGGTTAGAGCATTTGGCCAGTAACCGAAAGGCTGCTAGTTTGATTCCCCAAGCCGACAAGTTCTGACACAATCTGTCCATCTGCCACTTAACTCTAATGGCTCTAGGGTCGCCGTCAATCATGGCTGATCCGTTTCCGTGACCCCACCCTCCGAGGGTGTCTCGGGGGAAGTTGGGATATGCCAAAAAACCCGAACATTTCCATTTCACACCTCACACTCACGCAGTGAAACAAAACAAATATAAGCTCCCCCACCCCATTTGACCTTTTGTGGGTAATGGAATGTTTTGAATGTCACTGGAGCTCTAGGGACTATCATCCAACACCTCCACTCTAGAATCCTGACACTGTCTCCACCAGCTGGGAGAGACAACCCAAATGCAACAGAAACCACCTCAGAGGAGATACATTTATGATTATAATGACTAAACCTACCAGCAGAGAATGGAGCAGAACTACATTTAGCTGTAGCTATAGTACAGTGGAGAGGAGAGGGTCACCTGACAGACTGGATCACTTAGTACACTGAAACAGCAACAACACGTGAGCAGCGTGTTAGCAGTGTGGAGGATGCATCAATACAAGCATCACGCTATAGGAGTTAACACGTGTTCTCCCAGGCAGCTTATATTGTAGGGCGAGTATATGGATGGTTAAAGTTGGGGTGTTAGCCCAGTGTCGTCCTCACTAAATTCCAGGCCGACCCCTGATACAACCATGGCCACTGCCACCTAATCATCAGCTTCCAGTTTGACTTTTGGAACTCTTCTCCAGGTTGTTGCTGTAGATGAGAAAGTATCCCACTACCTGGTATGAAAATGTTTTAAACAACAAACTAAAAAGACAGAAAGACCAGTTTGTCCTGTAGTAGGATTCCCCTTCTTCAGGATAGAGCCTCTTTCTATGTTTCACTGCACACGCTCTATGCTACACCGCTACGCTATCTGACCTGGATAATGGCACTGCGGTGTGTGTGATGGCTAGAGAGGATCTGTAATTGTTACCTCGTTGTGACACCTGACAACTTCACTTTACAGCAGAGTAGATGACACCTGAGCGGCTGGCTGACTGACTGACTGGAAGACTAGACAGATTTAGGACAGTAATCCAGTCTCAATGTCGTGACCTCGCTCTCTCTTCCTTTCCTGTTTCTAAGCACTGGGGGAGATACTGGAAATGAGAGGTGCAGAAAAAGATGACTTCAGCGAGAGAAGTATTAAAAACATTTGAATTCTTCAAGGAACTTGCTGGAGATGGTTGAGCTTCTACAATCCAACCGGTTTCACACGTCTCTCCCCCACTTAGTTTCCACTCTCCTGTTAGGTTTTCCACCAGAGCTCTGAGGTCTGCAGTGTAGTGCCAGCTCTCTGTGTGTCTTGCTCCTCACAGCTCTGTCACCGATCTGCTCTCTATAGCCTTACATGGAGACACAACCAACCTCCTCTAGGTTGGGATTGGACCTGTTTACTAGAGAGTGAAAGCTAGAGAGGAGAGTTAGGAAAAGAGGCAAGGGAGAGAGTGAGAGACACAGAGCGACCGAGAAGAGGAGGGGAAAAAGAGGAATTGCTCATGAGTGTTTTTGTGTTATGGCCACATTCGCCCCTTCAATTCCAAACTAAGACGGTATGTTCCTCCTAGCTCAGCAATACAGCCCCTGTTTGAACCTTACTGCTTGTTAACAGAGAACCTTAAGTGGCAGCTACTCTAACTAGGTCATGTGTTAGTGTAGTGTAGCTATATTGTTCAGCCTGTGTGTCCCCCAAATGTACCCTATTCCCTATGGGCCCAGGTCAGAAGTAGTGCACTACATAAGGAATAGGGGGCCATTTGGGACTTAGGTTAAGTTGTTCAGTCTGTCTTCACCCCCATGGTCTAAAGGTGGGTAATTACAGGGCTATAAAGCCCCTTAGACTGGCTGCTCTGCTCTCCTTGATTGTAGTCGAACTCAAAGGGTTTGGGTCTCTGCAGAAAGCCTTTGTGTAATCTAGTGTAAGAAGATAAGCAGAGCCATTGATCGATGGTAGATTCTACAGGCACTGCTGTGATTTAAGGCAGAATTAAAAGAGAGAGCGGAGTAGATGGAGAGAGAGTGCCGGGAGAGAGACAGAGACTGTCACTAGTCTCAACGTCATGACTTATCATGACATGCTGACTAGGGAGGGAGAGATGTTGGCTTGAGGTCATGCGATATCACTTGTCTCATCAGCTGTGTGTGTAAGTAAACATTTTATTGTTAGTCAACACCTGTTGTTTACGAAGCATGTAACGAATAACATTTGGTGGGTGGTTGGGTGGGGGTCTGTGCGATCCAGGATCGTTGGGACGTCCCGACCCCATTTGAAGTTTACATTTCAGAAATGTTTAGGGTAGGAACATCCCAAGAATTCCGAATAGCACTGACCATAGTGTGTGTGTGTGTGTAAACGCGTGTGTGTATTCAATGTGAAAACAAAAGATTCACAGATGAAGTAGCCTCTGCGGTGATTGTGTATGTGTTTAGCAGCAGTGTGTGAACTGTGTTTTGTACGGTGCGTGTGGCTGGGCTGTGGATCTCTGCCTCCAGACAGATTACTATAGCACCACCTGAGACATATTCCTTGTGCTCCAAATTGCACCATATTCTCTATTTAGTGCACTACTTTTGACCAAGGCCCATAGGGTTCTGGTCAGAAGTAGTGCACTATGTAGGCAATATGATGCCATTTGGAACGCAGCCATAGACCTGAAGATCCATGCAGCCCTATCTAGCTGCAACCCTGAAGGCTTAGCTGGATGCTTGCTGGATGCATTATGCCTTCCTTTATCTGACATTCCTCTCATCACATTATCCCCCCAGCAGTCTGACTTTTAGGCAACAGATGTGAGATGTTGACATGGTTCTGTTTCTTGTCATCACAGAACTACGTGTTTCTGTGCCTGGAGAGGAACTGTTATTGAATTCCTTCTGTCTTTTTTATTGCTCCTTCTCGGTGAGGTGACTGCATCAGGGACCTTACTGGAATAGAGTTGCAGCAGGAAAATGGATGGAATTTTAAAGGTTTAACCCTGAGAGGAGAAATAGGACCTCCAATTCTGTCTCTGGCAGCTCACCTCAGTGATATTATCAGCCTCTGCAGCTGATGCTGCATTAACAGCCATAATAATCAAGCACAGAGAATGGAAAGTGAGAGCCATATTAATCAAGCACAGAGAATGGAAAGTGAGAGCCATACTAATCAAGCACAGAGAATGAGATGTGAGAGCCATACTAGTCAAGCAGAGCGAATGAGATGTGAGAGGCATTTCCTCATTACAGCAGCAGCTCAACCTGTTGTGGATCATTAAGCTGTGATGTTGGCTGTGACACTCAGGAGAAACATCTCCATCCGGACAGAGAGAGTCTCAAACTGCGCTCTCTCTCTCTCTCTCAGTCCACTGAATATAGACTGCAGTTAATCACTCAATGGTGTTCAACACAGCTCCTCACAGCCAAGGGGCCAATATGCTTTTCTAGTTTTTTTGTCTATTTTCTTTGTCTCTTCTAAAAAAAATAAAGAAAAATCTCCTTTTTCAATAACTATCTGCAGCTTGAAGTTCCTAGTTCACCTCGATTAATCTGCCTAAGACCTCAAATTAACCTCAAATGTAATCAGGGTTTTCCTAGATACACAAGCCACATAGCTACAGTACCAGTTCCATTTAACTGCAGAGACCGTCCGTATTGTGTGTCTGTAATGGGGTGTGTACAGATGAGATGTGGTGAGCTATAAGGAGTTCAAAGGGGTTGATAATATGAGGCTGTGTCCAGTCGTTGTTGTTAACCAACAGTGGGGCTGGATGGAGGATTTGGCATGTGGAGCAGCGTCGAGGCTTAATAACTCATTTTGCAGCGAGCCGTGCAATACATCCAGGTTCAGATGGTCAGCCGCAGGGTTAACCCTGTCTGGGGAGAACACTAGGGTTGCAAAGGGTCGGAAACTTTCCGGTAAATTTTCCATGGGAAGTTAAGCCCGGGAATTTGGGGAATTTTGCTTATATTCATCAAAAAAGTTAGCTTAGGTCTTGTGGCATCTTTTGGTTAAACTATTCCAAGTTCAATGGAATTGCAACCCTCTGCATGCACAGTGCACTCTTCCATCACATGTACAGAAACAAATGAGATGCTATTGAGCCCACACTACTACAGTGTCTGAGCCAAGGACTACATGCTTTCTGGTAAGTTGATTACAATACTGGATGGGGTGAATATATTTTATATGACATACATGATTTTCTGTTATCTAGTAAATAGTAGCCTACAGCAAAGTGTATTTAAATCATTTCTAATATGTTAAAATTTCTGCTAGTTAGTTTTTTCTACCATGTGGGTTTTAGCTTGCTTGAGTCTGCTAACTGAGGAGTGTTAATTCACCTGTTTCCATACATGTTTCATTTTAAAACATGTATCTTACAAAAGAGTTGTTTAATCTAAATGCTTAACTATTTAACTGTACATGGAATTGTATTTGTATTTTTTTACTCTTTCTTTCTCAAATTTTTACAGGAAAATGCCACGGGCACTATCTGATGTGTGGAGACATTTCACTGCAGCTAATGTAGAAGGAACATTTGCAAATACTGTGCCAAATCATATGTGAAGAATGCAGCAAAGATGCAGAATCATCTGGCCAAGTGCTTAAACTTCCCTCAGCGCTCACAACAAGCAACCTCAGACAAAAGTCCCTCTACTTCTATTTGAGGTGAAATTGATGAATCAGACACCTTATCGATAGCAACAGCTCATGGTCCTCCTGGAATCAGAAGTTTTTTTGACTCAATGAAGGAACGTAGTCAGAGAAATGCTGATGAATGTCTTGCTCGAGCTTTGTATGCAACGGGTTGACTTCTGATGCTCACAGGCAATGTGTATTGGAAGAGATTTCTGAATGTTCTTCGCCCAGCATACACTCCTTTAACCAGACATGCTTTATCTACTCATTTGCCGGATGCAGTGTTCCACAGAGTTCAAGTGAAGGTCAAGCAAATCATAGAGAAAGCAGACTGTATTGTAATCATCTCTGATGGGTGGTTGAATGTTCGTGGGCAAGGAATAATTAACTACATCTTCACCCCTCAACCAGTATTCTACAAGAGGACAGACACAAGGGACAACAGACAGACCGGTCTCTACGTTGCAGATGAGCTGAAGGCAGTCATCAATGACCTTGGACTACAGAAGGTATTTGCACTGGTGACAGACAATGCTGCGAACATGAAGGCTCACATCATACCCATTGGCTGTGCTGCTCATGCATTGAATCTGCTCCTCAAGGACATTGTGCCACTGAAAACAATGGATACACTCTACAAGAGAGCCAAGGAAATTGTTAGGTTTGTGAAGGGTCGTCATGAAATAGCAATCTACCTCACCAAGCAAAGTGAGAAGAATAAGAGCAACACATTGAAGCTGTCTAGCAACCCATTGGGGTGGTGTTGTCATCATGTTTGACAGTCTCCTGGAGGGGAAGGAGTCTCTACAAGAAATGGCCATATCACAGTCTGCCGATATGGACAGCCCCATCAAGAGAATCCTCCTGGATGATGTATTTTGGGAGCGAGTGGTAAGCAGCCTGATCTCCTGAAACCTATAGCAGTAGCCATTGCACGGATTGACGGAGACAATGCCATCCTGTCTGATGTTCAGACTCTGCTTGCAGATGTAAGAGAATACATCTGTACTGCCCTGCCTACTTTACTGCTGCTCCAAGCAGAGGAAACTGCAGTTCTGAAATGCATCAAAAAGCTAGAAGACTTCAAAAAACATCAGCCTCCTCAGAGCACAATTGGTCCTTGTTTGAACACACACACCAAAGCACGCAACAGACTGACCAAGAGTTGAAAAATTGGTGGCCTCCAGGCAAATTTGAGGCTTTTTGAGCCTGACAACGAGCCATCCTCAACTAGGTTGGAAAGTGACAGTGAAGATGAGGCTTCAGAGTCTGATGTTTATGAGGTGAACATTGAGGAGGTCCAGGGAGAAGACATGGAAGCCTGAGAGGAAGACAACCAAAGCTTTAGTTTCTAGACAATCATTTTACAGATGTAAGTTGAAAACATTTTTGGGAGATGTGATTGATTTGGGGATCATTCAATATTTCTTTCCTTTTGTTGTTCAGTGAAATCATCCCATGTGAAGAGTCAACTCATTTAATTAAAGTTCAATTCTTAACTACATTTATTTTATTTCTATTGGAAGGATTTAATAATTTGCAATTATGTCTACTTAAGATAAGGGAGAAGGTTTATGTTTCTGCCTCCATATTATATGGTAAATATATCTAAAGCAAAAAACAACATTTAAATGGTATTAATATTAATTTGCATATATTTCTGTCAATTCCCATATATTCCCATTAATTCCCATATATTCCCGTTAATTCCCACAGAAAGTTTCCACCTCTGAATATTCCCCCAAAATGTGCAACCCTACTTAAAACACACATGCACACACTACACAGTGCTTTTACTTTCAAAATAGTATGAGGCTTAAGTGTCTGCTGTGTGCTACTGCCTTATTTGCTGTTTAGCAGCAGTGGAAGGTGTGTGTGTTTGTGTTACCCCCTGTACAACCCCCAGTCCACCTCTGCAGATACTGATGTTGCTGACTCTGCCTCTAGATTGACAGAGGAAGAAGTATTTCTGTTAACAACTCCTGAGCACACTGGATGTTGTTGGGACTGGAGTTGGTGCTGGGAGTGTGGAGCTGGTTGTGATCATGTGTGTTGAACAAAAACATTCTGCCCCTAAGCAAAGTGACACAGCACTGCACTCACTGACCCTCACATATCAAAACACCCCCTCTTTCTTTTTCTCTTTCCCTCTCGCTCTCTCTCTCTCCCTGACTCTCACCCTGCAACAACAGTGTTTGGGTTCCCATCCCTCCTCTCTGTGTTGTCTCTGATCTGTTTCCCAGGAGACCGAGAGAGTCTCCTGCTGAGTAGTACTACAGTAGGAATGTACTGTACAGTAGCATGACGTAGTAAGGATACTCTGTGGGAACGGGGAGTGTTTGGCGTTTTAGATGGTGTGTTTATACTTGCTGGTGTACGTGCATGCCTGGACCAGTGTGTGTGTGTGTGTGTGTGTGTGTAATTTGGGTGTTGGGGGATCTATTGGGGGTTCTTTTTTGATTCCTCCACCACTGAGCCAGACCTTGCCTTGAAGTGTGTGTGTGTCTGTTTAGTTCAAACCTGTCCCTGTGTGTCAGTCCCAGTGTGTCTTCTTGGGCCAGCTTGCTCCAGACCATGTCTAGAGGTTAGACCACGGCTAGAGGCTAGGAGGTAGGACCAGACCAGGACCTGTTGTTTTGAGTAGAAATCACTCTGGCCTTTCTCCACACACCTTCCTTACTGTATTTGTATTTATTATGGATCCCCATTAGCTGCTGCCAAGGAAAAATGAAGGCAGTTATACAATTTAAAAATATTACAATACATTCATGGCTGTCTGAAGACGCTTGGCACACAGTCAGGGAGGTAATGACCGGAAAGAGCTATTTGAGTCTCAAACTCTCTTTTGATTGCACACACAGCCCCTTCCTCTACCAGAAGAGTGTGTCTGTCTCTGTGTCTGTCTCTGTGTCTGTGTGTGTTAAGATAAAGAGAAAAAAGTGACATAATTAATAGGACAGACTCACCCCCAAAAACTTCCAGGACATTTATTTATTACATCAAATATCAGCCAGCATTTTAATGTCATCTCCGAGAGATATTCAGTTGAAGTTGGAAGTTTACATACACTTAGGTTGAAGTCATTAAATCTCGTTTTTCAACCACTCCACAAATGTATTGTTGTTAAACTATAGTTTTGGCAAGTCGGTTAGGACATCTACTTTGTGCATGACACAAGTCATTTTTCCAACAATTGTTTACAGACAGATTATTTCACTTATAATTAATTGTATCACAATTCCAGTGGGTAGGAAGTTTACATTCCCTAAGTTGATTGTGCCTTTAAACAGCTTGGAAAATACCAGAAAATGATGTCATGGGTTTTGAAGCTTCTGATAGGCTAATTGATAACATTTGAGTCAATTGGAGGTGTACCTGTGGATGTATTTCAAGGCCTGCCTTCAAACTCAGTGCCTCTTTGCTTGACATCATGGGAAAATCTAAAGAAATCAGCCAAGACCTCAGAAAAAGAAATTGTAGACCTCCACAAGTCTGGTTCATCCTTGGGAGCAATTTCCAAACGCCTGAAACCACGTTCATCTGTACAAACATTATTACGCAAGTATAAACACCATGGGACCACGCAGCCGTCATACCGCTCAGGAAGGAGACGCGTTCTGTCTCCTAGAGATGAACGTACTTTGGTGCAAATAGTGCAAATCAATTCCAGAACAACAGCAAAGGACCTTGTGAAGATGCTGGAGGAAACCGGTACAAAAGTATCTATATCCACAGTAAAATGAGTTCTATATCGACATAACCTGAAAGGCCTCTCAGCAAAGAATGAAGCCACTGCTCCAAAACCGCCATAAAAAAAGCCAGACTACGGTTTGCAACTTTGTGATGAGAGGACATGGGGACAAATATCGTACTTTTTGGAGAAATGTCCTCTGGTCTGATGAAACAAAAATAGAACTGTTTGGCCATAATGACCATCGTTATGTTTGGGGGAAAAAGGGGGATGCTTGCAAGCCGAAGAACACCATCCCAACCGTGAAGCACGGGGGTGGCAGCATCATGTTGTGGGGGTGCTTTGCTGCAGGAGGGACTGGTGCACTTCACAAAATAGATGGCATCATGAGGAAGGAAAATTATGTGGATATATTGAAGCAACATCTCAAGACATCAGTCAGGAAGTTAAAGCTTGGTCGCAAATGGGTCTTCCAAATGGACAATGACCCCAAGCATACTTCCAAAGTTGTGGCAAAATGGCTTAAGGACAACAAAGTCAAGGTATTGGAGAGGCCATCACAAAGCCCTGACCTCAATCCCATACAACATTTGTGGGCAGAACTGAAAAATAATGTGCGAGCAAGGAGGCCTACAAACCTGATTGAGTTACACCAGCTGTCAGGATGAATGGGCCAAAAATCACCAAACTTATTGTGGGAAGCTTGTGGAAGGCTACCCTAAATGTTTGACCCAAGTTAAACAATTTAAAGGCAATGCTACCAAATACTAATTGAGTGTATGTAAACTTCTGACCCACTGGGAATGGGATGAAAGAAATATAAAAGCTGAAATAAATCGTTCTCTCTAGTATTATTCTGACATTTCACATTCTTAAAATAAAGTGGTGATCCTAACTGACCTAGACAGGGAATTCTTACCAGGATTAAATGTCAGGAATAGTGAAAAACTGAGTTTAAATGTATTTTGCTAAGGTGTATGTAAACCTCCGACTTCAACTGTATGAGTTATTTACTTTGAATAGAATAGACTCTTGAGAAGTTATTTCTTTCTGTTTTGAAACTATGTCTGAACCTGTGAACTCTGCTGTTCATTTGGTGAGTGTGTTTTTAGTATGCACTCATCCTTTCTCTCTCTTCCTGTTGTTGTGTGGGCTTGACAACCTGCCATGTTTTCTGGAAGTGCCTTCTTGGTGTGTGGTTGTGTGTGTTTATCCATTCCGTGTGTGTGTGTGTGTGTGTGTGTGTGTGTGTGGAGCTGAGTGACAGTGCCTTGTGGTTCCATGGAGGTTGAGCAACACTGTCATTATAAACCCTAAGACACTTTCCTCTTCCTCCCAGAGAGCCACAAGTCCTACACACACACACACACACCACACACACACACACACACACACACTCGTATCCACCATATAGTGCACTACTTTTGTCGACTCCCCTTTGCCATCTATATAGAACCAAATGCACACTCCCCATCTTTGCAGACAGAGAATCTAGTCCACACTACAGCCTGCATACAGAGCCCAGTTGCCCAGCTACACTGAGAATCTGGGTCTCCAACCCACATAACATGTCCTCCTCTGCTGTCAGTTCTCTATGCCTCGCTTCCTGGCCTGGTTGTAGAGAGTGAGTCACTCACAGATAACACTCATTCATTCAACTGGCTGGCCTTAATGACTTAACCCAGGAAGCCAGAGAGAAGCCCACTCAATGAACTGGTCAGGATAGATGAGACTGGCCCTGCTTCACATCACTTTAATACAATGGCCATGTGACTATAGGCCAAAGGGATCTTCTCTATTATACTATTTTCTTGTATTTCTTCTTTCTTTTGTTCGCTCTCCTCTTCTGTTCTCATCTCTCCGGTTACAACCGCCTGCCCATGTGTGTGTGAGGGTAGTTTCCTTTTAAGAGGAGTAATTGCATGGGTCCCAGTGTTGCCGGAGTTCTCTGTGATTTCCTTGTGCGTCACTCAAAGCTTGTCCTCCTTGGCCAATGTCCTCCCAGCCCCATGGACAAGTGTGTGCACGCACACAAATACATTGCCTCTGTATCAGCTGTGTTGGCTGTATAGTAATGGCTTTGTCCAGGGGCCGCAGGAACTAGGAATGTGTGTCTGTGTGTAATAATGATAATAATGTGTGACACCAGCCTGCTATGGTAATGAGCCTGTTGCTGCTCCACCTGATAAGTAGCTGTGTCATGCCTGGGGGTCCTCACAAGGATAGTAAAACATGGAAAATTCATGGACACTTGCCCCACAAGGAAAAAGGCTATTTTATGCTTAGGGGTTAGGTTTAAAATTACAATTAGGTTTAGAGTTTAGGGGTAGATTTAGGGGTTAGGTTTAAAGTTACAATTAGGTTTAGAGGTTAGGTTTAGAGGTTAGGGGTTAGGTTTAAGTGTTAGGTTTAGGGGTTAGGTTTAGGTGTTATGGGTTGGGTTAGGTTTAGGGCTTTGGGGTTAGGGGGTAGGGCTTTTGGGTTAGGGGTAGGGTTGGTATCCAGATTTTCATATCATCATACTGTTTTATACCATAGCGGCGTATACGGTATTCCCGAATGTGCACACAAGGGGCGCTATTTTTGTGGGATGCACAAAACAATTTAGGCAACAGGGATCATGATCCAAGAGGGGATTGAATGTCTGCTGTAACTACCTGTCTGCTGAACCTTGATCTTGATATCTAGCCACTTAGCTAGCAAGTTTGCAAACCAAATGCATAGCTGGAGCACTGAGCTGGATATCATTTGCTATATCTTAGATTTCTTGTGTGAAGTGAAGAAGCGATTCCGGGATGCTGGCCTTCTAGGCAGAGTTGCAAAGAAAAAGCCATATCTAAGACTGGCCAATAAAAAGAAAAGATTAAGATGGGCAAAAGAACACAGACACTGGACAGAGGAACTCTGCCTAGAAGGCCATCATCCCGGAGTCGCCTCTTCACTGTTGACATTGAGACTGGTGTTTTGCGGGTACTATTTAATGGAGCTGCCAGTTGAGGACTTGTGAGGCATCTGTTTCTCAAACTAGACACTCTAATGTACATGTCCTCTTGCTCAGTTGTGCACTGGCCTCCCACTCCTCTTTCTATTCTGGTTAGAGACAGTTTGCGCTGTTCTGTGAAGGGAGTAGTACACAGCGTTGTATGAGATCTTCAGTTTCTTGGCAATTTTTCGCATGGAATGGCCTTCATTTCTCAGAACAAGAATAGACTGACGAGTTTCAGAAGAAAGTTATTTGTTTCTGGCCATTTTGAGCCTGTAATGGAACCTAGCAATGTTAGTGTCAGTCAGTGTCAGTGTTCTGCCATAGCCAGCGAAGAGCCCGGATCTCAGTCCCATTCTGGGACCTGTTGGATTGGAGGGTGAGGGCTAGGGCCATTCCCCCAAGAAATGTCCGGGAACTTGCTGGTGCCTTGGTGGAAGAGTGGGGTAACATCTCACAGCAAGAACTGGCAAATCTGGTGCAGTCCATGAGGAGGAGATGCACTGCAGTACTTAATGCAGCTGGTGGCCACACCAGATACTGACTGTTACTACCTTTGTTCAGGGACACATTATTCCATTTCTGTTAGTCACATGTCTGTGGAACTTGTTCAGTCTATGTCTCAGTTGTTGAATCTTATGTTCATACAAATATTTACACATGTTAAGTTTGCTGAAAATTAACACAGTTGACATTTCTTTTTTTGTATGTAAACTTCCAGTTTTATATATATATATATATATATATATATATATATATATATATATATATATATATATATATATATATATATATATATATATATATATATATATATATATATATATATATATATACACACACACACACACACACACACACACACACACACACACACACATACATACATATGTGTGTGTATATATATATATATATATATATATATAATTACTATTAGGCACTGATCTTGGATCAACTTACTGTACCCAAATCCTATGCTTATCTATGAGAGGGTAAAATCCATAACTGACCGTAGATCAGTGTTATGTTTTAGGAGCATCTTGATCCTACTCTTGAGTCCTGACTGAGAAACCACTCTGCTGCTCGACCTCATTTCATTACTGTTGATTTCCTGTCTGTTGTGTGTAATAACTGAGTCACTCTCTCCCTCAATCATCACAGAATCCATCTGCCCTCATATAACTAAGTGTTTCTCTGCCTCCACGGATTATAATGCATTAGAGGGCTCCACTTTTTCGTTCAGCCCTCTTTTTCTTTTTCTTAAAGATGTTGGACACTGTAATGTTTTCATTAGGATTTCAGCCCTCTTTTTCTTTTCCTTAAAGATGTTGGACACTGTAATGTTTTCGTTAGGATTTCAGCCCTCTTTTTCTTTTCATTAAAGATGTTGGACACTGTAATGTTTTCATTAGGATTTCAGCCCTCTTTTCCTTTTCCTTAAAGATGTTGGACACTGTAATGTTTTCATTAGGATTTCAGCCCTCTTTTTCTTTTCATTAAAGATGTTGGACACTGTAATGTTTTCATTAGGATTTCAGCCCTCTTTTTCTTTTCATTAAAGATGTTGGACACTGTAATGTTTTCATTAGGATTTCAGGCCTTTTCCGTTGGTCACGCCTCCTGTGGCTGGGTGCTACCGGTGTGACACGCCATGCTGCCCATCTTAGGCACAGATCTAGGATCAACTTATTCTCCCAAATCTTGACCTTAACTTTTAGGTTGAACTGTTCTAAACTCTCCTTAGACCAGTGTCTAAAGAGGCAGCTTCGTCCAGCTCCCCTGAGGCTCTCCGAGTAAACCACTGGCTTCCTGTTAGCACACCCAGTTAACGGCTGTTCATCAAAGACCTGGGCTGGGTCTCATGCCTGGGTTGGTCAAATTGTGTTGCTTTCTCCTATCCAGTGCTCCAATCGTATCTAAAAGGAAAGATTGGAAAGCCAGTGCCAGCCTTCATCTCTGTTCTCTGAAGTTCCGTCAAAGCTTGGATTAGAGTTAAGATTAAACAAATGACATAAGGGATGGCGAAAAAGGGAAAAACAACAATGTTTCTGATCTTCCTTCACATACTGTGCATGTCTAATGTTATTTCATACAGCAGCCACTTCGATTCTGACTGTAGCACTTATAGTGTTAATGGGCTGCAGATCAACTATGCCGGAGTTATTGGCCGTTAGCTGAACCATTCCTCTTGAGTTTACATAGGCCTGGAGAGATGAACTGTGTGTGTGTGTGTGTGTGTGTGAGTGTGAGAAGGATTGGATGTGAGGCAAAGCTCTCTCCCATAGTAACAGTCCAGGGAATATTTTGCTCTGTCCATGAATGTCAGAGATGCGCTCATGACTGAAGCCAGATGGAATCTGCGCTGAACGTTTCTCATCTGTGTGTTTTATCACAGATTATTTGATATTCAATTACGTCCACAAGGACCATCTTTCATTCCAAAGAATTGATGAATGCTTAGGAACATTTAGCCTTCTGCATGGATGAGTGTGTGTCTTAGTAGTGTCCTTATATCAACTAAAGGAGAGCTGAGGGTTGGGGAGCAGCAGGACTCTGTTATTGTAGGTGTTGTCAGCGCGCGTCCTCCATCTGAGCAACACGTCATGGTGTAACAGGAAACTGTGTCTCCATGGGGAGTTGTCTGTGTGTTTGGGCTCCTCCTGTGTCAAAATTCTCTCTTTTATTTTCCAGGAGGAATCAGATGGATTATGTGTGTGTGTGTTCGTCTTTCCGTGTGTGTGTGTGTGTGTGTGTCTCTCTCTCTCTCCCCCATGCCTCCGCGTGTGTGAGAGAGAATGTGTGTGTCCTGGCTCAGTTCCATTAGTGAGCTGCTGTCTAATTGAAACCTCTGAACGGCCCTCAGTAGGTGGAGGCAGTGATCCACCAGGCCATTCCCTGTCATGCTGTGTCATTACGGCCCATTGAGGAAATCTCTGCTGTCTAACATGGGTTGTGTGCACAGTAGCCTGGCTGACGTGACCCACGTGGCCACACAGTGAGGAAGAGCTGTGGCTTACTGGTCTTGAATGGAGGCCGTTAATGAGCGGACGCATTGATTGGTTCTCTCAGATGTTATTTTTTTTTTGCTGGTGGGTTGATTGGATTAGAAAATCCAAGAGTTGAAATGGAAGGGGGTGATGCTCAGGGGCTGTGGGTGGTTCGGTGAGAAAGACACAGAGGAGAACCAATAGCAGTCAACAACATCAAAACAGCCTTTCCAGACTCTGAAGTCAGGAGGACTTTGAGTTTGGTATCTGCCAGACTGGTAGCACAGATCCTCTGTGTGTGACAATCACATCAGATGTACTATCTTTGGGAAGATTCTGGGTAGGATTTGACATGAACACATGAATGTAGTCACAACCTCAGCGCTCTGCCGTGACTCTGGCGTGCAGAGTGTAGAGTTTTAATCTGGGTCAATAATGGATTGTGAGACTAAGTTATTAGGATGTTTCTTGTGCTCTTTTTCTGAATCGTGTAATCTGTGGAGGCGTATGCACTCCAGTGTGCATTTCCCTCCCAGTGCTGTAGTGCAGAAGGGGTGTGTGTGTGTGCGCATGACTCAGTGCTGTAGGGCTAACATTAGCAGTAGCGGGTCCTGTGCCAATCACATCACATCAGCAATGTAGCAGCTAACCCCATCGGAGACCCAGCATGCTCAGACTTGGCCTCACACACTCAGTTACCACACACACTCACACGGTTACCACACACACTCACACGGTTACCACACACACTCACACGGTTACCACACACACTCACACGGTTACCACACACACTCACACGGTTACCACACACACGGTTACCACACACACTCACACGGTTACCACACACACACACACACACGGTTACCACACACACACGGTTACCACACACACTCACACGGTTACCACACACACACGGTTACCACACACACGGTTACCACACACACTCACACGGTTACCACACACACACACAGTTACCACACACGGTTACCACACACACTGTTACCACACACACTCACACGGTTACCACACACACGGTTACCACACACACTCACACGGTTACCACACACACACGGTTACCACACACACGGTTACCACACACACTCACACGGTTACCACACACACACACAGTTACCACACACGGTTACCACACACACTGTTACCACACACACTCACACGGTTACTACACACACGGTTACCACACACACTCACACAGTTACTACACACACACACACACACACATACCCAGGCTAAAATAATGAGCGTGGAAGTGTGTGTGTGTGTGTGTGTGTGTGTGTTAGTTTTTGTTGTGTAAACAAACAAACCTTTTAATGTGGGAGTGAAGATGGTGAGCGTGTTTGGTCAATGGCAGTGCATGGCAAGGAACCTCAGACAAAATGTTTGGCTTCCAGTAATACTAGGCTACATCTAAAAGCCTGCCCCTCCTCCCCAATGCTGTCGTGTCACAGCTGCCTTGGTTTGGGCCTCAGAGCAGAAAGACTGGGGAACGACAGCGAAGAGCATACACCTCCTCCTGTCCTCGGCTTGTGTAGCGAGTCTCATCCGTCTGCCTCATCGCTGCCTGTGTAAAGTGACAGCTGTTGTTGTTGCAGCCTTAACAGTGATTATTTTGTCATTCATGTGGATGAGACCGATTATGCAGCGCATTGTGTTTAATATTCATTACCACATTCAGCTGCCTACGCTACAAGTGCCTGTGTGTGAGAGGGAGAGAGGAAGGGGGAGAGAGAGAGAGAGAGAGAGAGAGAGAGACTTCCTCCTCAGTGCATACCATGACAGTTATATGAACGCACAGTTGCTCTGCTGTGTGTGTCTGTAGGGTTGGTTTATGTGTCATCCTCGCTCCAGCCCTTCCTGTCAGCTGAAAGGCTGAGGTTGGGAGCCCTGCATGAGGTCTTCTTACCCTGTTGAAATCCTCTGCAGGTCCTGTGTGTTGTGTTCTTCTGGCTTTGGTCATAAGAGACCTTGAGAGGGACCTTGAGGCTTGCTCTTTTCTCTCTCTCTCTCTGTGTGTGTGTGTGTGTGTGTGTGTGTGTGTGTGTGGACCAGCTGTGTCACACGGAACTGACTGTGTCAGTGTGTCTGCTCTGCTCTCTATCGAACAACAGCTGTGTACTATCAGGTCTCCAGTCACACTCTGTGACGCACCCGCACGCAGCCTGAGGAAAACATCCCCTGGACTAAGGCCGTGTGTATTTTCCTGGAATATTTATAAATACATTAACATTTGTTGGAATGGACAGTCTCCACAGAGTGGTGGATCCTCAACCAGCCTGGGAACTAGCTAGCTGAGAGGGATGAGCTTTCCTCTACTCTGAGGACTGCTGGAGCTGCTGCCAGTCTCTCTTTTGGGGAAAGCCTGGCATTCTGCTGCCACATTCCCAATACGGAATGTCATTTTCCCAGTGAGATGTTCCTGGAATTCCTCCACTGTATCCCTGCTAGACTAGCGCATGGCTGACTGATGGTAGATTTTAGGAGTGGTTGGCATTCTGTTGTCACATTCCCAGTCAGCCATTCCTAGAATGTTCCACCTTTGGCTAGACTGACATCTTTGCCCCTGAAAGGAATGTTCACTGTGCTGCTGTCTCGATCTCTCACGTTTTCTTCTAATGTGTAATGTAAATGTTAAATCGTTTTCTAACTCTGTGTGTATCCGTGTGTGTGTGTGTGTTTGTTTTGTATGCCTGCTGTCGTGTACCCATGTCTCTGTCTCAGCCTGCCTCATTACTCTGCCTTTGTGGCTCCCCATTCTGTGTCCACTCTCTGTCTGTCTCATTGTTACGCAACAGAGACATCCCGACTTCATAGCACGTCACCATATTTCTGCAAACTTCAGCCACCCTTCACTCTATTTAAAAAAAGAATGACCGTGTTTCTTTGTGTGTTTACCGTATGTGGGTCTAGACGGGTGTCTCCAAGGAATAGGAATCTCAGTGAAACTGGATCCATGCTGATCTAAGTATAGACCGGGCTCATAGAGGGTTGAGTTAAGGCTGTAGCGAAGAAATAGGCTGGCTGGCTGTGTTCTAGTGCATGTCGACCCTAACAGCGGGAAAGTGTCACTTTGACAGCCTCGACCAGATGTAAGCCCAGCTTATAGTACACTCTGTCTGTGTCTCTGTGCATGTTTTATTCACAGCTCAATGGATTCTATTCTCCTTTGAATTTTTTTACAAAGTTTTTTTTTATCCGTGCACAATGAATATTTAACTTGTTCATATCTCTGAGCTTTAAGCTTCCATGTGTATACCGCACGCTACAGTGATATCTATGCATCTATTTGTTCCTTATCAAGTAGATGTCTCTTCTGGAGATGATTTCAAAGATGAAGGGTTGTACATATGCGTCGCTAATTAACGTGTCATAGAAAATGCATACGTTGCAACCTAATTGCATCAGCCGAATGCATGCTGTTATTAAGTCAAGATGACAAAAGAGATTCACGAAACGCATTTTGCTTAATGAAGAATTCATCATGGGAATAATGGAACAACAGCTGAAATCCGTGTGCATAATAATTTATCCTGAGATTTTCTCTCAGTGCCCTCTGCTGGACATGTTTGCCTCATACACTAGTTGATTATAGGAAGAAAGGGAGGATGCATTTTCCACAGGATCTTTAACTGTCCTACAGGTGTTGTCAGACGCTGCACACACCATCTCTCTCTCCCTCTCTGCCCCTGTCAGTGTTTCAACATGGGCTCCATTCCTCCCTCTCTCTCTCCCGCCTTCCTCCCGGACAGACTCTGTCCAAACACCCTCTAGGCTAATTAGTTAGTTGGAGACAGATTCCTCTGGTGTAAACTTCCGCCTGTTCACTGTTGTAACTCCTCTCTCTCAGCTCTCTCTCTCTCTCTCTCTCAGCTCTCTCTCTCTCTCTCAGCTCTCTTCTCTGCAGGCTGTTGTCTTTAGACATTCCAGTGTTCTGGGAAATTCAGCTATAGCTGGAGGGTCTGTCCTAACCACAATCTATCTCTTCTATAGCCTGGACATAGATGCCGGGCTCAGGGTTCAGAAAATGTGTGACTACCCTTGGGCTATGGGACAGTGCCCTCTCTGCCCTGGGGGTTATCACCGGCCGTTGGAACAGTCACTGGGGCGTGGACTGGAGATTGGGCTCCCGCTCTATTTCTCTGGATAACAGAGACACCCATCCACTCACCCAGCTGGGCAGAGGCATGCTGCAGAATGGAACATTTGTTCCCATCCTTTATTCATGAGGGAGCAGCAGCCCTCCGGTCACTCAGTCAGACAACAGGGATATTAATTCCCTGTAACATCTCCAGCTGACGACTCACGGATTAACCCAGGGCCCAGTGTCGAGTAAATAGGGAATAGATGTATCTAACTGTTGCTTGCTCACACATGTACCCTGAGTCACAGTTCTAGGATCAGTTTAGCCTCTTCAGATCAGCATAAAAAGGATTTGAGGCAGAATATTAGATGCATGCACACTCACTCACTCAGCCAGACGTGTTGTGCTTTATTCTCCGCTCTCTCTGGGACGAGAGACAGGCGGGATGTTTTAATGTTTCAGACGAACCCGAAAACTGCCTCTGCTCTGGGTTTTAAGTATCTCCACACACACACACACACACACACACACACCTCCTCTCGTCCTCTCCTACCAGCACAAGGCTATAGCCCTATATCTCTGCACCCTGAGGAAGGGTAAAACCCTGGCCTTGGCCTTAACGGGCAGAGGAGAGGAGTCCCTCGGGGTGGTGTTACAGGGGCATAACGCTCCATTAGCCTCCCTCCCTGACTCTGGGCTGTAGTAAATGCTAACGTTAGCCTCTCTACTATCCTCTAGTCTCCTCAGGACTGGACAGCTAGCTGTGTTATGGCACAAGGCTCTCATACCACACACACACAACACACATTCTCTGTCCCACTCGTAGTGGAATTCTGTCCACATTGTGTCTACATTCTCTGTGTTAGTGAAATTAGCTTGTGTGTGTGTGTGTGTGTCCGTTCGTCTGTCCGTCCGTACGTGTCTCTCCATGCGCGTTGCATTATGGACAGGCATTTTTATAGGGTCCACACCCACTTTCATATAGATGCCTCCCACTCTTTTCCTACTCAACATTCCGATGAAGGCAATTCATATCGAAACGTAAGCCTATTCTTTTTTTGTTGTCATGTCAATAAATCTGTCAGATTTACACAGCAACAGTGCTCATTTTTATTTATTATCCCTGATAGTCACCAGTTGAAGTACTGTATCCTGGGGTAAGGAATGTTTCAAGTTCTGCAGTCGAGCACCTGACCCCCCCCCTCTATCCACAGGCAAATAGTGGACATGTTACTCTTACCAGGGTATTGTTTTCTCAAAGTGAACAGTACTCTTCCTCTTCTCTTCCATTCTCCTCCATCTCTCCATCTCGCCCTCGCTCTTTCAATCTGGTCTGTAAGCACGGCGCTGAAAGCGATTTATAGAATCTGATTCAGTTTTTCCCAAGTGCTTCCACGGAATTCTAATAACCCTTCAGAACCGCTGTATTATTTACCAGACAAGCCCCTCTTGTCAGAACACACAGCTGCATCCCAAATGGCACCCTGTTCTGTGTTTAGGACACTACTTTTGACCAGGACTATGCCAGTTTGAGGCACATACTTAGCCTGGGTAAACCTTAGTGTTGATCCACCCTGTACTCTCTACTAAAAGGCAAATACCTTGATCCTACTGTCTGGAGCTAGGTCACATATTGGTTCATTTTTGAGGTTGAGCCTCTTCGTTGACAGAGTTTCATTATTCACTCTCTCTTAGTCACACACTGACTGTCAATCAACAAGCAACTGAAAGACTCAGTTGAAGTGACATGTTTTGAACACAATGCATTAATTGACATGTTGGAGTTGCGTTATGAGTGGACTTCGCCACTGGGAATGAGGTGTAGTAACTATGTACTGTAACAAAAGCAAATGGCAGAATAGCAGAGTTTGCTTTGATTGGACAATGTAAAAGGAAGAAGTAGTTGTCCAGTTGTTAGTGGTTTGTTAACACTCCGGAGTAGCCGGATTAGCAAATTGTTTTGGCCCGTCTGTATATACATGTTGTTCCATCACCTCATCTACCAGTGAAATTATAGTCTGGCTGATGATGCCCATTTCCTATGGTAACAGTTTGTGTGTGGTGTGTGTTGATTTGTGCAGTATAAGTGTGCATTTCTCCCTCTGACGTCAGGAAAAAGGAATCAGTAAAAGTTTATGGTGAAACTCACTACCCCTCTAATCACTGCGTGGTTCTGTCCCTCTCTTCTCCTCTTCAATCTCTCTCTCTCGCTCTCCCCTCTCTCCCTAACCACTGGGAGTGAGTGAAAGGTAATTAAGATTTGCCCTGGTTTCTAATTGTGGTTGCCATGTTCCCTCCCCCAGAGTGTGGTACAGTAGCTGATTGCATCTATGGTGTGTGTTGTTGCTTAGAGGAACACCGAGCTGAAGAATTCCATCACTGAGGGCTTATTGCATTACTGCTATCTCTGCTCTGTGGTGAGAAGCAAACTGTAAAAACACCAGCCAATCAGCTCCAAGTGATTTGTTAATTTTGGAAGTCGGTCCAAGTAATTCCCACTCATAATAGAGACACACGTGATGGTATACAAAATGTACGCAAGGTTTAAAATGAATATGTTTTAGTCAAATATCTCAGTTTGCACTTTGTGCGGCGTACAAATGATTTGTAATTATGATCCGCCCGCGGCTGAATCTAGTTGTTGATCCCTGGCCTAGATCTGTCTCTCTGCTGCAGGGTCGTCTCTGCCTTTATTGAGAAAGATCAGACCGCCGTTGTGGATCTGTTAGATAATAAACGCTGGGGTAAACAAACGCTGTTGGCGCTCACTGTGTTTTGGAGAACATTGGTTAGGTAAAGCATCTGAACAGAAGACTGATCTAGTTTCGTCTCCGAGGCAGAAAATTGTCTTCTCACTGTGCAGAATAATCAACCCTATAAGTCTGAACTAAGGAATCAGTATGCAGCTTAGTGCTGTGTGTGTCCACGAATATGAGTCTGTGTGTGTGTCCACAGGTCACCAGGCTTCACTCGATTCATTCATTATGTGTTGAGTAATGACTGTGTTGGACAGTCTCGTTATAGGATGTCATTACACTCTGCATTCATTTTGACACACTGATGAAAAAGAGATCAGCCATGTGGAAGCATTGGGCCTGATGCTCTCTATAGTGGGACCTGCAATATACTCTCTTTTATATTCAACAATGTAATGACAATGTCTTGCCTGTTGACCCACCTACTCTTGATACCGTTAGAAAAGCAAAGGCTAGCTTTTTCCAACAGAAATTTGCATCCTGTAGCACAAACTCCAAAAAGTCCATGGAGAATAAGAGCACCTCCCCAGTTGCCCACTGCACTGAGGCTAGGAAACACTGTCACCACCGATTTAAATCCATGATAATTGAGAATTTCAATAAGCATTTTTCTACGGCTGGTCATGCTTTCCACCTGGCTACCCCGGTCAACAGCCCTGCACCCCCCACAGCAACTTGCCCAAACCTCCCCCATTTCTCCTTCACCCAAATCCAGACAGCTGATGTTCTGAAAGAATTGCAAAATCTGGACCCCTACAAATCAGCTGGGCTAGACAACCTGGACGCTCCCTTTCTAATATTATCCGCGGTAATTGTTGCAACCCCTATTACTAGCCTGTTCAACATCTCTTTCGTAATCGTCTGAGATCCCCAAAGATTGGAAAGCTGCTGTGGTCATCCCCCTGTTCAAAGGGGGAGATGCTCTAGACCCAAACTGTTACAGACCTATATCTATCCTACCCTGCCTATCTAAGGTCTTTGAAAGCCAAGTTAACAAACAGATCACTGACCATTTCGAATCCCGCCGTACCTTCTCCGCTATGCAATCTGGTTTCCGAGTTGGTCATGGGTCCACCTCAGCGACGCTCAAGGTCCTAAACAATATCATAACCTCCATCGATAAGAGACATTACTGTGCAGCTGTATTCATCGACCTGGCCAAGGCTTTCGACTCTGTCAATCACCACATTCTTATCAACAGCCTTGGTTTCTCAAACAATTGCCTCGCCTGGTTCACAAACTACTTCTCAGACAGAGTTCAGTGTGTCAAATCGGAGGGCCTTTTGTCCGGACTTCTGGCAGTCTCTATGGGGGTGCCACAGGGTTCAATTCTCGGGGCGACTCTTTTCTCTGTATACATCAATGATGTCGCTCTTGCTGCTGGTGATTCTCTGATCCACCTCTACGCAGACAACACCATTCTGTATACTTCTGGCCCTTCTTTGGACACTGTGTTAACTAACCTCCAGACGAGCTTCAATGCCATACAACTCTCCTTCCGTGGCCTCCAACTGCTCTTAAATGCAAGTAAAACTAAATGCATGCTCTTCAACCAATCGCTGCTCGCACCTGCCTGGCCGTGCATCATAACTGCTCTGGACGGTTCTGACTTAGAATATGTGGACAACTACAAATACCTAGGTGTCTGGCTAGACTGTAACTCTCCTTCCAGACTCACGTTAAGCATCTCCAATCCAAAATAAATACTAGAATTGGCTTCCTATTTCGCAACAAAGCATCCTTCACTCATGCTGCCAAACATACCCTCGTAAAACTGACCATCCTACCGATCCTCGACTTCAGCGATGTCATTTATATAATAGCCTCCAACACTCTACTCAGACTGTATCCAATTTGCTATCGCAGTGCCATCAGTTTTGTCACCAAAGCCCCATATACTACCCACCACTGCAACCTGTATGCTCTCGTTGGCTGGCCCTCGCTTCATATTTGTCGCCAAACCCACTGGCTCCAGGTCCTCTATAAGTCTTTGCTAGGTAAAGCCCCGCCTTATCTCAGCTCACTGGTCACCATAGCAGCACCCACCCGTAGCACGCGCTCCAGCAGGTATATCTCACTGGTCACCCCCAAAGCCAATTCCTCTTTTGGCTGCCTTTCCTTCCAGTTCTCTGCTGCCAATGACTGGAACGAATTGCAAAAATCACTGAAGCTGGAGACTCATATCTCCCTCACTAACTTTAAGTATCAGCTGTCAGAGCAGCTCACAGATCTTCTGCACGTCTATCACTCCAGTGCTTAATTGCTATATTGTAATTACTTCGCCACTACGGCCTATTTATTGCCTTACCTCCCTTACCTCATTTGCACACACTGTATATAGATTTTTTTTTCCTTTTTCCTATTGTGTTGTGTGTCGCACTGCTTTGCTTTATCTTGACCAGGTCGCAGTTGTAAATGAGAAGTTGTTCTCAACTGGCCTACCTGGTTAAATAAAGGTTAAACAAAAAAATATAAAAAATACCTCAGAGTAATTGCCACACACTCAAACACGCACACACAAACACACACACTCAAACACACTCGAATTGTAGACATTACTCAGACATCATCCCTTCTCTTCCTCATCCATCCTCTTTTCGTGTCTCTGTGCTACATGGCCTTACTGCACCAGAGAACAGACATGCAGAGAGGGACAGAGATCTTTGATCAACCTGTCACGGTCCTCCCAGAGGAGCAGGTTCTAATGGAACCATTTGGTGCCTCCTTCTGTTTCTCTTTGTAATTATGAGTCCCTAATGATGTTCCTGGTCCATTGGAATACATCAGAGTTGCTATGCTAGAGGAGGCTCAGGGTACTTTCTCTCTCGCTCTCTCTCTCTCTCTCTCTCTCTTTGTTTCTTTGACTTTTTGACAGTGTCTGCTGTCATAGCATGCATGTTTGGAAAACTTTTGTCATTACTCTCCCTTTCTTCAGCTTCAATAAATGATATCATTCTGGTGGAAAGTGCTATTTCCAGTATTTAAATGTTTTCCCAAGATGTATTTCCACCATGTGGAAACTGTAATTTATTAGTGAACAATAATTTATGATAGAACTGTGGGCCATTCCTAACTATAATTACACAGTCTGAATGACTGAGTGCCCACGGAGACACCTGTTTCTGTACCACCTGGAAAATGAAACAGATTCCTAATCGGTCAGTTGTTTGTGTGTGTGTGTGTGTGTGTGTGTGTGTGTGTGTGTGTGTGGAATGTGTATTCTTCATAACACAAGTGAGTTCTGCCCTCATTGTAATGTGTATTATGGGTCATTCAATGTTTCTTCAAGCCAGCCATCTTCATATTCAAATGACCCACACTTCAAAAGCCCCCCTAACACTTTGATATTTGATGTGAAATTACAAGGCCCTTATTAATGTACTGATCTCATATTTGAAGAGGCAGGAATGGGAGAGATGAGAGTGAAAAGAGAGGGAGACTGATGTTGAGTCAGATGTTCAGAGACCCTACTGTGATGTCTGTATAGAGTTGATTAGTTAGCTACAGAACCATTATCTTGTGGAGTGAACTCGTTGAAAGCCAAAGTCAGGAGTACCAGGGATGTTCCATTCAAGAGTTTAGGTAGGGGAGGGGGATGGGATGGTAGAGGGGAGGAGAGGGATGGGGATGGGAGAGGAGAGGGATGGGGATGGGAGAGGAGAGGGATGGGGATGGGAGAGGAGAGGGATGGGGATGGGAGAGGAGAGCGATGAGGATGGGGATGGGATGGTAGAGGAGAGATATGGGGATGGAAGGGGATGGGATGGAAGGGGAGAGGAGAGGGAGAGGAGAGGAGAGGGATGGGAGAGGAGAGGGATGGGGATGGGTTGGGAGAGATGGGGAGGGGAGAGAGATGGGAGGAGGAAAAGGAGGTGGAGAGTAGCGAGATGGGGATGGGATGGATGGGATGGAAGGGGAGAGGAGAGGGATGGGAGAGGAGAGCGATGGGAGAGGACAGGGATGGGGATGGGTTGGGAGAGATGGGGAGGGGAGAGAGATGGGAGGAGGAAAAGGAGGTGGAGAGTAGCGAGATGGGGAGGGGTTGGGAGAGATGGGGAGGGGTTGGGAGAGGAGAGGGATGGGATGGGAGAGGAGAGAGATGGGGATGGGAGAGGAGAGAGAAGGGGATGGGATGGGAGAGGAGAGGGAGAGGATGGGAGAGGGATGGGAGAGGAGAGGGATGGGAGGAGGAAAAGGAGGTAGAGAGTAGCGAGATGGGGAGGGGTTGGGAGAGGAGAGGGAGGGGTTGGGAGAGGAGAGGGATGGGATGGGAGAGGAGAGGAGAGGGATGGGAGAGGAGAGGAGAGGGATGGGAGAGGAGAGAGATGGGGATGGGAGAGGAGAGAGATGGGGATGGGATGGAAGGGGATGGGAGAGGAGAGAGATGGGGATGGGATGGAAGGGGATGGGAGAGGAGAGAGATGGGGATGGGATGGGAGAGGGATGGGAGAGGAGAGATGGGGATGGGAGGAGGAAAAGGAGGTGGAGAGGAGCGAGGTGGGGAGAGATGGGGAGGGGATGGGAGAGGAGAGGTGGGGAGAGATGGGAGAAGAGAGAAATGGAGAGAGAGATGGGGAGGGGATGGGAGAGGAGAGATGGGGAGGGGATGGGAGGAGAGAGAAATGGAGAGAGAGATGGGGAGAGATGGTGAGGAAAATGAGGTGGAGAGGAGAGACATGGAGGAGAGAGGAGAGAGGGAGGCGATGGGAGAGGAGAGAGAGATGGGGATGGGAGAGGAGAGAGATGAGGAGGGATGGGGATGGGAGAGGAGAGAGAGATGAGGAGGGATGGGGATGGGAGAGGAGAGAGGTGGAGAGATGGGATGGGAGAGGAGAGATGGGGATGAGAGGAGGAGGAGATGGGGAGAGAGGAGAGGGACTGAGAGGAGAGATGGGGAGGGATGGAGAGAGAGATGGAGAGATGGGGAGGAGAGGAGAGAGATGGGGATGGGAGGAGGAAAAGGAGGTGGAGAGGAGCGAGGTGGGGAGAGATGGGGAGGGGATGGGAGAGGAGAGATGGGGAGGGGATGGGAGAAGAGAGAAATGGAGAGAGAGATGGGGAGGGGATGGGAGAGGAGAGATGGGGAGGGGATGGGAGAAGAGAGAAGCTCAGAGAGAGAGATGGGGAGATGGTGAGGAAAATGAGGTGGAGAGGAGAGACATGGAGGAGAGAGAGGGAGGCGATGGGAGAGGAGAGAGATGGGGATGGGAGAGGAGAGAGAGATGAGGAGGGATGGGGATGGGAGAGGAGAGAGATGGGGATGGGAGAGGAGAGAGAGATGAGGGGATGGGGATGGGAGATGGGAGAGAGAGAGATGAGGAGGGATGGGGATGGGAGAGGAGAGAGAGATGAGGAGGGATGGGGATGGGAGAGGAGAGAGGTGGAGAGAGATGGGAGAGGAGAGAGATGGGGATGAGAGGAGAGGAGAGATGGGGAGAGGAGAGGACGAGAGGAGAGGAGAGATGGGGAGGGGATGGGAGGGAGGGAGGGAGGAGATGGGGAGGGAGGGAGAGAGAGAGAAATGGGGGATGGGGAGAGATGGGGAGAGGAGAGATGGGGAGAGGAGAGAGGGGAGAGAGATGGGGAGGGGAGGGGAGAGGAGAGAGATGGGGATGAGAGGAGAGAGATGGGGAGGGGAGAGGAGAGGGATGGGAGAGGAGAGAGATGGGGACGAGAGGAGAGGAGAGATGGGGAGGGGATGGGAGAGAGGAGAGGGGGAGGGATGGGAGAGAGGAGAGGAGGGGGATGGGAGAGGGAGAGGAGAGAGTGGGGAGGGAGGGGGAGAGGAGAGAGATGGGGATGGGAGGGGAGAGGAGAGATGGGGAGGGGAGAGGAGAGAGATGGGGATGAGAGGAGAGAGATGGGGATGAGAGGAGAGATGGGGAGGGGATGGGAGAGGGGAGAGATGGGGAGGGGAGGAGAGAGATGGGGATGAGAGGAGAGAGATGGAGAGGAGAGGAGAGATGGGGAGGGGATGGGAGAGGAGAGCGATGGGGAGGGGATGGGAGAGGAGAGGAGAGATGGAGAGAGAGATGGGGATGGGAGAGGAGAGATGGGGAGGGGATGGGAGAAGAGAGAAATGGAGAGAGAGATGGGGAGAGATGGTGAGGAAAATGAGGTGGAGAGGAGAGAAATGGAGGGGAGAGGAGAGAGGGGGAGGCGATGGGAGAGGAGAGAGATGGGGATGGGAGAGGAGAGAGAGATGAGGAGGGATGGGGATGGGAGAGAGAGATGAGGAGGGATGGGGATGGGAGAGGAGGGAGAGGAGAGAGATGGGGATGAGAGGAGAGATGAGGGGAGGGACGAGAGGGGAGAGAGGAGGGAGGGGAGAGGAGATGGAGGATGAGGATGGGGATGAGAGGGAGAGAGATGGGGGATGAGAGAGGGAGAGAGATGGGGATGAGAGGAGAGAGATGGGGATGAGGGGAGAGAGATGGGGATGAGGGGAGAGAGATGGGGATGAGGGGAGAGAGCCATGGGGATGAGGGAGGGAGAGGGGAGAGAGATGGGGAGAGATGGGAGGGGATGGGAGAGGGAGGAGAGATGGGGAGGGAGGGGGGAGAGGAGAGAGATGGGGATGAGAGGAGAGAGATGGGGAGGGGAGAGGGAGAGGGGGATGGGAGAGGGGAGAGAGATGGGGACGAGGGAGGGAGAGGAGAGATGGGGAGGGGGAGAGGAGAGGAGAGAGAGAGGAGGAGAGGGGATGGGAGAGGGAGAGAGATGGGGGATGGGAGAGGAGAGAGAGATGGGGATGAGGAGGGATGGGGGATGGGAGAGAGAGATGAGGATGAGGGATGGGGGATGGGAGAGGGAGGGAGGGAGATGGGGGATGAGAGGAGAGAGATGGGGAGAGGAGAGGACGAGAGGAGAGGAGGGGAGGGGAGAGGAGAGAGATGGGGATGAGAGGAGAGAGATGGGGATGAGAGGAGAGAGATGGGGATGAGGGGAGAGAGATGGGGATGAGGGGAGAGAGATGGGGATGAGGGGAGAGAGATGGGGATGGAGGGAGAGGGAGAGAGGAGAGATGGGGAGGGGATGGGAGAGGAGAGGAGAGATGGGGAGGGGAGGAGAGAGGAGAGAGATGGGGATGAGAGGAGAGAGATGGGGAGGGGGGAGAGGAGAGGAGAGGGGATGGGAGAGGAGAGAGATGGGGACGAGAGGAGAGGAGAGATGGGGAGGGGAGAGGAGAGGAGAGAGGGGATGGGAGAGGAGAGAGATGGGGATGGGAGAGGAGAGAGAGATGAGGAGGGATGGGGATGGGAGAGAGAGGGAGGGGAGGGATGGGGATGGGGAGAGGAGGGAGAGGAGAGAGAGATGGGGATGAGGAGAGGAGAGAGAGATGGGGAGAGGAGAGAGGGACAGAGAGGGAGAGGAGAGGAGGGGAGGGGAGAGGGAGAGAGATGGGGATGAGAGGGAGAGAGATGGGGATGAGAGGGAGAGAGATGGGGATGAGAGGAGAGAGGGAGTGGGGATGAGGGGGGAGAGAGAGATGGGGGATGAGGGAGAGAGAGATGGGGATGAGGGGAGAGAGATGGGGATGAGAGGAGAGGGGAGAGATGGGAGGAGGGATGGGAGAGGAGAGGAGAGAGAGATGGGAGGGGAGGGGAGAGGAGAGAGATGGGGATGAGAGGAGAGATGGGGGATGGGGAGGAGAGGAGAGGGGGGATGGGGGAGAGAGAGGGAGAGAGATGGGGACGAGGAGGGAGAGGGAGAGGAGATGGGGAGGGGATGGGAGAGGAGAGAGATGGGGATGGGAGAGAGAGAGATGGGGAGACGAGAGAGAGAGGAGAGAGATGGGAGGGATGGGGAGAGGAGAGAGATGGGGATGGGAGGGGAGGGGAGAGGAGAGGGATGGGGATGGGAGAGGAGAGAGGAGATGGGGAGGAGGAGAGATGGGGATGAGAGGAGAGGGAGAGATGGGGATGAGAGGAGAGGAGAGAGAGATGGGGATGAGAGGAGAGAGATGGGGATGAAGGAGGGGAGAGAGAGATTGGGATGAGAGGGAGAGATGGGGATCGAGAGAGGGAGAGGGGGAGAGGAGGGGAGAGGGGAGAGATGGGTAGGGGGATGGGAGAGGGAGAGATGGGGGAGAGAGGGGGAGGGGGAGAGGAGGCGATGGGGATGAGAGGAGAGAGGAGATGGGGAGGGAGGGAGAGGAGAGAGATGGGGATGAGAGGAGAGAGATGGGGAGGAGAGGAGAGATGGGGAGGGGATGGGGAGAGAGGAGAGATTGGGAGAGGAGGATGGAGAGGAGGCGATGGGGAGGGGATGGGAGAGGAGAGGAGAGATGGGGAGGGGATGGAGAGTAGAGAGATGGGGATGGGAGAGGAGAGGGCTAGGAGAGGGATGGGGAGGGGATGGGAGAGGAGAGAGATGGGGAGAGGATGGGAGAGGAGAGAGATGGGGATGGGAGAGGAGAGGGAGGGAGATGGGGAGGGAGATGGGGATGAGGAGGTGGAGAGAGGGGGGTGGGGAGAGGATTGAGATGGGGATGAGAGGAGAGGAGAGATGGGGTGGGGATGAGAGGAGAGAGGAGAGATGGGGAGGGGATGGGAGAGGGGAGAGGGGATGGGGAGGTGAGATGGGGACGAGGGGGAGGAGAGGAGAGGGAGAGGATGGGGGAGGAGATGGGGATGGGAGAGGAGAGGAGATGAGAGATGGGGAGGGGATGGGAGAGGAGAGGAGATGGGGGATGAGAGGGGAGATGGGAGATGAGGGAGAGATGGAGAGAGATGGGGGAGGGAGAGAGGGGAGAGGGAGTAGGGGGATGGGGAGGAGAGAGATGGGGAGAGGAGAGGGGAGAGGGGAGAGATGGGGAGGGAGGGGAGAGGAGAGATGGGGAGGGAGATGGGAGAGAGAGAGATGGGGAGGAGGGAGAGAGAGAGATGGGAGGGGAGAGGAGAGAGATGGGGGAGGGAGAGGGAGAGGGAGAGATGGGGATGGGGAGGAGGGGAGAGGGGAGATGGGGAGGGGAGGGGAGAGGAGAGAGAGATGGGGGATGAGAGGGAGAGAGATGGGGATATGAGGAGGGAGAGATGGGGATGAGAGGAGAGAGATGGGGGATGAGAGGGAGGAGAGAGATGGGGATGAGGGGGAGGGGGGAGGAGGGGAAGAGAGGAGAGGGGATGGGAGAGAGGAGAGGAGGAGAGGAGAGATGGGGGATGGGAGGGAGAGGAGAGATGGGGAGGGGATGGGAGAGGAGAGATGGGGAGGGGATGGGAGAGGAGAGAGATGGGGACGAGAGGAGAGAGATGGGAGGGGGATGGGAGAGAAATGGAGAGAGATGGGGAGAGATGGTGAGGAAAATGAGGTGGAGAGGAGAAAGGTGGAGAGGAGAAAGATGGAGGGGAGGGGAGAGGGAGAGATGGGGATGGGAGGGAGAGAGGAGAGGAGAGATGGGGAGGGGATGGGAGAGGAGAGATGGGGAGGGGATGGGAGAGGAGAGATGGGGAGGGGATGGGAGAGGAGAGAGATGGGGACGAGAGGAGAGAGAGAGCAGGAGGGATGGGGAGAGGAAATGGAGAGATGGGGAGAGATGGTGAGGGAAAATGAGGTGGAAGAGGAGAAAGATGGAGGGGAGGGGAGAGGAGAGAGATGGGGATGGGAGAGGAGAGGGCTAGGAGAGGGATGGGGAGGGGATGGGAGAGGAGAGAGATGGGGATGGGGGAGGAGAGGGTTGGGGAGGGGATGGGAGAGGAGAGAGATGGGGAGGGGATGGGGGAGGAGAGAGATGGGGAGAGGATGGGAGAGGGGGAGGGATGGGGAGGGGATGGGAGAGGAGAGAGATGGGGATGGGAGAGGAGAGGGGTAAGGAGGAGGAAAGAGGTGGAGAGGAGAGATGGGGAGGGGATGGGAGAGGAGAGGGGATGGGAGAGGAGAGGAGAGATGGGGAGGGGATGGGAGAGGAGAGGAGAGATCGGGATGGGAGAGGAGAGAGGGGTAAGAGGAGGAGAGGAAAGAGAGAGGTGGAGAGGAGTGATGGGGAGGGGATGGGAGAGGAGATGAGAGATCGGGATGGGAGAGGAGAGGAGAGAGATAAGGAGGAGGAAAGAGAGGTGGAGAGGAGTGATGGGGAGGGGATGGGAGAGGAGAAAGATGGAGAGGACAGAGGTGGGAAGCAGGTGAGAGTTGGGGAGGGGATGGGATGGGAGAGGAGAGAGATGGGGATGGGAGAGGAGAGAGATGGGGATGGGAGAAGAGAGAGAGATGGGGATGGGAGAGGAGAGAGATGGGGATGGGAGAGGAGAGAGGGGTAAGGAGGAGGAAAGAGAGGTGGAGAGGAGAGATGGGGAGTGGATGGGAGAGGAGAGGGGATGGGAGAGGAGAGGATGGAGAGGAGAGGACAGAGGTGGGAAGCAGGTGAGAGATGGGGAGGGGATGGGATGGGAGAGGAGAGAGATGGGGATGGGAGAGAGAGGAGAGAGAGATGGGGATGGGAGAGGAGAGAGATGGGGATGGGAGAGGAGAGAGATGGGGATGGGAGAGGGGAGGACAGAGGTGGGAAGCAGGTGAGAGATGGGGATGGGAGGGGAGAGGAGAGATGGGGACGAGAGGAGAGATGGGGAGGAGATGAGAGAGGAGATGGGAGAGGAGAGATGGGGAGGGGATGGGAGAGGAGAGATGGGGAGAGATGGTGAGGAAAATGAGGTGGAGAGGAGAAAGATGGAGGGGAGAGGAGAGATGGGGACGAGAGGAGAGGAGAGAGATGGGGAGGGGATGGGAGAGGAGAGAGATGGGGAGGGGATGGGTGGAGAGAGATGGGGATGGGAGAGGAGAGGAGAGATCGGGATGGGAGAGGAGAGGAGAGAGATAAGGAGGAGGAAAGAGAGGTGGAGAGAAGAGATGGGGAGGGGATGGGAGAGGAGAGGAGAGGAGAGTAGAGGGGATGGGAGAGGAGAGGATGGAGAGGAGAGGACAGAGGTGGGAAGCAGGTGAGAGATGGGGATGGGATGGGAGAGGAGAGAGATGGTGATGGGAGAGGAGAGAGATGGGGATGGGAGAGGAGAGAGGGGTAAGGAGGAGGAAAGAGAGGAGGAGAGCGGAGGACAGAGGTGGGAAGCAGGTGAGGGATGGGGATGGGATGGGAGAGGAGAGAGATGGGGATGGGAGAGGAGAGGATAGGGGATGGGAGGGGAGAGGAGAGAGATGGGGACGAGAGGAGAGGAGAGATGGGGAGGGGATGGGAGAGGAGAGGAGAGGAGATGGGAGAGGAGAGGAGAGGAGAGATGGGGAGGGGATAGGAGAGGAGAGAAATGGAGAGAGATGGTGAGGAAAATGAGGTGGAGAGGAGAAAGATGGAGGGGAGAGGAGAGAGGGGGAGGAGAGGGAGAGAGAGGGAGAGGAGAGAGATGGGGACGAGAGGAGAGGAGAGAGATGGGGAGGGGATGGGTGGAGAGGGATGGGAGAGGAGAGGGCTAGGAGAGGGATGGGAGAGGAGAGAGATGGGGACGAGAGGAGAGAGATGGGGAGGGGATGGGAGAGGAGAGAGATGGGGAGGGGATGGGAGAGGAGAGGGCTAGGAGAGAGATGGAGAGGAGAGAGATGGAGAGGAGAGAGATGGAGAGGAGAGAGATGGAGAGGAGAGAGATGGAGAGGAGAGAGATGGAGAGGAGAGAGATGGAGAGGAGAGGGATGGTGGAGAGGGAGAGAGGAGAGGATGGGAGATGGGGGGAGGGGAGAGGGAGAGGGGAGGGGAGAGATGGGAGGGGAGAGGAGAGGGGAGGGGAGGAGAATGGGGGAGGGGATGGGAGAAGAGAGGGGGGGGAGGGATGGGAGAAGAGAGAGATGGGGAGGGATGGGAGAGGGAGAGAGATGGGAGGGGATGGGAGAGGAGAGAGATGGGGAGGAGATAGATGGGGAGGAGAGGGAGAGAGATGGGGAGGGGAGAGGAGAGGGGAGAGTGATGGGGATGGGAGGGGAGAGAGATGGGAGAGGAGAGAGATGGGGAGGGGAGAGATGGGGAGGGAGAGAGATGGGGAGGGGAGAGGGGAGAGATGGGGAGGGAGAGGAGAGGAGAGAGATGGGGGAGGGGAGAGATGGGGAGGGGAGAGGGGAGAGGGAGAGTGATGGTGAGGAGGATTAGGAGGTGGGGAGGGGAGGAGGAAAGGAGGTGAGGAGGGGATGGGAGAGGAGAGCGATGGGAGGGAGAGGGAGGGAGAGAAGCGATGGGGGATGGGAGAGGAGAGGGATGGGAGATGGGGAGGGGAGAGAGGAGAGAGCGATGGGGGAGGGAGATTAGAGGGATGGGAGAGATGGGGATGGGAGAGGGGGAGGGGATGGGAGAGAGAGAGATGGGGAGGGGATGGGAGAGGGAGAGAGATGGGGGGGAGGGAGGGGAGGGAGGGAGAGATGGGGAGGGGGAGGAGAGAGGAGAGAGATGGGGAGGGAGAGGGAGAGGGATGAGAGAGAGAGATGGAGAGGGATGGGAGATGGGGAGGGGAGAGGAGAGGATGGGGAGGAGATGGGGAGATGGAGAGGGAGAGATGGGGAGAGGGAGAGGAGATGGAGAGAGGGGAGATGAGAGAAATGGGGATGGGAGAGGAGAGTGATGGTGAGGAGGATTAGGAGGTGTGGAGGGGAGGAGGAAAGGAGGTGAGGAGGGGATGGGAGAGGAGAGCGATGGGGAGGAGGAAAAGGAGGGGAGGGGAGGGGATGGTAGAGGGGAGGGGATGGTAGAGGGGATGGGATGGAAGAGGGGATGGGGAGGAGAGGAGAGAGATGGGGAGGGGATGGGAGAGGAGGGAGATAGGGAGGAGGAAAAGGAGGTCGAGAGGAGTGAGATGGGGAGGGGGTGAGAGGAGGAAAAGGAGGTGGGGAGGAGAGAGATGGGGAGGGGGTGGGAGGACTAAAAGGAGGTGAAGAGGAGAGAGATGGGGAGGGGATGAGAGAGGGGAGGAGGAAAAGGAGGTGGGGAGCAGAGGAAGTATCCTGATTTGTAGCTCCATGTGACCACTAGAGGGCACCAAACTCTTAGGCCGTAACCTCAGATTATAACACTGGTAATCTGACCACTAGTCTAGCAGCAGCACTGTCCTGTAAATGGTATTGTTGTCAACCACATCTTTAACTGTTTAATCTCCCTCCTGACCGCCTGACGGTCACTAGGGTGGCTGTTCATACAACTTAGTGTATTTGTGTGTATTACACTGTGAATGTGTGTGTGACTGTTTGTTTATGCACATCTCCATGTTTCTATCATTGTGTGGTGTAGTGTAGTGTAGTAAACCCAGACTGATCTCAGTGGGAGACTAATAGGATGTGTGTGAGACAGATCCCTGTAGGAAGACATGCTGGCTGGCTCTGTCTTCTCTCTGCCTGGTCTCTCCAGGGTGTGTCCTGGCGTCATCTCATCCGCTTTACATTTAGATGACTAGAGGTGGCTTTGCTTCAGAACACTGTCTCCCCATGTCAGCGCTGGAGTTAGCTCAGCTCCCAGTGTGGATGTGGATTATGACCGTATCTGTTCGTCCTAACGTTTTATCTTGTTTTTCTACCGTTTTGCGAAAGCAAACCATTCCATTTGTCCTTCGTTTTTGGGGTTCTTGGTGTACTTGTCATGTATATCATTTTTGGGATTGAATCTGTATTGAACGTCAAAGCCACATTTCCATTTTACCTTGAAATGGCCTTAAGTTTTATAACTTCTTGTATTGAGAGTGTATTTTCTATGAGGACAGTACTGATAATTGGCTGAGTACAACACTTCATTGGAGTATTGCTGTGATAGGATTTCTTAGTGTATTTCTCTGACAACAAATAATCCCAAAACACAAGTGCGCGCTTGTGATCACAGAGCAGGCTTGTGAGCAGATGACATCATCTGTATTTCAGAAGCTGTACATGTATAAAATACCCAATAGAGGGCAGTGTTGAGTTGGCTTGAGTTGTATTTGCCCTCTGTTGAAGTGGAGAACTCGAGCCTGACGAATGGACCCTCAATATACAATGAAGCTGCAACTGAACGGGAATCAAACCCAGGTCCTCTGCTTGGCTTAAATACCATGTTGGCCCATTGAGCTAAAGCCTAGGCATTAGTTATGACTGATAACACAAGTCTTTCATTCTCAAGCAAGGTTGTCTTCCAAATGTAGTTTACACCACACCCGTTACATACTGTATAACATTGCATGATCATTTATCATGCAATGTTATGTATTAATATGTAGTTCAGTTCTCTACAATCTATAGTACCAGTCAAAAGTTTGGACACCACCTCATTCCAGGGGTTTTCTTTATTTTTACTATTTTCTACATTGTAGAACAAAACTGAAGACATCAACTATGTAATAACACATATGGAATCATGTAGTAACCAAAATATATTTGAGATTCTTCAAAGTAGCCACCTCCTCCATGCTTCACGGTGGGAACCACACATGCAGAGATGATCCATTCGCCTACTCTGTGTCTCACAAAGACACGGTGGTTGGAACCAAAAATCTCAAATTTGGACTCATCAGACCAAAGGACAGATTTCCACTGGTCTTATGTCCACTGCTCGTGTTTATTGGCCCAAGCAAGTCTCTTCTTATTATTGTTGTCCTTTAGTAGTGGTTTATCTGCAGCAATTCAACCACGAGGGCCTGATTCACCCAGTCTCCTCTCAGCAGTTAATGTTGAGTTGTGTCTTGCTTGAATTCTGTGAAGCATTTATTTGGCCTGCAATTTCGGAGGCTGGTAACTCTAATGAACTTATCCTCTGCAGCAGAGGTAACTCTGGTTCTTCCTTTCCTGTGGCGGTCCTCATGAGAGCCAGTTTCATCATAGCGCTTGATGGTTTTTGCAACTGCACTTGAAGAAACTTTTAAAGTTTTTGAAATGTTCAGGATTGACTGACCTTCATGTCTTGAAGTAATGATAGACTGTCATTTCTCTTTACTTATTTCAGCTGTTCTTGCCATAATATGGACTTGATATTTTACCAAATAGGGCTATCGTCTGTATACCACCCCTACCTTGTCACAACACAACTGACTGGCTCGCATTAAGGAAATAAATTCCACAAATTAACTTTTAACAAGGCACACCTGTTAATTGAAATGCATTCCAGGTGACTACCTCATGAAGCTGATTTAGAGAATGCCAAGAGTGTGCAAAGCTGTCATCAAGGCAAAGGGTGGCTACTTTGAAGAATCTCAAATATATTTTGATTTGTCTAACACGTCTTTAGTTACTGCATGATTCCATATGTGTTATTTCATAGTTTTGATGTCTTCACTATTATTCTACAATGTAAAAAATAAAGAAAAACCCTGGAATGAGTAGGTGTGTCCAAACTTTTGACTTGTACTGTATTCCTAATATCCAGTGTGTTTTATTATTATTATTCTGTATTCTCATTATGTGGATATGTAGATTGCAGAGAACCCTCATTAACATATTTATCCCTTCTCTCTTTTTCCATGTCCTGCTGGGCCTCCACCATTACTTCTTAACAGGTAAGCCATTTGGTTTGAATAACAGCAGTTTTTCTCCAGACATTGTTTGTCTTGGTTTAATAATGTTTGTAATTGGTTTTGCTATTCTTTGAATTTGAATATGAATTGTGTATATGCATACACAATCTGTGAGTTCTTTTAGAGATGTGGTTCAGTGCATTCTGTGGCGAGAGTAACTGGTGTATAGGAAGAATATCTAATGGTGTGTTGATAGATCGGCGTGTGTGTCCATGTGTATGGACGTGTGTAACTACAGGGATGTTCCTCTCTGCCTTCAGCATGTTGACTGGTTTATTCATGGACCCATATGGCTATTTAGAGATGGCCAATCATTTCTCTCTCTCTGTCTGTGTTATCAATCTCATAGTTATTTGTGTAGCAGGTTTTGTCTGCTGGTCTTGTTGGTTCTCTTGGCGCTCCATCCTTTAGGTAAAGGCTACACCAGTGGCTGGTGTTTTCCTCTCTTTATGGATGAGTGTGTATGTTAGGGGAAGGGGGCTGACATTTCAGGGTGTCTGAGTATGGGATGGATTATTGCCGGCATGCAGTCTCTCCCTCTACCAACTCAAACACGATTTCAGTCACACACACTCGCAGATCAGTGTAGTGTTTGACGTGTGTGCATGCGGAATGGTAACCATGACAACACAGCCCCTGAAGTACTGCTGCTCCCGGCAGTTGGACCATCTCTCTCTCTTTCCCTCTTCCTCTCCCATCCCTCCCTGGGAGAAACTCAATTGCATATGCCTCGCGTCCTCTCATCACCTCCTTCTTAAAACCCATTGGAGGAGGGTATCTTGCCGACTTTCTCTCTCACTCTCTGGGTCTTTCACCCTGGGTTCTCCAATAGGACATGTTAGACTCCATATTAATGAACATATGCCTGTACTGTCCTCGTACCTTGGATGTAGTTGGATATGAATGAATCCCACAGGTGTTGGTTGATTTCAGATCAGATCATTGGGGTATAGAGATGTTGGTCCCCCGTGGGGTCCGTCTGTCTGTCCCCTGTAGCTCACACATCTGGACTGGTCATTCAACACAGCTTGTGACTGACAGACAGCTGAGAGCTTCATCAACACACACACATCAGCTGGCTGACAGGCTCTGCTCGCTGATATATGCCTATAGATATTTGAATGCTACTTACTTAAACCCTTTTACTTCTTGGGGGCCTAGGTCATCGGCAAACTTCCTCCAGTGGACTCTGTTGTTGTTTTCACTAATGAATAAGATGGGTGCCAACATATAAATGGGTGCCAACAAGGAGAATAGCCTGCCAGGGTTTTTCTGTGCTCTGTGTTGGGATCCATCAGAATGTGACCTAGTTAGCATCTGTAGAACCAAGTGTCCTCTGGCTCCTGGCTCTGATGATCAGTGTTATGGCTCCAGTGGTCAGAACATATTACTCTCCAGCAGTCTGGGCCAAGGTCCTTGGTCAGGGTTCAGATCATGGCAGAACTAGAGCAGTACAGCCTGGTCCGGTCCCTTCATTGCCCTAGTAGCCTCAGCTGTCCACATGCACCCTCTGCACATCAATACCAGTGGTTCCCCTACCATAGCTCAATGTCTAACCCAGGGATCGGCAACTTTCGACGGGGGCCACAAAAAACGAATGAGGGGCCGCAGTGGCTCGCAGGTCTGCAAACCCACACATGCGGTCAGAGCTGGCCCTAAGCAAAATGTTACAGTCCTTCAGAGCAGTCATCACTCAGTGTTTGCAGAAATAAAGACCTAAATCTTTAGCTGTGTTGCTTAGTCAGTAGAACATGGTGCTTGCAATGCCAATGTTTGTGGGTTTAATTTCCACTGGGGCCACCGGTACGTCGGTAAGTCGCTTTGGATGAAAGCATCTGTTAAATGGCATTATTATTATATATATATATACATATTATTATTGTATTATCAGAGACAGAGAGAGAACATTCAGCAGCAGGATCAGTGCCTCCCTTGTTTTCTCTCCTCCCTCACTGAGAGGTCCTTCTTATCAGCAGTATTCTGGCTCTGGAATTTTGTTTGAGTGTGAATGTCTTGATATTATGTCTGCTGTCTGTGTCAAGTGCAGTCCGGGTTCAGTACATCCCAGTGTATAGTATTTATTGCCATTTTGCATTATTTACAGCAGGAACATATAGTACACTCAGTGTACAAAACATTAAGAACTCTTTCCATGACCTTACCAGGTGAATCCAGGTGAAAGCTATGATCCCTTATTGATGTCACCTGTTAAATCCACTTCAAAACCGTGTAGATGAAGGGGAGGAGACCGGTTCAAGAAGGGTTTTTGAGCCTTAAGACAATTGAGACATGGATTGTGTATGTGTGCCACCAGAGGGTGAATGGGCAAGACAAAAGATTTAAGTGCCTTTGAATGAGTTATGGTAGTAGGTGCCAGGCGCACCTGTTTGAGTGTGTCAAGAACTGCAACGCTGCTGGGGTTTTCATGCTCAAAAGTGGCCCGTGTGTAGCAAGAATGGTCCACCACCCCAAGGACATCCAGCCAACTTGGCACAACTGTGGGAAGGATTGGAGTTAACATGGGCCAGCATCCCTGTGGAATGCATTCAACACTAGAGTCCATGCCCCAATGAATTGAGGCTGTTCTGAGGGCAAAAGTGGGGGTGCAACTCAATATTAGGAAGGTGTTCAGCTGGTACACTACATGGCCAAAAGTATTTAGACACCTGCTCGTCGAACATCTCATTCTAAAATCATGGGCATTAATATGGAGTTCGTCCCCCCTTTGCTGTGAGGACTTGCTCCCATTCAGCCACAAGAGTATTACTGAGGTCGGGCACTGATATTGGGCAATTAGGCCTGGCTCGCAGTAAACATTCAAATTCATTCCAATGGTGTTCGACGGGGTTGAGTTCAGGGCTCTGTGCAGGCCAGTCAAGTTCTTCCACGCCGATCTCGCCAAACCATTTCTGTATGGACCTCGCTTTGTGCATGGGGGCTTTGTCGTGCTGAAACAGGAAAGGGCCTTCCACAAACTGTTGCCACAAAGTTGGAAGCACAGAATCATCTAGAATGTCATTGTATACTGTAGTGTTAAGATTTCCTTTCACTGGAACTAAGGGGCTTAGCCCGAACCATGAAAAACAGCCCCGCACCATTATTCCTCCTTCAACAAACTTTACAGTTGGCACTATGCATTGGGGAATGTAGCGTACTCCTGGCATCCACCAAACACAGATTTGTCCGTCGTACTTCTAGATGGTGAAGCGTGATTCATCACTCCAGAGAACGCTTTTCACTCCAATGGCGGAAAGCTTTACAACACTCTGTAACGTCCGTGATTCAGTTGTGGAAAAGAGTCAGGCGCAGGAGGTAGTTCACGTGTGAAAAGGTATTTTAATTGAGTCACCAGTCCCTCAGGTATTCCCCTGAGAAGGAGGGAGATCAGTTAGGAAATCCACTGATAAATATGACCATGGCCGTTGTGGAACGGGTAAGGGATTTAGCTTACCTCTGGGTAGGTGTCTAGGAGCCTTGCACTGTGCGCAACCGAGCAGGAGGAAACATAAACCCTCACATCCTTAGCCAAGGTAGGCCACCAGTACTTCCCAGTCAGGCAGCGCACTGTCCGACCGATCCCAGGATGACCAGAGGAGGGTGACGTGTGGACCCAATAGAGCAACTGGTCACGGACAGCAGTCGGAACGTACAAACGCCCAACGGGGCAATGGGGGGGAGCAGGCTACGTACGTAACGCCTGCTGAATGTCCGCGTCCAGCTCCCACACAACCGGCGCTACCAAGCAGGAAGCCGGGAGTATGGGAGTCTGCTCCATGGGCCGCTCCTCTGTGTCATAAAGCCGGGACAGCGCGTCTGCCTTCTGGTTCTGGGAACCTGGTCTGTAAGATATGGTAAACACAAAACGAGTAAAGAACATGGCCCACCTGGCTTGACGAGGATTCAATCTCCTCGCTGCCCGAATGTACTCCAGGTTACGGGGGGTCCGTCCAGATGAGGAAAGGGTGTTTAGCTCCCTCAAGCCAGTGTCTCCACGCCTTCAGGGCCCTGACCACAGCCAACAACTCCCGGTCATAGTTCCGCTCCGCCTGACTGAGCTTCTTAGAGAAAGCACAGGGGCGAAGCTTCGGTGGGGTGCCCGAGCGCTGGGAGATCACGGCTCCTATCACAGCCTCGGGCGCGTCCACCTCTACTATGAATGCCAAAGAAGGATCCGGGTGAGCCAGCACGGGAGCCGAAGTGAACAACGCCCTTAGTTGCCCAAAAACCCTGTCCACCTCAACTGACCACTGCAGACGGACCGGACCCCCCTTCAGCAGTGAAGTAATGGGAGCTGCCACCTGACCAAAACCCCAGATAAATCTCAGGTAATAATTGGCAAACCCTAAAAATCGCTGCACCTCCTTTACCGTGGTGGGAGTCGGCCAATTACGCACGGCAGCAATGCAGTCACTCTCCATCTCCACCCCGGACGTGGAAATGCGATACCCTAGGAAAGAGACGGCCTGCTGGAAGAACAAGCATTTCTCAGCCTTGGCGTACAGGTCATGCTCCAACAGTCTTCCAAATACCTTGCGCACCAAAGACACATGCTCGGCGCGTGTAGCGGAGTATATCAGAATGTCATCGATATACACCACTACATCCTGCCCGTGCAGGTCCTGGAAAATCTTGTCTACAAAGGATTGGAACACTGCGGGAGCATTCATCAGCCCGTACGGCATGACGAGGTATTCATAATGGCCTGAGGTGGTGCTGTCTTCCACTCGTCTCCCTCCCGGATACGCACCAGATTGTATGCGCTCCTGAGATCCAGTTTCGTGAAGAAGCACGCCCCGTGCATTGACTCAGTCGCTTCCCCTGCGTCACCATGACGAGAGAGATGGTGGCCTCCCAGATTACCCCGGACCCTAATGTACGACTATCTGAAGCATGAACGGGGAAAGGTCTGACCACAGGGTTAATGGGAATCTCTAACCTAAGTGCAAGCACTCTGTCAATGAAATTCCCAGCTGCGCCTGAATCGACGAGCGCCCTATGCTGGGAATGCGGGGAAAAATCCAGAAAACACACAGACACAAACAGTTGATCAACAGAGGACTCTTGATCAACAGAGGACTCTGGCGTCACCTCTGGTGAGTATGGTGCATACTCACCAGAGGTGACGCCAGAGTGCTCTGCCTACCGTCTCTCCTCCCAGAAGAACCACCCCAGCACCGACCGGCAGTGTGCCCTCTGCGGCCACAACTGGTGCAGGTGAAAGCTCCTCCTCCAGCCTCCCTACGCGTCGCCCCTCCTAGCTCCATGGGCTCTGGAGAGGGGATGCCGGAGGGTGGGGTTGACAGGACCCTCTCTGGATGTCCGCGGGTGTCCAGCAGGTTATCCAACCGAATGGAGAGGTCTACCATTTGGTCAAAGTATAGGTAATATAGGTGCGTGATTCTGTAACGTCCGTGGTTCAGTTGTGGAAAAGAGTCAGGCGCAGGAGGTAGTTCACGTGTGAAAAGTTATTTTAATTGAGTCACCAGTCCACAAACAATAACTCTGGCGAAAACAAAATACCCACACGAACTTCAAAAAACAGGCGCAATCCAGCAACCAGGCAATTACGGGAACCACAATACAATAGCCCTCAGTACACAGACTGGGGAACATACGAGAACAAACGGTACAACCAACAATCACGCACAATGGGAAGAGGGGAAGGAAGGAATATAAACATATAAACGGAGAAATTGACAACAGGTGTGTACAATTAGACAAAACCAACAGAACACATGAAAAAGAGGAGCGATCATGGTCAGAAAACCAATGATGTTGGCCGCCGAACAACGCCCGAACAAGAAGAGGGACCGACTTTGACGGAAGTCGTGACACACTCCAGGTGACGCTTGGCATTGTGCTTGGTGATCTTAGGCTTGTGTGCGGCTGCTTGGCCATGGAAACCTATTTGACGAAGCTTCCTACAAACAGTTATTGTGCAGAAATTTGACGAACTGACTTGTTGGAAAGGTGGCATCCTACTGCCAATGTTTGTCAGCAACGGGTGTGGCTGAAATAGCCGAATCCACTCATTTGAAGGGGTCCACTACATGGCCCCCAAAAAATGAACAGCACTTAAAAATACACTACATGGACAGCACTTAAAAATACACTACATGGACAGCACTTAAAAATACACTACATGGACAGCACTTAAAAATACACTACATGGACAGCACTTTAAAAATACACTACATGGACAGCACTTAAAAATACACTACATGGACAGCACTTAAAAATACACTACATGGACAGCACTTAAAAATACACTACATGGACAGCACTTAAAAATACACTACATGGACAGCACTTAAAAATACACTACATGGACAGCACTTAAAAATACACTACATGGACAGCACTTAAAAATACACTACGTGGACAGCACTTAAAAATACACTACGTGGACAGCACTTAAAAATACACTACGTGGACAGCACTTAAAAATACACTACGTGGACAGCACTTAAAAATACACTACATGGACAGCACTTAAAAATACACTACATGGACAGCACTTAAAAATACACTACATGGGCAGCACTTAAAAATACACTACATGGGCAGCACTTAAAAATACACTACATGGGCAGCACTTAAAAATACACTACATGGACAGCACTTAAAAATACACTACATGGACAGCACTTAAAAATACACTACATGGACAGCACTTAAAAATACACTACATGGGCAGCACTTAAAAATACACTACATGGGCAGCACTTAAAAATACACTACATGGGCAGCACTTAAAAATACACTACATGGACAGCACTTAAAAATACACTACATGGACAGCACTTAAAAATACACTACATGGACAGCACTTAAAAATACACTACATGGGCAGCACTTAAAAATACACTACATGGACAGCACACAGGTGCGTTGACATCTGTAACTTAATATACAGTAATTATGTAGAAGCATTAAGATGAACATGTTACAGAAATGTTGTTTTTGGGGAACTATTTTGTTATTGTTATCAATTAAATACACCTATTAGTAAAAATATGTCAGGGAATGACAGACCACTGATGCACCAAGGACACTACATTATGGGCTGAGTGTTTCATTTTTCCCATTAGCAATTTTAGACTAATGACAGCTGTCCTACATTTTTGCCTAATTACCGTGTGTGTGGTGGGGGGGGTTCAGATAACACAGCCAGTCTCTCCCAATACTGCCTGCATCAGTGATGAGTCTGTAGAGACCTCTTACAGCCTGTCTACCTATGTTGGCTGCCTACGGGCTACACACTGACCGATGCTTTCTGGAGCCCACGGCAGAGAACACGTGAGCGCACACACACACACACACACACACACACAGTCTGTTCGTAACATACACACTGTGTCTGGCAGATATTGCAATGGGTGAAACACACACTGACAAATACGTCCACTTCCAGGCGAGACAGAGAGAGAGGGGGAGCTGTCGAGCTGAGTGCAGTTCAAGGTGTGATTGTGTAACCATCTCTGTGCTGTGTGGCTATGTGAAACCCAGCCCCAAACCTCCTTCCGTTCTGGCTCTAGTTCTTTATATCATATAATGGTCTCGTATGCCATTTTGGTTCCCCAGGAACCCCCTCCTCGTACAGTGTGATCAGGCTAGGGGCCAAAATAATCTCCTGCAGGCTACTGTATTGTTATTCCACACTGAGTCTCTGATTTTAAGGGTTCATTTAGAGGATCATTTGGTGATATTATCTAAAACTCCTAACTATAGATGAGACGAGGTTATTGTCCTCGTTCTGTTATCGTTAAAACCCTCTGACTTCCTACAGTGAAATAAGGGAAGATATCCCCACCCGTTGCCTAGGCAGCTTAATGATGACATTTCTCAGGTTAACAGACAGACCGGAGCCGACTGGACCGCTGTGAATCTTACTGCTACCACAACAAAGATGTCTAATATGTGGCGTCGTCGTGGCACCTGAGTGAAGTCATTTAATAAAGCTTGTTTTTCCTCTCGAGGGGAGATGGAAAGCTTCTGTTCTCTGTGTGTTAATGGTCAATGGTTTGAGTTTCTGTTCTTGGCCCAGCTTGTGATGTTAAGACAGATTCTTTCTCCAAGGCCAAAACTATAATGTGGTGAATTTTTGCTGAAGAAATTGTGTCTTCTGGTAGGATGTTGGCGTGTGCTTCCAGGTAGCTCATTCCCCACGTTAACCTACAGGGACTTAGCTCCCTTGTTGAAATGTTCTGAATCCGGAGATTTAGCGGTCTACGTTGCTATCCTGTAGATATACTCTGTTTCCCAAAGGTCCATCAGCAATGATCTTCCAAATCCCTCACTTCTTCATCGTAATACAATATCCCCTTTCACCCAGCCTGACCCAGGCGGTGTGAATATGGTCTGTTATAGGCAGTGTTGATATTCACCACAGTGTGAGCTGTAGGCCAACCAAAGCTCTTTTTCCTCTTATCCTTTACTCTTTCAAATGTCTACCCATTACAGATTCTGTTTCTTTAGTTTCCTCTCTCATGTTTCCCTCCTCTCCTGTTTCTTTGGTTTCCTCTCTCATGTTTCCCTCCTCTCCTGTTTCTTTAGTTTCCTCTCTCATGTTTCCCTCCTCTCCTGTTTCTTTAGTTTCCTCTCTCATGTTTCCCTCCTCTCCTGTTTCTTTAGTTTCCTCTCTCATGTTTCCCTCCTCTCCTGTTTCTTTGGTTTCCTCTCTCATGTTTCCCTCCTCTCCTGTTTCTTTGGTTTCCTCTCTCATGTTTCCCTCCTCTCCTGTTTCTTTGGTTTCCTCTCTCATGTTTCCCTCCTCTCCTGTTTCTTTTGTTTCCTCTCTCATGTTTCCCTCCTCTCCTGTTTCTTTGGTTTCCTCTCTCATGTTTTCCTCCTCTCCTGTTTCTTTGGTTTCCTCTCTCATGTTTCCCTCCTCTCCTGTTTCTTTAGTTTCTTCTCTCATGTTTCCCTCCTCTCCTGTTTCTTTGGTTTCCTCTCTCATGTTTCCCTCCTCTCCTGTTTCTTTGGTTTCCTCTCTCATGTTTCCCTCCTCTCCTGTTTCTTTAGTTTCCTCTCTCATGTTTCCCTCCTCTCCTGTTTCTTTAGTTTCCTCTCTCATGTTTTCCTCCTCTCCTGTTTCTTTAGTTTCCTCTCTCATGTTTCCCTCCTCTCCTGTTTCTTTGGTTTCCTCTCTCATGTTTGCCCACAGTTATGCTGCGTGGTACGTTTCAGAAGTGAGGGACTTGTGTTTCTGATCGGGGAGAGCTGCTCTTAGCTGTGGAGGAAGGAGACGGCTAGCTAAGCGCACACACAGGCTCATAAATGTACGAACACACACGCACACACTGAGAGCCCAGCTGTGACGTTATGGGAGGAAGATGACTGGGCTAGACCAATACACACACACACCCTGAGTGGGCTGTCAAGGTGAACGCAGCATGGTCGCTAACTCCTGCATAATGATTCAGAGGCATAGCAGTTCCTCTTTGAAACGTTATTTGCCTGGGATTTGTTTTAGCCAGAATAAAAGGTTCCGGGCCTATCACTACCCTGCCTGATATGTCCCCTGGGTCTAGGAGGGAAGAAAAAAGATATTGGATTTAAGAGAAGGAAAGTTGGCTGGCTGGCTCAGTTATCTTTTCTTCCACATCATACACACAGTATGCAGTTCTCATGTACACACACACACCTGCATGCACGTACCTGCGCCACACACACGAGAGAGAGAGAGAGAGAGAGAGAGAGAGAGAGACACACACACACACACAAAACACGTGTTTGGTCCGTAGTCATGGGGACTCCAGGCAGGTCTGATTGTGGCTGATAATTGGCTGGAAACATTTACATAATGAGAAGCAAGTGGAAGGTTTCATTTTATTACCATTGTCTCTGTCTCAGTTCTCTCTTTGCCTTGTATTCTCATACTATCTGATTAACATTGTAGCCCGAACAATATAAAGCACTTTGAACACCTGGAAAATAACCATTTACATCTCATCCATTACGCATTAGCATTATAATCCATCCATTACAATGCTAGACAGTGTATTGCTATGATAATGCTATTTTCCCATTGGATGTGTTAGTCACCCCCCCCCCCCTAAACCTCACACAGTAATTATTAATTTGACAGTTGATCTGTCTGCATGTGTGTGAATCAGGTGTGAGGAGAAGGGATATTACATGGGCTGATCTCACCAGATATAAAACAATAGGAACCAGAACCTGCTGTCACTTGGTGTTGATTGATAATCCCAATAGAGGGGTTTATTGCTTTTTGACTGAGACAGCAGGACAGCTATTATATATTGTGTGGATTGGAGGGAGAGCCTGGCATTCAGCCGTAATTGCCTTAACAGAGCTGTGAATGTAATGCAGAGATGCAGACACTGAAGATGCACTTCTGTCTCTCATCCAGTCAACATTACTCATCGGCGACGAGGGAAGGAAATAGCCATACCATTGTAGCGATTTGAGGTGGGAACAGCCAGGCTTGAACCAGCAAGCAACAATGTCTTTCTTGTGTGTGCCATAAAGGTCCAGACCTCTTGGCTGAGGTCGTATGCATTCAAATATAGGGAGGCTACACTGTCTTTTCACCTTCAGCCTGGGTGTCCGTGTGCTTTTAAACAGTTCAACAGAACAGACCGGGAACATTTACACAACTGATGTGACTTTAACAGACAAGACAGAAATGATCCAAGTGTCCTTTTTCATGTCCGTACTCCTTCAGTCTCATGTTGGAGGATGACTGCTCGGAGTGGTTATTCCCATGGTGTTTCAGCCGTACATACAGCCGGGAGGATGTAGTTATGTAATCTAACCACTGGGCCTGATTCTGACTGACAGGCAGTTAGAACATGCAAACACTCATTACCCTGTGTGCGTGTTTGAGGGGCATAAGGTCTTCTGAAAGCTCTGTCAGGCAAGAGAGCTTTAACCGCTGCTGATTCACTTGACTGAGAGAGTGTTGAACTTTCCCCTGTGCATTGTGACAGAGCCTGTCAATCAGTAGAACTAGAATGTCTGTAGGAGAGAACCTAGAAGTTAGGTAGCATGAATCAGTTGGGTAGAATCTCTACTCAGTCAGCTTGTCTGTCACCTTCATCTTACTGGATTTGGTAATGAAGCACCATTTCTTTTTCTCACTCACTCACTAATTGTGGTTTTGGTGTCGTGCAGCTGAATCACAACATGCATCTAATCCCATAAACTCTACCTTCATGACACGCACCACTATTCCTCCTCTCGCCTTCCCCCTCTCCTTGGTCCCTCCCCTCTCAGCAGCATTTCTTCCCATGTGGAATTATAGAGGGGATCAGTTCAGCACAGCAGGACACTCTTCCTGGCTGTAGAACCAAAACCGCGCTTGCTGGCAGATTTCAGTTGGACCAGAATAGAGGTACTGCATGAAGGGAAAACGCGCCAATGCAGAGAGCTTTGTGTTGTTGCATGTCATAGTAGATGTTTACAGCCTCTTGTGATTGAATTAGTTACATTTCAGACAGTGCTTTAGTTTAGACTGAAACAGCACGGTACTGCAGTAGGACAGGCCATCCAGGAGAATGTCCTATCCCTATTTTTATAGTCCCCTACCCCTCTCAAACATTCAACCTCCAGCTGCGTACCCCCTCTGGCACCAGGGTCAACGCACTCTCGAACGTAGTTCTTATAGGACCAGGGCACAAATAAAAATATAATATTTAACCATCTTACATATAAAACCTTATTTGTTCAATGAAAATTGTGAATAACTCACCACAGGTTAATGAGAAGGGTGTGCTTAAATGGATAGAGAGTCTCCGTCTTAAACAATCTTCCCACACACAGTCAGTGCCTGTATTTAGTTTTCATGCTAGTGAGGGCCGAGAATCCACTCTCACATAGGTAGGTGGTTGCAAAGGGCATCAGTGTCTTAACAGTGCCATTTGCCAAGGCAGGATATTCTGAGCACAGCCCAATCCAGATATCTGGCAATGGCTTCTGATTTAAATTACATTTTCACAGAACCGCTTGTTGCAATTTCGACGAGGCTCTGTTGTTCAGATATCGGTAAGTGGACTGGAGGCAGGGCATGAAAGGGATAACAAATCCAGTTGTTTGTGTCATTGGTTTCGGGAAAGTAGCTGTGTAATTGCACACCCAACTCACTCAGGTGCTTTGAGATATCACATTTGACATTGTCTGTAAGCTTGAGTTCATTTGCACATAAAAAATCATACAATGATGGAAAGATCTGTGTGTTTTCTTGTTAATGCAGACAGAGGGAAGCTCCAACTTCTTAATCATAACCTCAATTTTGTCCCGCACATTGAATATAGTTGTGGAGAGTCCCTGTAATCCTAGATTCAGATCATTCAGGTGAGAAAAAACATCACCCAGATAGGCCAGTCGTGTGAGAAACTCATCATCATGCAAGCGGTCAGACAAGTGAAAATGATGGTCAGTAAAGAAAACTTTAAGCTCGTCTCTCAATTTAAAAAAACTTGTAAATACTTTGCCCCTTGATAACCAGTGCACTTCTGTATGTGTTATCATTGCATAGTGCAGAAAATACACGACAGTTCAGGGGCCTTGCTTTAACAAAGTTAACCATTTTCACTGTAGTGTCCAAAACGTCTTTCAAGCTGTCAGGCATTCCCTTGGCAGCAAGAGCCTCTCAGTGGATGCTGCAGTGTACCCAAGTGGCGTCAAGAGCAACTGCTTGCACGGGCGTTACCACTCCACTATGTCTCTCTGTCATGGCTTCAGTAGAGATACCAACATGAGCAGCAGCTACGTTTGGCTACATACGGACCGTTAGTGGAATTCCCACGAGAGAGTAACGGTTAACCTCTTAGGGATAAACGGCGCGCTAGCGGGCCGCTCCCGACACTACCTGGTGAAATGTAAGGCACCAAATTCAAAATCCAAAAGTTTAATTATTAAACATTCATCAATATACAAGTGTTGCATAGTCATCAAAAGCTCTGATTCTTGGCAATATCACAGCGTTGTCAGATTTCAAAAAGGCTTTACGGCGAAAGCACAACATTTGATTGTTTGAGGATAGCACCTCCAATATTTATGCATTAGCATAAATTCATATCCAGCACGGGTCACACACAATCCATATAAGAGCTAAAATAAATCACTTACCTTTCGAATAACTTCTGCTGAGGGCTTCCCAAGTGGCCAACGAAGACATCCAATGGTTCTTTTGTTAGAAAAAGTAATTTATTATATCCATAAATCTCTGTTTGGTTGGCGCGTTATGTTCAGAAAATCCACCGTCGAGTCACCCGTTGTACAGTGAAGAGAAAGCGTCAAATATACCTATCAACTTTGCCCAAACAAATCAAACATAATTTATAATGCATAATCAAACATCATTTATAATGCTTAGCTATCCTTTTATGAATATTAGCGATAATATTTCACTCGTATGATATCATAAACGATATATAAGGAAAATAATGTGGGGCGCGCTCACAATCTCATGCCGGGAAACGTTGTTGACATCTGAGGTCCCTTGACTATTTCCTCTTCCTATCAGTTCTGCTCAGTGATAAAGCCTTCAAACACTGTATGAAGTCTGTTGACATCTAGTGGAAGCCATAGGTACTGCAACCTAGGAGCTATTATACATGGATTTCAATAGCAAGTCAATGGAAAAGAGGAAATGTCACAAACAAAAAGAATTCTGGACAGAAATTCCTCGGGTTTTTGCCTGCTATATCAGTTCTGTTATACTCACAGACATTTTTAACAGTTTTAGAAACTTCAGAGTGTTTCCTATCCAATAGTACTAATTATGTGCATATCCTATTTTCTGGGCCTGAGTGGCAGGCATTTTACTTTGGGCACGCCGTCACCTCTGCTGCCGCTCCCTAAGAAGTTAATGTGATTGGATGTTAATTATTTGACTAGGCTACCTGTATTGGACATTGTTATTTTGCTGAACACTAGATGGTTGAATTGTTTGGGGGGCAGTGAAACGAGGCTACTCAGGAGAGAAAAACACTCACCCAAATGTATAGACCCGTTGGAAAATATAAATGGACTTTGAAAATGTGAAGAAAAAAACATGTACCCCAGTTTGGGAAAACCTGCCCTATCCTATAAAACAACTAAAATCTCAAATGACATTCCCATATAGTTACCCACTTTTGAGTGGCTATTTCTCATATATAGTGCACTACTTTTGACTAAGGCCACTTATCCCTACTTATCAAAGTAGTGCACTATACTATACCAAACAATCTGAGACACAGCCGCTGAGCTTGACAGGCCTGGTTGCCCCGAGCAACATCTTACTCACCGCAAACGCACAGTTTATGATTAAGGTCAGACGACCTGTTTCGTAAACTCCTAATGAGCTTCATCCCCCCTCTCCTCCCTCATTAATTCATCCCTCTCTCCTCCCTCATTAATTCATCCCCCCTCTCCTCCCTCATTAATTCATCCCTCTCTCCGTTGATTAACCTGTTTCTTAAACTCCTAATGAGCTTCATCCCCCCTCTCCTCCCTCATTAATTCATCCCTCTCTCCTCCCTCATTAATTCATCGCCCCTCTCCTCCCTCATTAATTCATCCCTCTCTCCGTTGATGAACCTGTTTCTTAAACTCCTAATGAGCTTCATCGCCCCTCTCCTCCCTCATTAATTCATCCCTCTCTCCGCTGATGAACCTGTTTCTTAAACTCCTAATGAGCTTCATCCCCTCTCTCCCTCATTAATTCATCCCTCTCTCCGTTGATGAACCTGTTTCTTAAACTCCTAATGAGCTTCATCGCCCCTCTCCTCCCTCATTAATTCATCCCTCTCTCCGTTGATGAACCTGTTTCTTAAACTCCTAATGAGCTTCATCGCCCCTCTCCTCCCTCATTAATTCATCCCTCTCTCCGTTGATGAACCTGTTTCTTAAACTCCTAATGAGCTTCATCGCCCCTCTCCTCCCTCATTAATTCATCCCTCTCTCCGTTGATGAACCTGTTTCTTAAACTCCTAATGAGCTTCATCGCCCCTCTCCTCCCTCATTAATTCATCCCTCTCTCCGTTGATGAACCTGTTTCCTACCCGTTCTCTCTGACATTATAATGTGTGGGAGACTCAATTATAGTGAGGGTGTTGAGACCTCCCAGCCAATGTTATTATACACTAGCACTATTCACTGAGATGAGTCTAGACTCGTAATGCTCTCAGATCCATTTGTAAGGATGTGACTGTCTGCGTTGACTCTTAGTGATATGTTCTATGTTTGGAAACTGGTATTGTCCCACAGTCTCACTAAGAGGTGCTATAGACAGACAGACAGGCATGCAGGCAGACCGATAGACAGGCACGTGCGTACACACACGGCACCAGTTTAGCAGCAGAGCAGTCATGTGGAAAACATAGAGAACAACTGCAAACCGTAGAGTGAGTGGTCATTCTATGACTGACTGTGAATCTGAGTCATGCCTCCTGGGCTTTTATCTCTCTACGTCTCTCTCCAAACAATGGTTATCACAATGTCTTCTCACTGACATGATTGCCTTCCATTTCAGAAGGCACTTGAGGCAGATTTGATAGTCATCCATGATCCATCACCATGACAACGTGTTACAACTTTCTACATTTGACAACATATTATGTTAGATTAAATTGATATCTTTATATCTTGAGGGTTTATTCATGTTGTTGTACATTATTATTTTGTTTGTCTGCATCGATCAATACAATGTGGCCATCGATGTGCCAATTGCAGACTGTAATTCCAAAATGCTGGGTTTTACCACTGATTTAGCCTGCAGTAATGTCACCTGAGATATGCTAAGTGTATGCACCATCAGTGGACAGAGATGTCATCTGAAGATGAATCCCTTGCTGCTAGAGTGCTATACTTTTAAAAGGATGTTTAAAATTACAGCAACTTCCTCTCGTCTGCCTCATCTGAGAGACAACTCTCAGAGGACACCGTGAGGCTGGAGTTGTATCTGTACAGAAGCTATACACACAGACACACACACACATACTCGCTTGTGCGCCTGATGTTACACTTGTGGGGAAAGCCAGCCCAGCGGAGCCCACATGCTCTTCCGGGCATTAGTGATTGGGAGGGAGAGAGACTGTGTGTGCAGAGTCTAATCAAACTTTAGTGCCATAAAATATCTCTGTAATGACGGTGGATGTGGTTCTCTCACCCTGACCCAACCAGGGCACTCACCTCTCTCGCTGTCATGCATCCACACACATGCACATCCAGGACACACACACTCACACACACATGTGCTGCTTGTGGATACTATGAACACTACTACAACCTGCCATATCTACTCTGCTACAGAGAGTGACATTAGGGATCTGGCTTCTGTTTGTGAATCATACAGCAAGACTCACACTGCCAGGTAGAGAGAGAGGCATGCAACACACTGCGTAGGAGAAGAGAGATGGAGAGAGAGGCTGATTTTTGCACACTGGTTTTCATATTTCATTCCCTCTCGCCTCTGGTGTAAACTTCTGCCTGTTGTTGTGTCTCTCTCTCTTTCAATTTAAGGGCTTTATTGCATGTTTACATTGCCAAAGCAAGTGAAATAGATAATAAAAACAAAAGTGAAATAAACAATACAAAATGAACAGTAAAACATTACACTGACAATAGTTCCAAAAGAATAGACATTTCAAATGTCATTGTCTATATACAATGTTGTAATGATGTGCAAATAGTACAAAAGGGAAAATAAATAAACAGAAATATGGGTTGTATTTACAATGGTGTTTGTTCTTGACTGGTTGCCCTTTTCCTGTGGCACCAGGTGACAAATCTTGCTGCTGTGATGGCACACTCTGGTATTTCACCCAGTAGATATGGGAGTTTATCAAAATTGGATTTGTTTTCTTTGTGGGTCTATGTAATCTGAGGGAAATCTGTCTGTCAGCGTGTGTGCACCTCTGGATATAGTGGTTAGTAGTGCATACATAGACACACAATGTTCCGTGCCCCAGTTTCACTACAGAAATACTGCATTCAAACGATCCCGTCTTCTCATGGCCTTATACAGTATGACAGGTGCAGCTGTAGCAGACCAACATGTAGTGCCATTCCCAGCCATGTTCGGCACACTAACAACATCAATATACAGGTAACTGCCAAAATAAAGGAAACACCAGCATAAAGTGTCTTAATAAAGCGTTGGTCCACCACAAACCAGAACAGCTTCAGTGCACCTTGGCATCGACTCTACTAGTGTCTGGAACTCTACTGGAGGGATACGACACCATTCTGTCCTGGAGAAAGTCCATCATTTGGTGTTTTTTGTTCATGGTGGTGGAAAACAGGTAGATATCTGGTGACTGAGACCCCACACACACACTTTAAATACCCTATGGTCCTTTGAGACCCCTCTTTCAAAGTCACAGATCTCTTCTTCTAGCCATCGTAGTCAAAATAATGGGCAACTGGGCATTTTATACATGACCCTAAACATGATGGGATGATAATTGCTTAATAAACAGACTGCTTTCAATATGCATTCTGTCCCTCATTTACTCAAGTGTTTCCTTTTATTTGGGCAGTTACCGTGTACATCCCATCAATGAGCTTAAGTGATAAAACAGTAGACTTATACAAAACTGTACCCCAACCTATAGCATGGGGATGGAACAACCCTAGTCATCACAATGTTATGATTCATGCTGTACTCTAGCTAGCACACTCTCCTCCTGCCTCATGCCAGCCCACTCACCTGTCCCTCTACCTATACCTGGATGCCCACTCGGACAGGAAACAGGAAGCTACATCACAGAGAGACAGGAAGGAATGGTATTGACATGTTCAAACCCCTTTACAGTGTATCATATCCCATTCCCCTCACAAACATTATGCTGTGCTGTTATGTTGAGGTCTGTATCAGATATGAATGTGTCATTTTGTTTAGTCCTGGGAGACCCACTGTTAATGATTTTTATTATCAGTGAAATCCTTCACACTAAAACACATCGTTGGAGACAGTGAGAAGAAAAGTCTGGCGTTATTCTGGAAGTGTTTGCTTAGCTCTGGCAGAGTTTCAGTAATGATATTCTGAAATAAATGGCTGTTTCGACCCACAGTGTTCCTTTGGGTGTGTTTCAGCACAAATGGATGAGACTGAAGTCTACTAAATGTATTTTTTAATATGCCACTGGTCACACTGATTGGGTTGGGTGTAAGTCTCAAACATATGGTGTCATTTACTGCTTGTCTTAGTCTTCCCTCCCAGTGCAGCTTATGCATGAGGATGCAGTAACCCATGAAGGCCCTGGCTGAGAGCGTGCATGAGGATGCAGTACCCCATGAAGGCCCTGGCTGAGAGCGTGCATGGGGATGCAGTACCCCATGAAGGCCTTGGCTGAGAGCGTGCATGGGGATGCAGTACCCCATGAAGGCCCTGGCTGAGAGCGTGCATGGGGATGCAGTACCCCATGAAGGCCCTGGCTGAGAGTGTGCATGGGGATGCAGTACCCCATGAAGGCCCTGGCTGAGAGCGTGCATGGGGATGCAGTACCCCATGAAGGCCCTGGCTGAGAGCGTGCATGGGGATGCAGTACCCCATGAAGGCCCTGGCTGAGAGCGTGCATGGGGATAACTCTATGGACATGTAGGGTCTCGGTTCAGCTACACTGTGTTGTGCTGCTGTGACACTGGTGGCATTGAGGACCTACGGCTTTCTCTCTCCTTCCCTCCATCCCCCTCTCTTTCCAGGGATTTTCTTGCTTTCTAAATCCTTGGGCGGATTTTAATAGCAGTGTAAATTTCAGGATTGAAAAACGCTTTCAATGTAAACTAAAACTAGTTATAAAGTATGTAGAAAAGATAATTGACCTATATATATTTGTAAATAATACATTTGAGAACAAAATCACTGAAATAAAAGCTAGACAGTCATAGAGAATTGAAAACAATGAATTTAGATGCATTAGCCATGGCAAAATGCATAGAATTGCAGGTTATTCAGGCCTGGATGAGTGGAGGAGAGGAGGGGCAGATTTAATTTGTACAGATTTAATACTGTACAAAATTATCTCAGCTCCATGGCAGAATATGTAGAATCGTAGGAAAATTTGCTTTTAAAACAAACAATTTCTCTCAGCTCCATGGATAAATGTATAGAATTGCAGGAAATTGGCTTAAATATTCAACAATGTCTCTACACCGCCAAGATGTTGGCCACTAGAAGTGTCACTACGATCCAGCCGTGCAGAAGGGCCAACCGCACCCATTGCCACGCCTACTACCTAAACCTCTTTTTCTTCTCTCTCTCTGTCTGTCTGTCTGTCTGTCTGTCTGTCTGTCTGTCTGTCTGTCTGACTGTCTGACTACCACATCCACTGCTAGGCTCCAGTGGAGCAGTACAGCCAACCATGGCTGCCTGCTATCCTTCCTCTCCTCCCTCCATCCACCCACAAGCCACCCCTCAATCGTCTTATGATCTCCCTATCCTTTCCTCAATCCACCCCCGCTTCCCCATCTCCTCCCCCACTCCCTCCCCTCTTACTTCATCCATCCTCTCAAACCATCCCTACTCCCTCTCCTCTCCTTTCTATCCTCCCTCCCTCCTCTGCTGAAGGACACAGTAAATGTCACGCTGCTGCACTGTGGTCTGCCTCACCTGTTGCCCCGGCAACCTGACTGGGCAACACGTGACCAAACAGACAAGCCACGTGTGTGTTTGAAGAGCAGAGTAGTCTGGTGTGTATGTGTGTGTTTTATCAACCTCGTACAGCCTCTCTTCTCAAACTCTCTACCATAACTCAGCCATCAGTGTTTACCCCTGATGCTAATGCTAATCCTCTAATGAACATACTGTTTATATTGGCTTCATTAAAGACCTCTGTCTGAGAGGGTAACAAGTAGGGTGTTTCAGTGACTGACCTTCGTGTTGTTGCCCTCTCCACTCCTCTACTAGCCTGTTAAAATTCCCTAGTAAGTATCACTATGACAGGAGAGTAACTCCCTGTGTGTCCAAATGGCACCTTATTCTCTACATAATACATTCATTTTGACCAGGGCCAGCATAAGGCTCAGGTCAAAACTAGTGAACTATACAGGGTACCATGAGACTAATATCCCCCTCTCTCTCTCCTCTCCCCCCTCTCTCTGTTGGGGTTACTGACTACTCTCCTCCCTCTGTTTCTGCCCCTTTGTTAAATACTGTATCTGCTCTGCTCTAGCGTCTCACTCTAATGGATTCAGGTTGCCTACAGCAGTGTTTCCCAACCCTGGTCCTCCAGTACCCCCAACAGTACACAGTTTCGTTGTAACTCTTGACAAACACAACCTCATTCAACTCAGGGCTTGATGATTAGTTGACAAGTTGAATCAGCTGTTCTTGTCCAGGGTTACAATACAAATGTGTACAGTTGGGTGTACTGGAGGACCAGGGCTGGGAAACACTGACCAACAGGACACAGGTTCAAACTCATCACATTAGATAAGAAGGTAAAGTACAACTTTGCTGATGGAACTTTTCAAAAGCGTCTCTGTTTTTTTTAATTGCAGCTCCTTAAAAATGGAACAGGAAATGTAGTCGGCCCAAATATGAAACTATTTAGGGTTTTATAGGAAAACGTCCGTAATCTCTTTGTGACAGTTATAGTGGGGAGAGGAGAGAAGACAGGAGGAGAGAAGAGGTCTTTGTTAACTCTGTCTCCTTTACCACTTGCTGACTGGCACACAGCAGCAGAGACCAGAGAGCCTAGGTTTGATAATACACACACCATCTCCAACGCTCCGACGCCCATAGGCTCTTGAGCTGTCATTGATTCACTCTTTTAACTTCCCGTCGTGGTGACTGCTTACGTCTGTCTGTGTGTGTGCGTGCGTGCGTCTCTGCATACAGATGGCTGCTTCCCGAAATATTCTGTTTAAAAGCTTGTTTCACTTATCAATCCTGAGTTTCAGCTGTCGGCATTACATATCAATCTCTTTAATTAGCAGACATTTTACTTGATAAAATACTGCGGAGACGTTTTTCAAATCAAGTACCATACATCCGGTGGGCGCTGCCTCTGGGTTTGGACGAATACAGTTACTGGGATTATTTAAAATAAAAATTATTAAAATGTAGGATTCTGAATTTAGAGTTTTATAACAGGAGAGTTCCTTGTCTATCCAATACGAGCTCACACGCTCTCTTCCCTAACCCCATTTGACAATATCAGCTTTCCTAGGCTAGCCAGCTTTCAAAACCTTTCTCTCTCTCTTAGGTCTTTAATATTGTGGCTCACACTGGATTTGACTGACATGGTTTTGCATTCCAAATGGCACCTTATTCCCTATCTGCCCTGGTCTAAAATAGTGCACTATATTGGAAATAGGGTGCCGTTTGGGACACACAAATGGGTTTAGACTTCAAACGCATGCCCTCTGTTGTTTCCTGGACAGTTGAAGCAGGGTGGATCTAGTGGACTTTTCCATTCTACTGACCTCATCACTGCCAATGGTTATTGTTCATCCTCCCTCACCATCATGCCTTCCTCCCACATCCCTCCTTCCCTTGTATTTGACGGGAGTTTGGGTCAGGCATTCAGGTCAGGTTGTTCCTCTGAGTTTCATACGATTCAGGGTTTTATAGGAGACGGCATTCTATGAGTCAGCATTAAAGGTGCTACACAGGATTTTTTTTTAAATGTTGCATTGTAATGTCAGAAAATGCCCATAATATATCTGGAGTAATAGTGGAATTAAAGTGTTTCACAGTATTACTTAACCACCAGTGTTGTGGTTGACTGATATTTGCCTATTGATTTCTCCTGCCGAAGTTGCATCTGTTATCAAAATGTGAAAGCTGTTTTGACTTTGGCCACGTGACCTAGATAACACAGCCACAATGTAGAAATTGCTCTGTCATATCCTGGTTGCTAAAATTCTATACTGAACACTTAATTTTGGTTTATGTGACAAAACAAAAAACGGAATAGTTTAGGGAATCATTGCTGTGAAAATCTTTTCAATAACGAAAAGCATGCTTTTTTTTAAGCCGGTGGACCGAAACATAAAGTAAAAGGCTCAAGCGCGAGTCTCCGCCATGTTATGGGAAAATGGGATGGGGGAGATTGGTTTTGAATGCAGCCTATTGTTGTTACAATTCACCTAGCTTCTACATAGGGGAGAAATTCTGGGGAATTCTAGTTGTAGAAATTCTAGTTGTATGACCAATTCTAGTTGTAGACATTCTAGTTGTATGACCAATTCTAGTTGTAGACATTCTAGTTGTATGACCAATTCTAGTTGTAGACATTCTAGTTGTAGACATTCTAGTTGTGAACCATGCCAGGTTGGTTGTTTTCATCTGCTATTTAACACTATTGAGGAGCCCCAGCAGGGTTCAATACAGTTTTCTGTGTGGAGAGAATATGTAGTGATGAGCCTCTCTCTCAGCCTTTTGAAACCCTGGTTTAAGCTGGCGTCCTGTCTCTTTTCCCGACACACACATACACACTAAAAAGGTCCTCTCTCTCTGGAGTCATTGTGGCCCCTGCGTCCCCTCTCCTCTCCATCACCACTGCCCCTCCTCTCCTCCACTCATCCAGGCCTGAATAACAGCACTAAGCTGGGGGGGGGGTGCAGATCAGCCCCTCCACAACCATTGTCTGCTTCCTATTAGAAAGAGCCCTGACTTGTGCTTGAACTTCAGGATCTTGTTATCCATTTACACACTGTAGTGCGTGGGTGCACGTGTTCTAGTACCACATCATATCACAGCCTGGTATGAATACATGTTAGATATTCGCACTCAGGAGACGCCATGCACTAGATGTGATTTTGTTACCATGTAATGTTCCTATAGCTCTAAACGATTAGGTCTATAGTTTACATTGAGAGGAGCCTGTTAACTAGCGTGTGCCTGCTGTATTTTGCACGCCACCAGCGGTCACACACATACAGCCTGAGGCACACAGCTCATAATATCTGTAGCCTATTCCGTGTTTTTCAACGCACACGTGATGACACATCTGCTTTGAACGATTCAACTTATCCGTGCATTACATCGCGTTTCAATTAGGTTTCAAAGTCATAAACGCACAGCACGGCAGATTTGTTCCAGCTCGGTCGGCGGCGCGCATTTAACAGCGCGGGCGAGGGGGAGCGCGCCAGTCAGTGAGCGGTCACTGAAGTGCGCTGCTCTCACCCCGTCCGCATCTGGAAAGACTGCGTTTATTTCACCAGTTTTACTGGCTTCTCAACCGCAGGCGTCCACTCGTAAGTAAACACTATCCGGAGATTATTTAGTCATGTTCTGTAGTCATGCTTGGATATGATTTGTTTATTCTATAGTCTATTGAAATAATGGCATTGCTATTTACGCGTGCGGTGCTGTGATGCCTTGTTGGTATGACAGGCTATATTTCAATGTAGCCCACGCGTTGTCATACATTATGCATATTTTATGAAGTACACACTGGATGCCTGCTCAAAATAGAACTGATGCTCCGATTATTCCATATAGGGAATTTGTTGTGATATACTGTTCTCTATCGTTGCTGCTTTGTGTAACAATGCCAATAGGATAGTAGGCTTAAGCAATCTTAAAAGACAGGGTTAATTTATGAAACTGTAAATACAGTCTGTAAATGTTATTGTATTTGATTTTGTTATATTTAGTATCATGCATTCAGCTCTATTTGCTTACTGCATCCCATAGCTGCTGTTACTCAGCCTCTCTTCTCCTCTCCTCTTTATCTATAGTTCATTTAACCTGCCCAGACCCTTGGGGATAATAGAATGGGAGCTTGTCTCTCTATTTCTCTCCATCAAATTGTTGCTATTCCTTCTCATTCTGGACCCATGTTATCGCTCTCTTTCCTGTGGTGTACAGCATGTCGTTAGGGGTGTCAGGCTGTTCCCTGCGTCCCGTTGGGAATCAGATTAAAGTTGTATTAACAAGCTGTGGTTCAGTGATGCCAAAGGGACCATGTATTTCCCTCTGCCAGCTCCATGCATCTCATTGGTCAGCTCTCTGAGTCCATGTTGATTTGTCTCCCAACTCCTTAGACTCCTCTGTCAGGGTTTCTTTGCTCTATTAATTAGGGAGTTTCTGTTTCTACCATTTGGAATTAAGCAGCTATCAATCTCACTATGCCAGTGTCCATTTAGGGATACACGTAATTACTTTAATGAATCCAGACATTTTCTGTGTGTGTGGGCTTATATAATTTTAATTTAAAGGGAGGTAGACTTTTAGGGGACTTTCACACCAAATTGGTTTGGAGCTTGCTTTCACCCTTAAGGTCAGTTAGTTTGGACTGTTGTGGACACTATCTTCACTGGGGAGTGCACTAAACAACACACAGTGGTTCACTCAAAAAGGGTGGTCTCTGTCCGATTCCATTCTTACCATGGTGCGTTCTCACTGCAGGTGAGAACGCAGTCCGAACCAAGCACAGGAAAAGAATCAGAGGCATGCAGTATCAAGGCGGAGACCCAAAATGCAGACACAGGAAGCAGATGGTTGGAGTCTGACAATGTGTATTCATCCAAAGGGGGAGGCAAGAGAATGGTCGTGGACAGGCCAAAAGTCCAGGAGGTACAGAGTGGCAGACAGGCTCATGGTCAAGGCAGGCAGAATACAGGCAGGCAGGTACAAAGTACAGAAACAGGCAAGGGTCAAAACCGGGAGGACTAGAAAAAGGAGAATGCAAAAAGCAGGAGAACGGGAAAACCGCTGGTTGACTTGGAAACATACAAGACGAACTGGCACAGAGAGACAGGAAACACAGGGATAAATACGCTGGGGAAAACAAGTGACACCTGGAGGGGGTGGAGACAATAACAGGAACAGGTGAAACTGATCAGGGTGTGAAAGCGGTATTATTGGTTATTGGAGTGTGAATGTAACAGTGTAGCTTCCGTCCTTCTCCTCGCCCCGACCTGGGCTCGAACCAGGGACCCTCTGCACACATCCACAACAGCCACCCTCGAAGCATCGTTACCCATCACTCCACAAAAACCACGGCCCTTGCAGAGCAAGGGGAACAACTACTTCAAGGTCTCAGAGCGAGTGACGTCACCGATTTTAAATGCTATTAGTGCACACCCCGCTAACTAGCTAGCCATTTCACATCGGTTACATGAGCATTTGATGGACTGTGAGCATTTGATGGACTGTGAGCATTTGATGGACTGTGAGCATTTGATGGACTGTGAGCATTTGATGGACTGTGAGCATTTGATGGACTGTGAGCATTTGATGGACTGTGAGCATTTGATGAAATGCACACAGTACCATATCTTGATATCTCAAACATTCTGTGAGTAGCAGTGCATTTAAGAGCCATCCAATGCAGCTGAAGCTGGGGCTATACCGGGGATATAGGCTAAATATAGTCTATTCACGTCGCAGTTTGTGGCTATTGTGCTGTTTTCTCCCGCATGTTGTTGGAAGACCAAAGCGAATGTAATATGAAGATTGTCAGTCAGTCAGTCAGTCAGTCATGGATGTGTTCACCTGATTAATGTCCTATAGATCAACTTGACCAATTAAGAGAAGTCAGAGAAATTAGAGCACTGTAAGACCCAGAGCATCTCCATCACAAGGACAAGAGGAGCCCGTTGGCAGGCACCCTATTCCCTGGAAGTGCACGACTTTTGCCCCATGAGCCACAAGCATATAGGGCTCTGTTCTGATCAAAAGTAGGGCACTATATTAGGGACCAAGGTGCCATTAGAGACACAGAAAGTGGTTGGCAGGAACATGGATGGATGGACTGACTGACTGACAGACAGAGGGCAACATGTGGCACTCTAGTTCTACTGTCTCCATGGTGACCCTGACTGAAGCCCGTCACCTCTGTGGCCCAATCCAGACCTCATATTTCTTCCATCTGTTTTACATTTTTTGTATCTGTTATTTTCCCCTGTCTTCTTTTGAACTGTCCTTCTATCTAGACATGGACATCAAATAAAGTTGTTCTGAACCATTCACAGCCTGGCATTCCATTCCCCCTGCCATAGAACTACATAACATCAGCCTTCTGCCATGGTGGTTACTATTGGCAACACACTCAGCAGAGGAGCCCTTAGGGTGAAATACCTTGGACTTGTTTGGGTTTTATCAGTGCTGTTTTCCTGACTGCATTATTTAATATGTAACTGTGGGTTATTTTCTGCTCTCTGAGGTGAATCTGAGTCCATATGCTGTTGCAGTACCTAGCTACAGTAGCTAGTAGCTACAGGCCTGTGTTGAGTGTATTCATAATTATCATCTATTCGTATGGATGGTTAATAGCAGACTGTTATTAGCAGATTAGAAAAAGCTAAAGGAGATAAGCCATGTATGTCATTTTAAATGCCACCTTGTTGATGTGTCATGTCTAATCTGGGAACCCAGAACCAAAAAAAAACATGAGGTGAATTTACAATGGGTATGACCGCTAGGGGGCAATGCAGTTTAATCTACTGGAGTCCTGGCTACCTACCAGACAGCGCTCACATTACTGCTGTCCCCCACCCACTCCGCATCAATGGTTTTAATGCCGTTCTAGGTTCTCTGTTGTGACTCTCTTCTCAGTCGTCAGTACATGGGACTTCATGTTCCACTTCCCATCAATGTGAGGGCTCGTTTCAGTGATGTATAACAGCGTGTTCATAGATGTCCAACCACCTGTTGTTAAGGCCAAGTATGTTGTTTGAGAGTGTGTGCTTTGTACTTGAAGAGCAATCATTGTACAATTTCTCCATCAGGGCCGTCACGTTTTTTCGACATAGCATCTAGTAGTCTGGTTGTAGATATGTCATTAGGGTATTGAAGCCGACATCCTCAACCATTTACAATGGCTGCATATCAACTGCAGTCATTTCTGTAATCTGTGCTGTGATTTTCTCACTCCGTCCCTTATCGCACTGCTGCTAGCAACGGGTTGGGTCTCACAGTGCCTCCCTTTCAGCACCTGGACTGCCACTGTAGCTCAATTCCACCTCGCAAAGGTTTGCATTTCATCACCTTTTACCATCACCAAAATATTTCCATACAGGACTTTGCCGCTGTCGCTTGCCTTGCTCACTCTCTGCTATTCCAACTGTTAACGACGATAACGTGTGGAGCGCTTTATATCTGTGGCAAATCGTTTGAAAGATGTCCACCTACTTACAGCATTGTTGTGTTAGGTATTTGTTAAGAAAATATATGTTTTTCCATTATGATGATGATCAGGACCTGTTAGTGGTAGTTTTGTGATAACTGCACTGTGATTTAAATTTCGTAGAAAACTTCTAAATGTTAATAATCACAAATTTGTTTAAACGTCATACCCCTACAGGAGACTAAGTACATCTCAAATGGCACTCTATTCCCTACATAGTGCACTACTTTTGACAAGGGTCCATAGAGCTCTGGTCAAAACTAGTGCACTATATAGGGAATAAGTGGCATTTGGGACTCACGCTATATCAAATCAGATGGTATGTATTCTGTATGTAAACATTGGCCCTGGACTTGTCACACTGTGTACCATATTATCAGCCCAAGCTCTCACTCTTAACCTGATTATGAATTTTAGTGCAGGAATTACTTTCTGATTGAGCAACAAAGGAGATTTGTTCTCGTCTCCCTTCTCAAAAAAGGAGCTTTAGCAAGTTATCTGTGATGTGGAGGGCAGCTAGTGGGAAAGCTTTGTAGTAGCTATCCGCCTTAGCTTAGCTCGCCCTGGATCTTGTTGTAATACAGTAGGTGCTCCCTGCTACTGTAAGTAATAGCCTAACTGTTTTAGTGCACTTCATGTTCATTTCAAATGACACAAGGTGGTGTTTTGTCCCTCAATAGGCTTTTCAGTTAATAGTGGTAGTGTGGCATTCTCGAGTAACGGCACTAGGATTTCATTCTTACGTCAATATGTAGTTGGGATTTCATTTAATTGCTTGTTGGAGTTTTTAGTTACTGGCTCTTCTAACAGAAGGTTAGAGAGACTGTGTTGGAGAGACTGTCACCAACCTCACAGCACAGTGGGCTGGCTCATTAACAGATACACTATATATACAGTGGACACCCCTTGAAATTATTGGATTTGGCTATTTCAGCCACACCCGTTGCTGACAGGTATATAAAATTTAGCAGCAATGCAAACATTGGCAGTAGAATGGCCTTACTGAAGAGCTCTGTGACTTTCAATGTTGCACCGTCATAGGATGCCCCCTTTCGGACCTCCGAGTGCTGAAGCGCGTAGAGCGTAAAAATCATCTGTCTTCGGTTGCAACACTCACTACCGAGTTCCAAACTGCCTCTGGATGCAACGTCAGCACAATAACTGTTAGTCGGGAGCTTTATTAAATGAGTTTCCATGGCCGAGCAGCCGCACACAAGCCTAAGACCACTGTGTGCAATGCCAAGCGTCGGCTGGAGTGGTGTAAAACTCGCCACCATTGGATTCTGGAGCAGTGGAAACGTCTTCCCTGGAGTGATGTCAGTCTGTCGGACGAGTCTGGGTTTGGCGGATGCAAGGAGAATGCTACTTGCCTGAATGCGTAGTTCCAACTGTAAAGTTTGGTGGAGGAGGAATAATGGTCTGGGGCTGTTTTTCATGGTTTGGCTAGTCCCCTTAGTTCCAGTGAAGGGAAATCGTAACACTACTGCATAAAATTACATTCTAGACAATTCTGTGCTTCCATCTTTGTGGCAACAGTTTGGGGAATACCCTTTCCTGTTTCAGCATCACAATGCCAATGTGCAAAAAGTGAGGTCCATACAGAAATGGTTTGTCGATATCGGTGTGGAAGACCTTGACTGGCCTGCACAGAGCCCTGACCTGAACCCCATTGAACACCTTTGTGAAGAATAGGAACTCCAACTGTGAGCCAGGCCTAATCCCCCAACATCAGTGCCCGACCTCACTAATGCTCTTGTGGCTGAATGGAAGTGAGTCCCCGCAGCAATGTTCTAACATCTAGTGGAAAGGCTTCCCAGAAGAGTGGAGGCTGTTATAGCAGCAAAGGGGGGACCAACTCCATATTAATGGCCATGATTTTGGATTGAGATGTTCAACGAGCAGGTGGCCACATACCTTTGGTCATGTAGAGTACATACTGCCATGAAAGGCGTCACATTAACACGAGGAACAGAAGAGAGGATGGCTTTCTGTAGGAGGACTGTTTATTCATAGATCTGCTGACGAGGATGAAAGAAAGGAAAATTAAGATGGCATCCGCTTGATGGAAATTAGAAGTGCTTCTTGTTATTGTTTAGAATACTGCCAACCAAAGCCAAACCCCCCTACAGCGTGTTTGCTGCAGCCTGGGTTGTGTGCAGTATCTGACGTTTTTAAAGAGCTTTTCTCCTCCCTAGGAAAGGTGTACAATACATGTCATGGGTGAGTCAAAGTGCTACTCTGAATGCTGAGAAAGAGAGAGCAGGATGCAGAGAGGGAGAGCAGGATGTTGAATAGAGAGAGAGCGAGGCATGGGGAGAGAGGGATTGAGAGAGTGCAAGGGAAATGAGGAAGGTCTGTCTCTGTGGCCTTTCTGAAAGGTTACGCAGCGGTGCCAGAGGGAGCAGTGTGAATGGCAGGGGGCTCTACAGGGAGCGGATTAGCAATTGTTGACTGACCCTCAGCCTTTGTAATAGCAGAATACTGAGACAAGGGTCTGAATATGGACACATTGTTCTCTCCAGGCCGGGCCTGTACAGAACCGAATACGTATACACACTGCACATGAGAAGACTTGTCATTCATCCGCTGTGGATGAAGACATTTCGAAGGGCCCGGCCCTGGCCTGCATTACAGCCATTTGACCAAGGCAACGTTTCACTTGGGGTTTAGAGCAGAGCGAATCATACGTACAGGGGAACAAACATGGTCTGCGGTTTAATGTTTCTGACGTCTTATGGATCAGCTGTCATCATAAGATTGATGGGGCTCCTCCTGCTCCTGACCTCTTGTTATGTCAGGGTTATGTAGGCCCTATGACAGTGGTGTGTATGCTCCTGTGAGAGCGAAATTACAAGATTATGTTATAATACTGGTATTGCATCAAATTATTGTTTTATGGAATAAGGGTCTTAGAACACTCATTTGTGCGTGGTCTTCTGAGTTTGGCCTCTGGGGGCCCAGTGTATTTACGATGCCTTTGGTAATAACACCGAAAGACAGCATTCCATAGCATGAGTTGGTGTTTGTGTGCCGGGAGGTACCAGGGTGGAGATGGCTCGGTTATGGATAATGATGAGGGGAACCTTGTTTGGGGGCCAGACCCTGGTTTCCACACAATGAGAACAGTCTTTACAGCAGATACTGTCTGCTGTGAATTATTAATTGCATTCATACAAATCCTAAGCTTGTGACCCATTCCACACATCTGTTGTTTGTCATGTGGACTAAGGGGGTGTATTTTTGATATAAAAGTTCTTTGTATCCTTTGTCAGGGCTCTCAACGAATCATCTGAGGGTGCTTTGTCGACCAGCCATCGTTATTGCAGAGCACTCACAACATTCAGTGTGTGTGTGTGTGTGTGTAACCTGCTCTCCTTGTTAATAAGTAAATAAAGATTTATTTTAAGTATAACTCTGACTTGTGTGATAAGTTTGTCTCTCCTCATTTGATAATAAAGAAATAACCACCACAGTCCTCACACAGGGGCTTGTTATTACCCACAACGCACTGGGGCACTTATCAGAGAGCAGCACGAGTAGCAGACTCCCGCTGGCAACATGCCCTCTCCACATCCTCCCTTCCTCTCCTCCACATCCTCCCTTCCTCTCCTCCACTCTCCCCTTCATCCTCCCTTCCTCTCCTCCACTCTCCTCCTCATCCTCGCTTCCTCTCCTCCACTCTCATCCTCGCTTCCTCTCCTGCACTCTCCTCCTCATCCTCGCTTCCTCTCCTCCACTCTCATCCTCCCTTCCTCTCCTCCACTCTCCTCCTCATCCTCGCTTCCTCTCCTCCACTCTCATCCTCCCTTCCTCTCCTCCACTCTCCTCCTCATCCTCGCTTCCTTTCCTCCACTCTCATCCTCGCTTCCTCTCCTGCACTCTCCTCCTCATCCTCGCTTCCTCTTCTCCACTCTCCCCCCCATCCTCCCTTCCTCTCCTCCACTCTCCCACTCATCCTCCCTTCCTCTCCTCCACTCACCCCCCCATCCTCCCTTCCTCTCCTCCACTCTCATCCTCGCTTCCTCTCCTGCACTCTCCTCCTCATCCTCCCTTCCTCTCCTCCACTCTCCTCCTCATCCTCCTTTCCTCTCCTCTACTCTCCTCCTCATTCTCCCTTCCTTTCATCCTCCACTCACCTCCTCCTCCCCCTTTTCTGTTTTTGGGTGATTACTTCTCCCGCGCACTTTCTCTATTTAGTCTGTATCGCTCTCTCTCTCGCTCTCTATCTCTGGTCTGAATATATCTCTCTCACTCTCTCGCTCTCTCTCTCTTTCTCTGTTTAGTCTGTATCACTCTCTCTCTCGCTCTCTATCTCTGGTCTGAATATCTCTCTCTCTCGCTCTTTCTCTCTCTGTTTTCTCTCCCAATCTCCCTCCATCATCGCCGACGGCCGGCGTTTGAAAAATTGTTTACAGCCAATTAGGGTGATTTGTAATGTTGTGCTGTGTGTTAGCGGGCAGCAGGGAGGGATGGAGAGGTGGAAGAAGTGCCTGTTGATTTTCATCAGTGTTTTCCAATAAACACTTTATTTCTCTCGGTCCCTCAGTCCCTCCTACCAAGCACAATTAGCCTAACACAGAGAAGACTAATCAAAGGCCATACTGAGTCCTGGGTTGACTTCAGCGTGATGGCAAACAACATTCCCATACAGCATTTTACTGTGAAGGAAACATTCTGAAACGGGGAGGGAATACTTGTACAATAAGAACACAGATTTTCCATTCCAAAACGTGTTTCTACAGTGTGCCCTACTGAACACAGCCTGTTTTAGAGTTTGAGGGCATCTGTTATTGGTAGGGCTAGGAGTTTTTCTTTGAGATTAAATGCCATGGAGTTTTTCACATTCCTGTTGGACAGCCAGTTGACAGGTGGTGTAATCCTCTCCGTATGTTCCTTATTGCCTACCTACCTCAGGTCAAATGGGGGGGTACTTATATTTGTCCTGTTTCACTGCTGTTGGAGTTTTTTTTGTTGCATATTCCAACTCCCCCTGATACACCCTCGGAGAGTGGAGTGGGTCACCTGATACACCCTCGGAGAGTGGAGTGGGTCACCTGATACACCCTCGGAGAGTGGAGTGGGTCACCTGATACACCCTCGGAGAGTGGAGTGGGTCACCTGATACACCCTCGGAGAGTGGAGTGGGTCACCTGATACACCCTCGGAGAGTGGAGTGGGTCACCTGATACACCCTCGGAGAGTGGAGTGGGTCACCGGCAGGGATCAGCCATTATTGAAGGCGACCCTGTAGCAATTAAGGTTAAGTGTCTTAGACATATTTTTCACCTTGTCGGCACCGGGATTTCGAAAAAGCGACCTTTTCGGTTACTGACCCAACGCTCTTAACCGCTAGGCTACCTGCCGCCCTTACCTACCTACCTACCTAGAGCTGCAACAGACCACAGTCACTGGAGCAGAAACAATGACATTTCAGATGACATTTCAGAAGAAAGAGGTGACATACTGCTTTGGCATAAAACACTGCTCTCTCTGATTTATTTCCCTGTCTGTTTACAATTCAGCTCCTGTCCTTGTACTCAACGTTGCTTCCATGTAAAGAGAATAGATAATCCTCTTTCTGGGGCTAACAGAAAAGCTATTCAATAGAATTCACTACTTCATACCCTTTTGTTGTTTCACCTTGTAATGGTCAGAAAATGAGTCAAATGTACAGCCACTGTTGATAATCAGTTATGTGATGCCTCGCTGAAGAGGACACTAAGGTACTCTGCAGAGTTATTTAATGGCTGTAATTCAAGGTGATCGTTATCTCTCTCTGCCTCCGCCTCCTCTGTTGACTCTAAGCAATGTGTGTGTGGTGTGCTCCAGCTGTAATTTTAAGTTACGGCTAGTTATGGCATGGCTTGCCCAACATCACACATAATAACATCAGTGTATCTGGGAGGGAAAATGATGCATAAAATCTGAGGTTTTATTTTTTTGGGTTATTTATGTGTTTAGGTTTTGGCTCAGAGGCTGAAGTCTGTTGCTGCTTTATTGGTAAGCCCCAGGTTGGAATTTCATGATACGTTATTACTTTTAGCATGACTGAGTCTGACAGTGAGTGTATATACGTTGTCCTCAGAGGCTAGAAAAGAGATTATTACTTTTCCTTTTAACCAGTGGAAGTGGATGTTGCTCTGGTACTGGAGATCCATGGAGGATGCGGTTGTTTGGTTATCTGACTGATGATCATTGTCTTCCCACCGCTTTCATGTCCAACCGAAGAGAAAGTACATCTTCCCTCTTTCATTGAGTTTTGTTTATCGTTTCCCACATTGCCATCTTGATTTCTTGTTACTCGAAGTGGGAAAAAAGGCCAAGTGGAAAAACACTTCTGAGAACCCCTGGTGGTGTCTCCGCAGCCTTGACATATATATATACACACACCACACACACTCACTTACACATGCATGCACTTGGGTAATCTCCAGAACTCATAAATAAAAGCAGATCCTGTCATGTAGTGGCTATGAGTGATTGTGCTTTGTGATTCTATGTGACAGATGGGAGACATGGAGGACAGTTAATAATAGAACCAACATGTCTCTGTGGCTCAGCTGTGACTGTGTCCTGGATGGCAGGGCTGGAACATCTCCACCAGGGCCACAGTCCAGAGACCAAGCCCACAAACACTGCTGCTTCACTGGGTAGATTAGCCCAGCAGACCCCCTGGCATGGCCTTAGTAGGATACAGATCCGTAGAGAGAGAGGAGTGTTCCATCTCCATCTGTGACTCCTGCAGGCCAGACTATCCTCTTGCTCCAGTGTTGAGTTAATTGAAGTGTGTTGTATTGCACAAGAGCTACAGCAGGCCCTACAGCAGTGGAGAATGTGTGTGTGTGGGGGGGGGGCAGTGGTATTTTAGCAAGTGACAGATAAAACCAGGTGTTTCAGCCACAAGCCTAGCTAACTACAGCCCAGCTGAGACACTCGGTATGCCTGCAGGGATATCATATACGATGTGTGTGTGTGTGGGTCCGTGGCATCATACAGTGTGTGTGTGTGGGTCCGTGGCATCATACAGTGTGTGTCCGAGCCCACACTGCTACCAGAGAGAATCAATTGATAAATATACAGCACACTCTCTCTTTCAGATACCCATCCATGTCCAGATGAGCCTAGAGAGCTGTTATGCGTTCACCGTGGTTGTGCTGTGTGTACAATGTCTCATGACCCTCTTAGTAAATCCACGAGACAACCTTATTATCTGTCTGTAGTCTGTCCTCCTACCCTCAGTGCGTGTGTGCATGCCTGCGTCTTTGGAGCAGAAAAGAGAGCTCTGTTCTCTCTAGTCTTTATCAGCACTAAGCGTTCCCCTGCCTCCCTCCCCTCCACTCTGCGTGAAAAGCTGCTTGTGTCGTACAGAGGTCTCTCGTTCTGCCTGTGTGTCTCTCTGTCTGACTGGCTGTGGTGCTGTAATGGTATTTATAGATAAGTCACAACTTGCTGTGAAACAGCCTGTTAGCTGTGCTCTTGTGATCTAGGGCATATGACTGGAGCTGTTGGGGGCTTCTAGGGAGGGGTAGATCATTTGTATTCTGCAGCAGTGTTGAAGATCCACGGCTGGGCTGGATAGCTGTTCGTCACGCGAGAGAAGAGAGGATAGTGTCAGTGGAAGAACTATGGTAGATGGTTCTGTATAGAACAGTGTTTGACCTAGGTCAGAAAACAGATGGGCTGCCATGCTGAAGTTCAGTACCACCCCCCACTCAAGGTGTGTAGGCATTGTGTCTGCTGTTCTTTGTGCTTCAACAGGACATTGTGTAGTGTGGAGAGGGACACTAACCCTAATCTTCTTACTGCTCCTCAATTAGCTGGTTGACAATGGGTAATATGGTTACTATTGGCTGGTTGACAAATGGGTAATATGGTTACTATTGGCTGGTTGAAAAATGGGTAATATGGTTACTATTGGCTGGTTGACAATGGGTAATATGGTTACTATTGGCTGGTTGACAAATGGGTAATATGGTTAGTATTGGCTGGTTGAAAAATGGGTAATATGGTTACTATTGGCTGGTTGACAAATGGGTAATATGGTTACTATTGGCTGGTTGACAAATGGGTAATATGGTTACTATTGGCTGGTTGACAAATGGGTAATATGGTTACTATTGGCTGGTTGACAATGGGTAATATGGTTACTATTGGCTGGTTGACAAATGGGTAATATGGTTACTATTGGCTGGTTGAAAAATGGGTAATATGGTTACTATTGGCTGGTTGACAAATGGGTAATATGGTTACTATTGGCTGGTTGACAAATGGGTAATATGGTTACATTTGGCTGGTTGACAAATGGGTAATATGGTTACTATTGGCTGGTTGACAAATGGGTAATATGGTTACATTTGGCTGGTTGACTATGGGTAATATGGTTACTATTGGCTGGTTGACAAATGGGTAATATGGTTACTATTGGCTGGTTGACAAATGGGTAATATGGTTACTATTGGCTGGTTGACAAATGGGTAATATGGTTACTATTGGCTGGTTGACAAATGGGTAATATGGTTACTATTGGCTGGTTGACAAATGGGTAATATGGTTTCTATTGGCCGGTTGACAATGGGTACTATGGTTACTATTGGCTGGTTGACAAATGGGTAATATGGTTAGTATTGGCTGGTTGACAAATGGGTAATATGGTTACTATTGGCTGGTTGAAAATGGGTAATATGGTTACTATTGGCTGGTTGACAAATGGGTAATATGGTTACATTTGGCTGGTTGACAATGGGTAATATGGTTACTATTGGCTGGTTGACAAATGGGTAATATGGTTACTATTGGCTGGTTGACAAATGGGTAATATGGTTACTATTGGCTGGTTGACAAATGGGTAATATGGTTACTATTGGCTGGTTGACAAATGGGTAATATGGTTACTATTGGCCGGTTGACAATGGGTAATATGGTTTCTATTGGCCGGTTGACAATGGGTACTATGGTTACTATTGGCTGGTTGACCAATGGGTAATATGGTTACTATTGGCTGGTTGACAAATGGGTAATATGGTTACTATTGGCTGGTTGACAAATGGGTAATATGGTTACTATTGGCTGGTTGACAATGCTGTTAATTAAGTCTACTTTATGTATGATTTTGGTGGTCTAATGTGCCCCCTCTCTCTATCCCTCCCCTCTCTCTATCCTCTCCCTCTCTCTCTATCCCTCTCCCCCTCTCTCTCTCTCTCTATCCCTCTCCCCACCTCTCTTTCTCTCTCTCTCTCTCTCTCTCCAGTCACAATGAGCGGAAGGTGACCTGTAAGCATCCAGTATCTGGTCTTCCTTCACAAGACAACTGCATCTTCGTCGTTAACGAACAGTAAGTCTCTTCTCTCCCACACCCTGACCAGTGGAATGACCCGAACATACATGCCAGTGGAATGACATACCCACAAGTGGACTTACATGCATACACATTAACTTATAATGTCAGGTTGGTCTCACCCCTGCATCGTGTGTCCATTCTTTATGGCACAAGATGAATGTCAAAGTGTGAGTTGAAATACAGGGAAGTTTTCAACAAGTCACATTCGTATGAAACTTATAAAACACACAACTTTGTCCTTCAGTAATGTTTCAGGGCCCACATTACTGTAAGATCATGTCACAGTATATTACATATTAAATTATGTACTAAATTGGTTATGTGGTGTTTACATAAAAATATTCATACAGTAGTTGAGCATGTATTCACAATGACATAAATTCACAGTTTGAGCTTTTATGCCATTGTAAATTGACTGAGACCCTGTGAGAAGAATGGCTTTTATGGAATAGAAAGTGTATTGTACTCCTGGAGGCCGTTGAAGAGTCTTGTGACGTCTGATTCAGAGTGCCAGACCTCGGCTTCAAGCACCCCGCATTAGATGGAGAAACTACGCCTCTGTCTCCCTTCTTCTAAAGAGACATTAAGAAATCACAGGGCAATGTGAGTTTGGTTTGGGTTTAACTGCTTGTAGTTCAGCGAGACCAGAGACTTTTGAAATGGAAGGCAGCGTTTTCTACTTCATCGTTCACCTTCCCTGTCTGTGGCTCAACTTAATCTGAAGGAAAACGGGAGTGTGTTTGGTTCAACTGTGCCGTGGCTCAACTACAGAACTCTTGGAGAGGATTTGGAAATGGAAGGCAGCGTTGCTATTTCTCCAAATCATCTTTCCTGCCAAGCTCTGATAAGGGCTCTCAGACAAACACGTTAAAAAGCAACCACGATAGAGAGAGGATCGAGGGAGGAGTAGTGTAGGAGTAGAGAGGTCTGTCTTTGTGTCTATGTGTACATCTCTGAGTTCAGGCTCAGAGGCCTTTTAGAGCTTGTCCAGACATCCTCAACCTGAACAGACAGTGTTACCCAACGCACCCTCCTCTCTCTTCTTCCCCTGCAAGCTGTCCTCCAAAGTCAATACCGGTTGTCTAGTCTAGCTTGCTGTGTGTGTGCGGGCATGTGTGTGGAGAAGCCAGAGTTGTTTACTCTAGCATTCCAAACAGACAGAGAATGGCGTCTCTCAGCCTCCTCCTTCCTTCTCCAGCATGCACTGACTAGGAATGAACAGACCTGCAGGCAGCTACATCTTAGGTAGCTAACCAGAGTCTGCACAATATACCGTTTGGTAGTGCTAAAACAAGATGTCGTTCATATATTTTTTTCATATTGACAATATATTGTTTTTGTAAGACCAACCACCACCGTAGTGATAGTGGAGAATGGAGAGTGACTGAGAGAGCGAGTGTGACTGAGAGAGCGAGTGTGACTGAGAGAGCGAGTGTGACTGAGAGAGCGAGTGTGACTGAGAGAACGAGCGTGACTGAGCACGAGCGAGCGTGACTGAGCACGAGCATGTCTGAGCGAGAGCTAGCGAGCGTGTGAGCGAGAGCGAGCGTGTCTGAGCGAGAGCGAGCGAGCGTGACTGAGCGAGAGCGAGCGAGCGTGTCTGAGCGAGAGCGAGCGAGCGTGACTGAGCGAGCGAGCGTGACTGAGCGAGCGAGCGAGACTGAGCGAGCGAGCGAGACTGAGCGAGAGCGAGCGAAGCGAGCGAGACTGGCGAGCGGCGAAGACTGGCGAAGCGGCGAGACTGGCGAAGCGGCGAGACTGGCGGCGAGACTGGCGAGAGCGAGCGAGCGAGACTGAGCGAGCGATTGAGCGTGACTGAGCGAGCGAGCGTGACTGAGCGAGAGCGAGCAAGCGAGCGTGACTGAGCGAGAGAGTGATGTGGGGCAATTTCTTCAACAAATGATCAGGTCTATATAAACATTAGTAATGGAAAGGAAACAGACTCAAACACAGTTTAATTTTTAAAAATACTCCTTTTAGTAATACAATTGTAGGCAGAAGTTGATACAGAGTACAGTATAACAGTATATGATAGTTCTCCCCAAGTTCTCCCAAATGTCTAGGACATCCTGTAACTCATATAGCCTCCCCAATCCCCCTTACACAACCTTCCCTAGCAACAGCATTTTAATAAATCTAACCTCCCCCTGACAGCAGGAACCATCTTATCAGCAAGTACAAACTCAGAAGTGAGTTTGACCGAAACTTGACCTTTCATCACACGTATCAAGTCATAACAAGGTGAACGAGTGTAAGCATCTTCTGACAGGTGGCTGGTTTCATCAGGTCTGTGGCAGCCTTGTGTTCTCAGAAAACCAGATAACCACGGTGGGATCCAGACAGGAGGAGTCTGAATGTAGACGCCTTCTGAAAGTGTCTGAAGGTCATAACACACAGAGGTCTCCTGAAGAGGAAACCTTACAGTTTATCATAACATAATTTATTAACTTAGGGAGCGCCCCACTCCTGACACTACCTGGTGAGGCTTTACGGCGAAAGCACCACATTTGATTGTTTGAGGATAGCACCCCACATATTTTTCCCATTACCATGAATTCATAAGCTATCACGGTTCACAGAAAACACATTTCACAGCGAAAACAAATCAATTACCTTTTGAAGAACTTCTGCTGAGGGCTTCCCAAGTGTCCAACGAAGACAATCCATGGTTCTTTTGTTAGAAAAAGTAATGTATTATATCCATAAATCTCTGTTTGGTTGGCGCATTATAATGAGAAAATAGAGCGTAGACTCCTCCATTGAAACGTGAAGAGAACTTGTTCAACTTATACCTATAAACTTGTCCAAGAACAATCAAACATAATTGTAAATGTATCCTTAGGAACACTTTTATGTATAAATAGTATAATATTTCAACCGGAATATAAACTGGGCGATAAGGAAAAAACCACAGAGCGTGCCAGCCGTGAACGCGCGTTTTACTCTATTGACATCTGCGTGGACACTTCCTTATTCGTCTTCTTCTCTGTTCTAAAAGCATCTAAAAAGAATCAGAACACTTTCTCGAGACTGTTGACATCCAGAGGAAGCGATAGGTACTGCATTCATATGCCCTTATATGGGCATTTTCATAAGGGAGGGGTTCTAAATGAGGCAATCTGTCAAAATCACTTTTTCCAGGACAGAAATTCCTCAGGTTTTCGCCTGCCATATCCGTTCTGTTATACTCACAGACAAAATGTTAACACTTTTAGAAAACACTTTCCTATCCAATGGTACTAAATATGTGCATATCCTATTTTCTGGGCCTGAATGGGAGGCATTTTACTTTGGGCACGCCAGGCTCTCCAAAACGGTCACCTCGTGCGCTGCTCCCAAAGAAGTTAAAAGGTATAAGGCCTTGGTTTAACCTTCTTCAGTGACTGAGTGAGTGACTGGGTGAGAGACTGACTGGGTGAGAGACTGACTGGGTGAGAGACTGACTGGGTGAGAGACTGACAGAGAGTGAGAGACTGACTGAGTGACAGAAAGTGAGAGAGTGAGTGACAGAAAGTGAGAGAGTGAGTGACAGAGAGTGAGTGACAGAGAGTGAGTGACAGAGAGTGAGTGACAGAGAGACTGACTGACTGGGTGAGAGACTGCGTGAGAGAGTGACTGAGTGAGAGACTGCGTGAGAGAGTGACTGAGTGAGTGACTGAGTGAGAGACTGCGTGACTGAGTGAGTGAATGAGAGACTGCGTGACTGAGTGAGTGAATGAGAGACTGGGTGACTGAGTGAGTGAATGAGTGACTGCGTGAGTGAGAGACTGCGTGAGTGAGAGACTGCGTGAGTGAGAGACTGCGTGAGAGACTGCGTGGCTGAGTGAGAGACTGCGTGACTGAGTGAGAGACTGCGTGACTGAGTGAGAGACTGAGTGAGTGACTGCGTGACTGAGTGAGAGACTGCGTGACTGACTGAGTGAGAGACTGCGTGACTGCGTGAGTGACTGCGTGAGTGAGAGACTGGATGAGTGAGTGAGTGAGAGACTGCGTGACTGAGTGAGAGACTGCGTGACTGAGTGAGAGACTGCGTGACTGAGTGAGAGAGTGAGTGAGTGAGTGAGTGAGTGAGTGAGAGACTGCGTGAGTGAGAGACTGAGTGAGAGACTGAGTGAGTGTAACTGCGAGAGTGAGTGAGTGACTGCGAGAGTGAGTGAGTGAGTGACAGAGAGAGAGAGTGACAGAGAGAGAGAGTGACAGAGAGAGAGAGTGACAGAGAGAGAGAGAGGGAGAGAGAGTGTATGACAGATTGAGAGAGAGAGTATGACATAGAGATAGAGAGTGGGACAGAGAGAGTGACTGACTGAGAGCCTGAGACTGACTGAGAGCCTGAGACTGACTGAGAGCCTGAGACTGAGTGACAGAGAGAGAGTGACTGAGGGACAGAGAGAGAGTGACTGAGTGACAGAGAGAGAGTGACTGAGTGACAGAGAGAGAGTGACTGAGTGACAGAGAGAGAGTGTGACAGAGACTGAGTGACTGAGAGAGAGAGAGTGTGACTGAGAGAGTGACTGACAGACGGAGAGTGACAGACGGAGAGAGAGTGACGGAGAGAGACTGACTGAGAGAGAGAGTGACAGAGAGAGACTGACTGAGAGAGACTGACTGAGAGAGACTGACTGAGAGAGAGACTGACTGAGAGAGAGACTGAATCAGTGAGAGAGAGAGAGTGTGACAGAGTGTGTGGCAGAGAGAGGGAGAGAGAGTGTGTGGCAGAGAGAGGGAGAGAGAGTGTGTGGCAGAGAGAGGGAGAGAGAGTGTGTGGCAGAGAGAGAGTGTGACAGAGACAGAGTGACTGAGTGACTGAGAGAGAGAGAGTGGGACAGAGAGAGTGACTGACTGAGAGCCTGAGACTGACTGAGAGCCTGAGACTGACTGAGAGCCTGAGACTGAGTGACAGAGAGAGAGTGACTGAGGGACAGAGAGAGAGTGACTGAGTGACAGAGAGAGAGTGACTGAGTGACAGAGAGAGAGTGAGTGAGTGACAGAGAGAGAGTGACTGAGTGACAGAGAGAGAGTGTGACAGAGACTGAGTGACTGAGAGAGAGAGAGTGTGACTGAGAGAGTGACTGACAGACGGAGAGTGACAGACGGAGAGAGAGTGACGGAGAGAGAGTGACGGAGAGAGACTGACTGAGAGAGAGAGTGACTGAGAGAGACTGACTGAGAGAGAGACTGACTGAGAGAGAGACTGACAGAGACTGACTGAGAGAGAGACTGAATCAGTGAGAGAGAGAGAGTGTGACAGAGTGTGTGGCAGAGAGAGGGAGAGAGAGTGTGTGGCAGAGAGAGGGAGAGAGAGTGTGTGGCAGAGAGAGGGAGAGAGAGTGTGTGGCAGAGAGAGAGTGTGACAGAGGCAGAGTGACTGAGTGACTGAGAGAGAGAGAGTGTGACTGAGAGAGTGACTGACAGACGGAGAGTGACAGACGGAGAGAGAGTGACGGAGAGAGAGTGACGGAGAGAGAGACTGACTGAGAGAGACTGACTGAGAGACTGACTGAGAGAGAGACTGAATCAGTGAGAGAGAGAGAGTGTGACAGAGTGTGTGGCAGAGAGAGGGAGAGAGAGTGTGTGGCAGAGAGAGGGAGAGAGAGTGTGTGGCAGAGAGAGAGAGTGTGACAGAGAGAGAGAGAGAGAGAGAGTGACAGAGAGAGAGAGAGAGAGAGTGTGACAGAGAGAGAGAGAGAGAGAGACTGAGTGTGACAGAGAGAGAGAGTGAGTGTGACAGAGAGAGAGGCTGAGAGTGACAGAGAGGCTGAGAGTGACAGAGAGATAGAGAGCGTGTGACAGTGTGACAGAGAGAGTGTGACAGAGAGAGTGACGAGAGAGAGAGAGAGTGTGACTGAGAGTGTGACAGTGACAGAGAGAGAGAGACAGAGCGTGACTGACAGACAGAGAGTCAGTACCTGAGACTGACGGAGAGCCTGAGACTGACGGAGAGCCTGAGACTGACGGAGAGCCTGAGACTGACTGAGAGCCTGAGACTGGGTGACTGAGAGAGACTGAGTGACTGCGGGAGTGAGAGTGACTGCGGGAGTGAGAGTGACTGCAGAAGTGACTGCGACTGCAGAAGTGACTGCGGGAGTGAGAGTTACTTGAAGAGTGAAAGTGACTGCGAGTGTGAAAGTGACTGCAAGAGTGAAAGTGACTGAGAGTGACAGAGAGAGAGAGTGACAGAGAGAGTGACAGAGAGAGAGAGCAACTGAGCGACAGAGAGAGCAACTGAGCGACAGAGAGAGACAGAGAGAGAGAGAGACAGAGAGAGAGAGACAGAGAGAGTGTTAGAGCGAGAGAGAGTGTTACAGCGAGTGTGACCGAGACAGAGAGTGTGACCGAGACAGAGAGTGTGACCGAGACAGAGAGTGTGACCGAGACAGAGAGTGTGACAGATAGAGAGAGAGAGAGTATGACATAGAGAGAGAGAGTATGACATAGAGAGAGAGAGTATGACATAGAGAGAGAGTGTGACTGACTGAGAGCCTGAGACTGACTGAGAGCCTGAGACTGAGTGACAGACAGAGAGTGACTGACAGACAGAGAGAGAGTGACTGAGTGACAGAGAGAGAGTGACTGAGTGACAGAGAGAGAGTGACTGAGTGACAGAGAGAGAGTGTGACAGAGACTGAGTGACTGAGAGAGAGAGAGTGTGACTGAGAGAGTGACTGACAGACGGAGAGTGACAGACGGAGAGAGAGTGACGGAGAGAGAGTGACGGAGAGAGACTGACTGAGAGAGAGAGTGACTGAGAGAGAGACTGACTGAGAGAGACTGACTGAGAGAGAGACTGACAGAGACTGACTGAGAGAGAGACTGAATCAGTGAGAGAGAGAGAGTGTGACAGAGTGTGTGGCAGAGAGAGGGAGAGAGAGTGTGTGGCAGAGAGAGAGAGTATGACATAGAGAGAGAGAGTATGACATAGAGAGAGAGAGTATGACATAGAGAGAGAGAGTGGGAGAGAGAGTGTGACTGACTGAGAGCCTGAGACTGACTGAGAGCCTGAGACTGAGTGACAGACAGAGAGTGACTGACAGACAGAGAGTGACTGGCAGACAGAGAGTGACTGACAGACAGACAGAGAGTGAGTGACAGACAGAGAGTGAGTGAGTGACAGACAGAGAGTGACTGACAGACAGAGAGTGACAGAGAGTGAGTGACAGAGTGACGGAGAGAGAGAGTGACTGACTCAGAGAGTGACTGACTCAGAGAGTGAGTGTGACAGAGCGAGAGGCTGAGAGTGACAGAGAGGCTGAGAGTGACTGAGTGACTGACTGAGAGTGAGTGACTGAGAGACAGAGAGATTGACTGACTGAGCGTGACTGAGAGAGTGACTGACTGAGCATGACTGAGAGACAGAGAGTGACTGACAGAGTGACTGAGAGAGAGAGTGACAGTGACTTAAAGTGGCAGAGAGAGGGACTGATAGTGACAGAGAGAGACTGATGGAGAGCGAGAGAGAGTGTGAGTGTGAGGGTGACTGAAAGAGAGACTGAGAGGGAGCCTGAGACTGAGTGAGAGCCTGAGAGAGCCTGAGTGAGAGCCTGAGAGTGACAGACAGAGGCTGAGAGGGACTGACATAGAGGCTGAGAGGGACTGACATAGAGGCTGAGAGGGACTGACATAGAGGCTGAGAGAGAGAGAGGGACTGACTGAGCGTGACAGAGAGAGAGAGTGACTGACTGAGAGTGACTGAGATAGAGAGTGACTGACTGAGAGTGACTGAGATAGAGAGTGACTGACTGAGAGTGACTGAGATAGAGAGTGACTGACTGAGAGTGACTGAGATAGAGAGTGACACTGAGAGTGACTGAGATAGAGAGTGACACTGAGAGTGACAGAGAGAGTGACAGTGACTTAAAGTGGCAGAGAGAGGGACTGATAGTGACATAGAGAGAGTGACAGAGAGAGAGTGTGAGTGTGAGGGTGACTGAAAGAGAGACTGAGAGGGAGCCTGAGACTGAGTGAGAGCCTGAGTGAGAGCCTGAGAGAGACTGACAGTGACAGAGAGGCTGAGAGTGACTGACATATAGGCTGAGAGGGACTGACATAGAGGCTGAGAGGGACTAACTGAGAGTGACTGAGAGACAGAGAGTGACTGAGAGACAGAGAGCGACTGAGAGACAGAGAGCGACTGAGAGACAGAGAGCGACTGAGAGACAGAGAGCGACTGAGAGACAGAGAGAGTGAGAGACGGAGAGAGTGACTGACTGAGTGTGACTGAGAGACTGAGAGAGTGACTGACTGAGAGTGACTGAGGTAGTGACACTGACTGAGAGTGACAGTGACTTAAAGTGGCAGAGAGAGTGACTGATAGTGACAGAGAGTGACTGAGTGAGACTGATGGAGACCGAGAGTGACAGAGAGAGAGAGTGTCAGAGAGAGAATGATGGTGACAGAGAGATTGAGAGTGACAGAAAGATTGAGAGTGACATCGATATTGAGAGTGAACAGAGAGATTAAGAGTGAGAGACTGGGAGTGAGAGACTGGGAGTGAGACTGTGTGAATGACTGACGGAGAGAGAGAGTGACTGAGAGTGACACAGAGAGAGAGTGACTGAGTGACAGAGAGTGACTGAGTGACAGAGAGAGAGTGAGTGGCAGAGAGAGAGAGTGAATGACTGAGAGTGACTGTGACAGAGAGAGAGTGTGACTGAGAGACGGAGTGTTTGACTGAGACAGACAGAGAGAGAGTGACTGAGACAGAGAGAGAGTGACTGAGAGAGTGAATGAGACAGAGAGAGTGACAGAGACGGAGACACGGAGAGAGAGACGTACTGAGACACGGAGAGAGAGACGTACTGAGAGACACGTACTGTTAGACGTAGAGAGACACGTTCTGAGAGACAGAGAGAGAGAGTTTGAGAAATTGCTTAAGCTTGGCAGCCATTTTCTCACTTTACCTCAAAAACAAGGAATTTAGGCAATTATATGGTCCATCTCAGATGCAGTCATGACTCAGTTTGAATCCTATTTTTCTGGATGGAACATTAGGTGTTGTGGAGATTTGTAGTCTGTTCCTTCCTTCCTGGCTGTGCCATTGAGTGACAACCCCCCTCCACAATGCTCTGCACCCCGTCCCAATTATCCTCTCCGTCACACTCTCTTCCTCAGACTTGGATTAAAATTCCATTTGTTTTAGCGTTTGCTTTAGCCTAGCTGGAGTGCCAGGTGGGAATGGTTTGGACTTTTGTGAGTATTCCATTGGTTCCATTTTGGCAGGCAAGCTCAATCAAGCCCATCTAAGGTATTTGAAATTATTTCAAATACTATTTGAAGCCATGTCTGCTCTTTCTATTAGCACCGCACTGAGGTGTCTGAGGATAATATGCAAATATTCTCCTCAATGTGTAAACTGTTAATTGGAACTGAGGCGAGAAAGTCAACTATAACAGATTGAGGTGTGTTGGCGACAGACAAAAAGGTTTGTGTGAACGAGGGTCACCGCCGATCACGAGAACGAAAATGGAAAAGATGCTCTTACATCAGTCATATAAAGGAAATTCAACTTGTATAAAATGTTTCTTTCATCTCAAACACCAACTCCACACCACCGCCTTCATCTCAAACACCAACTCCACACCACCGCCTTCATCTCAAACACCAACTCCACACCACCGCCTTCATCTCAAACACCAACTCCACACCACCGCCTTCATCTCAAACACCAACTCCACACCACCTCCTTCATCTCAAACACCAACTCCACACCACCTCCTTCATCTCAAACACCACCTCCACACCACTGCCTTCATCTCAAACACCAACTCCACACCACCTCCTTCATCTCAAACACCAACTCCACACCACCTCCTTCATCTCAAACACCAACTCCACACCACCGCCTTCATCTCAAACACCACCTCCACACCACCTCCTTCATCTCAAACACCAACTCCACACCACCGCCTTCATCTCAAACACCAACTCCACACCACCTCCTTCATCTCAAACACCAACTCCACACCACCGCCTTCATCTCAAACACCAACTCCACACCACCTCCTTCATCTCAAACACCACCTCCACACCACCGCCTTCATCTCAAACACCAACTCCACACCACCTCCTTCATCTCAAACACCAACTCCACACCACCGCCTTCATCTCAAACACCAACTCCACACCACCGCCTTCATCTCAAACACCAACTCCACACCACCTCCTTCATCTCAAACACCAACTCCACACCACCTCCTTCATCTCAAACACCAACTCCACACCACCGCCTTCGATGAGGTTCTTGGGCTGACCAAGCCTTGACTGAAGGAATGTGTTGGTTTTTCATAATGAAGACTCACTTTGATTCAACTCTTTGCACGTTGTGAGAACGACAGGACAGAATACTTGCAACAACAGAAAGCAAATGATGTGTTCTTTCTTCCCAGTGGAAAAACACAGCTTCACATCCTGATTATCCAGCGAGCGTCGGCCTATCCGTGAGCGGATAACAAAGCAATGTTGATTTGGCTGGCCTTGTCACTCAGTCTCTCTCGGTCTGTCTGAAGACTGCATTATCAATCAATCAAACTTTATTTATATAGCACTTTTCTTACAGCAAATGCGTTTCATTGTGCTTATTTAATCAAATTAAAAGGTGTGAAAAGCTAACACACAACATTTCTATGCAAGTTTAAAATCAAGATAAATTCAGATAAATTTAAATAGTAAAAACAATAGTAAAATAACAGTGGATATGAGAGACTAACGCAGCAGGTGATAGAAGGTGAGATAATATACTGGATATAGAATCAAATAAATGGAGTAGAGAAATCTCTGCTTTATGACCAGCAGTTCATTTTGAAAGTGTGTTCACTTAACGTTCTTTGAACTGAACTGCTGTCCTTGAATCCTGGTCGACACTATCACCGTTCTCCCAGGTGATTGACACGTCAAAACTCCTTTTATAAAACTTTAGTATAAAAATCTTTATAAATCTCTGAAAAGGAAAGTTTTAGAAGCGAATAGGGGATAAAAGTAATCTACTTCAGATAAATGTCACCTCTCCCTCACACACCTCCACTTTCCCTACAGACCTAATAGAGGGTGTAATGTCGATTAATGGTGTTCTGGAGGAGGCACTCCTCATTGATAACCAGCTTACACTTCTTCAACCCACACATCCTCTCTCCCTATCTACCGCTCTCTCCATCTCTTTCTACTTGTCGCCCACAGTCCCTCTCTGCCTCTCCGACTCACCCATATTCCCTCACCCTTCCTCTCTCCCTCTTTCACTCTCCTCCTCATGCTTCGTCTCTCCCTTTGTCCCTCCCACACCCATACTCCCTCTCTCTCCAACTTTCTTCTCTCTCTTTTTCTCTCTTTCGTTCTTTCTCTTTCTCAATTGGATCAGTGGTCCTGGTCCAGGCAGACCCTGTAATGAGTTAGTTACAGTGTGAAAAACCTCTGCTTTAATCTCCTTAGACCTCAAACCACGAGCTCCACTTTATAGCGCAGAATTGTCACTTAGTGTTGTGTGTGTTTGTGCCTAAAATCCAGACAAAAGGGAGTTTTTTCTAGCCACGTGCTTCTACATCTGCATTGCTTGCTGTTTGGGGTTTTAGGCTGGGTTTCTGTATAGCACTTTGTGACATCGGCTGATGAAAAAGGGCTTCGTAATTGCATTTGATCGGTTGATTGAATGGAGTTTTAAAGTGGCAATGTGTAACTTTTTGGGGGACCCGACCAAATTCACATAGAAAGGTGAGTAATAGAGCTATCATTCTACATGAAAGCAAGTCTAAGAAGCGGTAGATCTGTTTTATGTGAGCTATTTCTATGCTTCCCATTCTTAAGTTTTACTTTCAATTTTGTACACCAGCTTCAAACCGCTGAAGAAACAGTCATTTTGGTTATGGAAAATATATTTCAGTGGTTTAGATGGAACAGTGATTCTCTACACTGTACTAGCTTATTTTGTCACATAAACTGAAATTAGGCGAACAATTAGAGTTTTAGCAACCAGAATTAGATTTAAAATGTCCTCCACCTCTGCAATGACCCTGGGCCTAAAGGAGAGGCCTTGCTCTCATCATCCATCACAGCAACAGTTACAGTGTCTTCCGGAAGTATTCACACCCCTTGACTTTTCTACATTTGGTTGTGTTACAGCCAGAATTTAAAATGGATTACATTTAGATGTTGTGTCACTGGCCTACACACAACACCCCAGAATTTCAAAGTGAAATTATGTTTACAAATGTAAAGCTGAAATGTCTTGAGTCAAGTATTCAATCCCTTGGTTATGGGAAGCCTAAACAAGTTAATGAGTAAAAATGTGCTTAACAAGTCACATAATAAGTTGCATGGACTCACTCTGTGTGCATTAGTATTGTGTAACATGATTTTGAGTGACTACCTCATCTCTGTGCCCCACACATACAATTATCTGTAAGGTCCCTCAGTCCAGCAGTGAATTTCAAACACAGATTCAGCCACAAAGACCAGGGAGGTTTTCCAATGCCTCGCAAAGAAGGGCATCTATTGGTAGATGAGTAAACATTTAAAAAGTATCCCTTTGAGCATGGTGAAGTTATTAATTACACTTTGGATGGTGTATCAATACACCTATTCACTACAAAGACACAGGCGTCCTTCCTAACTCGGAAAGGAAGGAAACCGCTCAGTGATTTCACCAGGATGCCAATGGTAAGTTTAAAACAGTTACAGAGTTGAATGGTTGTGATAGGAGAAAACTGAGGATGGATCAACAACATTGTAGTTACTCCACAATACTAACTAAATGACAGAGTGAAAAGAAGGAATTCTGTACAGAATAAAACTATTCCAAAACATGCATCCTGTTTGCAACAAGGTACTAAAGTACTACTGCAAAAAATGTGGCAAAGCAATTCACTTTTTTACCTGAATACAAAGTGTTACGTTTAGGACAAAACACATCACAGCATCACTGAGTACCACTCTCCATATTTCCAAGCATAGTGATGGCTGCAATATGTTATGGGTATGTTTGTTATTGTTAAGGACTGGGGGGTTCAGAATAAATGTAATAGACCTAAGCACAGGCAAAATCCTAGAGGAAAACCTATTTCAGTCTGCTTTCCAACAGACACTGGGACATTAATTCACCTTTCAGCAGGACAATAACCTAAAACACAGGGCCAAATCTACACTGGAGTTGCTTACCAAGAAGACAATGAATGTTCCTGAGTGGCCAAGTTACAGTTTTGACTTAAATTTACTTAAATATCTATGGCAAGACCTGAAAGTGGTTGTCTAGCAGTGATCATAAACCAATTTGACAGAGCTTGAAGAATATTGAAAAGGATAATTGACAAATATTGCACAATGCAATAGTGGAAAGAGACTTAAAAACCTGCAGAGAAAGACTCAGCTGTAATCGCTGCTAAAGGTGCTTCTACAAAGTATTGACTCAGGGGGTGAATACTTATGTAAATTAACTATTTCTGTATTTCATTTTCAATAAATTATCATTAAGGAGTATTGTGGGTGAGATTTGTAAAAAATGTAGGCCGTAAATGTGGAATAAGTCAAGGGGTATGAATACTTTCTGAAGGCACTGTACATTCTTCTACATTCCTCTTTCCACTTCCTCTTTCCGCTCTCTTTCTTCCGTATCGTCTTCCTCTTTCCTTTCTCGCTCTTCCCTCTTCTCTTGCTCCTTCCCTGTCAATCATCCACTCTTCCCTCTCTTCTTTCTCCCCTATCTTCCCCCTCTAAAATATATTCATCAATTCACAGAGAATTGTTTAACCTTGCCACATTTGAATGCTAGACCAAACTGCAGTTAGGTTTGAGGGGAGGAAGGGGCTGGACAGCAATCAGCTAGTTTTACTCTGTAGGGAAACTGATATTGATATCACAGCACATATGGTGCGTACTAAAGGAAGATGGCAGCCTGGGTTGGTATTAAACGGATGATGGTTTTGCCATCAGAGCTGTTGATATGAACCCTGTCTTGCTTCAAGACGAGATGAGAAAGGACAACTGTATTTCGTGCTAGGTGGGAGTCAGCTTTCTGATGTGCAATTCTCCTGAATACTAGATGTGATAACCTCATTGGCCACGTTCAGTATGTGTTAACTGTAAGTGGTTTTGGATAAAAGCATCTGCAAAATTACCATATTATGATGATATATTTGAACGCTGCGTGGCATCCAAATGTGAGCAAGCAAGGAAAGAAGCCCTGAAGCTAGGGGCTATGCAGGGGGCAGCCTTCATATGGCACAGGGAGAGAGAGACTGGTTGTAGGAAAGGAGAAGGGACTGTCCTCCCAACAAACCCATCCACATAATTAAAGTACAGAGCTGCCAGTAGCCTAGAGGGGGACAGTCAATTAGCGCTAGGTAATGGGCTTATGTAATATAAACCGCAATGGTCCTCTGTAGCTCAGTTGGTAGAGCACGGTGCTTGATAGTGGGTTCGATTCCCGGGACCACCTGTACATAAAACAATGTATGCATGACTAAGTTGCTTTAGATAAAAGCGTCTGCTAAATGGAATATATTAATGCAATTGTAATGTTGTCTTCACGATGGATATTCAGGGAAAAGCAACTAGAGAATGTGTGGCCTGAACACATCCCTGAAGACTACAATTATAATTTCATTTAAGTTTGATGTGAGTTTTTATTTGTTAAATGTCATGATTACATATAATTAGTTTGTCATATGTTTGATATTTTCAGGTTATATTATTTGATATTATTCTTTAATTCAGTTAATTTTGTTTCCTTCCCTTTTTGTTTTCTAGCGTGACTTCTGCAAAGCTTGTCCACCCCGTTACAGATCCTGGTACAGTCAACCCTGTCACAGTCAACCCTGTCACAGTCAACCCTGTCACAGTCAACCCTGTTACAGTCAACCCGGTTACAGTCAACCCGGTTACACACCCGGTTACAGACCCTGTATCAAACAGGTAATATAGTATACATGCCTATGGGCTGGATGGATGCTTTGCTCTACCTTGCTATTAAGCGTAAGCCTCTTCATCTGTCTTTCTGTGGAGAACCCCAGCTAATTCATCTCTGGAAGTCCTGCCTCTATCGCTGTCTCATTAAGTCCGTCCAACCACTAACCGTATGCTGCGTGTGCCGTGTGTTGGATTGCCTGAAATCCTGCTGTGCATTGCTAATGCTAAGACGTGCAAGATTTATTTGTGCCATCCAATTTGTCTTTAAGTATATTTAATAGAACAAATTAAGCTTATCTCTTATCATGAAACTACTATAGCTTGTGTGTGTGTGTGTGTGATCGCAACGGGTAAAATACATTCTGTCTCCAAGCCTGAATCAAATGATATAATTGTTCCTCGCAACTGGGTCTGCCATTTACCTCTCAGATAATGATAGCCTCCGTGTTCAGACTGACACACAGTCACTAGTTATTTAGCTAAACAGACCCTGCATAGGCAGACAGACATGGGTTCAAATAGTATTTGTTTTCATTCAAATACTTAATCATTGATTGAGCTTGCTTGGCGCAATGGAATTGTTACAGAGATGCAAAACTGTCCATTTGAGTCTCCAGACAGAAACTAGTATTGGAAAGAAAAAACAAAACTATTTGAACCCAGGTCTTTCGGACAGTAACAAACTGCTCCAGTATCTCACAACACAACCACATCACAACTACAATGCAGCTTTAAGAAATGCTTCACTTCTAAGGCATGTTCTGTAACCTTTATCTTCATTTTCCTCTCTCATCCTCCCTGCTGACACACTAACACACACAGGGGCCACTGATCATGAGGAAGAGGCTGTGTGATCTGGGAGCCTGGCTGTGTGGGTCGACAGCGCTTCTCGGAGAGGTCATACTCCGGTTTACTGCTAGGGATTTCTACTAGCAGAGGTAACAGAGAGAGGGTGTGGGAGGGAGAAGGAAGGGAAGGTGGAGCCATACAGATGGCGGGAGAGATAAAGACCTGGGGGGGAGAGAGGACGAGGGTGAAGAACAGAAGCATCATTAAGGCGAGAGAGGAACAAAGAGATCTATAGAAAAGGAAAACGAGAGAGCGAAAAGTGACTGAGAGTGATTGGCCTATAGAAAGACTGTATGATCTAAGCATGATTTGTATGAGTCACTCTTCAGGTCTTTTGATGTTTTCGTCAGGACTGATGTCATCCACCCATACAGGAGTCAATTTCCCCACAATTCATAGACCTATTCACTGGGCCTGCCTCTGACGCACTTGGAAATGCTTGAAATGCGCACACACACTTTAATGCTGGAAAGCCTTGAATGGAGAAAAGCGTTGGAGTTGGAGACTTTCCAGGTTCAGCTAAGAAGAGTGTAATTTAATATCTGTTAATATCCCTCATTCTCTCACAAATGCTTAAATTAACTCGTGATAATCCGTGTGGCTTGGAAGGTCACGCACGGTTCACCAGCCCACAGAAACATAATTTGACAAGCATTTAGGGAATACCCCGGGCATGCGTTGAATAGAAATGAATGTAAAGCCACAATGGAGGTTAATCCAGTCAAATGGGCTGTGAAGACAATTATCCACTTTGAAGATAATAACATCTATCTATCTATCTATCTATCTAGCAATTCACTATAAATAGGTTTTTAATGTTGATATATACTGAGTGTACAAACCATTAGGAACACCTGCTCTTTCCATGACATAGACTGAGCAGGGGAGGAGAGGGGTTAAAGAAGGATTTTTAAGCCTTGAGACATTTGAGACATTGTGTATGTGTGCCATTCAGAGTGTGAATGGGCAAGACAAAATATTGAAGTGCCTTTGAACAGGGATATGGTAGTAGGTGCCAGGCGCACCGGTTTGAGGGTGTCAAGAACTGTAGCGCTGCTGTTTCCCGTGTGCATCAAGAATGGTCCACCACCCGACGGACATCCAGACAACTTGACACAGCTGTGTGAAGCATTGGAGTCATCCCTGTGGAATGCTGTCGACACCTTGTATAGTCCATGCCCCGACGAATTGAGGCTGTTCTGAGGGCAAAAGGGGGTGCAGAATTAGGAAGGTGTTCCTAATGTTTTGTACGCTCAGTGTATTGTTAAGAATGTATGTATCATTGTGTGTAAGTAACAGAGTCATTGCTATTCTATTTGTGGCCTGGCCTTTGTGTTTTTGAACACCAAGCTGAACTGATGTGTATTTGTGAAGTAACAATGCCCCTAAGTTCACATGTCTAAGTCACATTCACATACCTGTCATAACAATCCTGTTATAACCTCCTGTCCTGTCTGACCAGTCCTGCAACGTCCCTGCATGCAAGCGTCTTACACATGGTCCAATCATATCACAGACTCTGACGGACATACAGGCTGACCTGTTTATATGGCGGGTTGGAGAGGAGAGGTGACTATTACAGTAGAGGAGAGGAATGGGGTAAGCGGAAATGGTGGATAATATTTGTCAAGCTTCATGGGATGATAGCTGGCAGGAGAGGAGAGGGGAGAAGACGGTAGAGTGGATTGTCATACCTTATCTTTTACCAGAGCTGAAATCAGCGGTGTACCCTAATGTTCAAGGTGTTTGTTCCTGTGAGGTGGGGACCCAAAACTCAGCTTTATTATCTCCCAGACAGACCGCTACAGATATTCCCCCTTCCCCTCCCCTGGAACCACAGAATATAGGCCACTGCTCAGAGACAATACTGATCTGAATACAACTCTAGATGTATCAACTGTGCAAATAGGAAGATTTATAGGTGAGTTTAGCTTATTTTTTGCTACTGTTGTTATAAGCATTAAAACCTTTATGGTGCTGGGTAGTTTAGCCTGGGGGACCTTGAACTTTCCTGCATTTGGTATTGTCCTTCTGCTGGACTGGGACATGCACTTTGATTCCATTTAGTTTGTCAGGCAAAGTTGGCAGGCGATTTAAAGTGGTCTGACTTGGAAGAATATATCAGAGGTGAGAGAGTGAGTAATTGGTTTGATTTATGGGGCCCGCCTCCTCTTTTTGCCTTCTCTCGCTCACTCTCTCTCTCTCTCTCCTCTTTCTCTAACGGCAGGGTTTGGCTCTAACAGAGATGGGCTCTCGTTGTGGTTGGAGTTTAAACTGCCGAACCGATAGAGGTAGACAGGCTTGGCCGTTAGGCAGCTCATTCACAGAGCAATCAGTGTCTCACACACATACACACAGCTGCACCGCGTCGCCTCTTAACCCGCCCATTAATCCCACAGAAGCTGAGTCCAACCTCATTTGTGTATACTTCTCGTCACTTTTCTCATGTCCTGCTGCATTTCTCTGTCCCCCCCCCACCCAGGCCTAAGGTTCCAGAGCAGGCTCCATCTGAGGAGAGCAACCGAGGGAAGAAGGAGCGCCCCATGAGCACCATGAGCGAGGCGTCTAACTACACGGGAGGGTCAGACTACAGCACCTACCCTGGCAGCAGCCCCGCCACACGGGTAAGAGCTCCACTTCGGCCTGTACACCCAACCCCTAATAGGCCGCTAGACCCATGCCCTAAGCACTAGTATAGATCTGAGAGGATTAAAAGTTGGTGGTTCCCTAAGAGCACATGGATGCCACTGTAATGGATGTCATGCAGTTATGGTGCATGTACAAGGGCAGGGTTGGATTAATGTACTGTGTCAAAAGTGACTTGGCTAATAGGGGCCTGTGAGAGGGGAGATAGAGGTCCCAGTTCTGGGATGTTGAGAGGTGTCTTGTGGGGTCAGTGCTCTCTCTCATTTTCTCCATTTGTTCAATTTTGTGAGAACTATATTAGTCCACAGAGAGTATCAGAACAGGGACTCTACATGAGATAATATGTGCTCGATTATCCCAGCCCTGTCACAGCGTGTCAGTTTATAAATGCTTAATAGACTGGTGTATAAATATGCATGCTTTGATCAAATGAAAAGCATGCTTTCATGAATTAATGATGTTTTACTTCTGCTTACACTGACCAAAAGCGTAGCTTGGTGGCATGTATTTATTAATGAGCTGTAATTATTGATGAGTTACCATAGAGCCCCACAGTGGAGGTGTCATAATATCCATAGAATCTAGCGGTCAAACAGGGAAATGGTTCCAGTCATTTTTCCACCATAAAATGTTTCCCATCAGGGATTTTAGACCCACTTAAAATAAGGGCTGTGTTTTGTGTAGGCTTACCCTGGCGTGACGTTTTGAAAACCATGCAAATCTCTCTCGGACAAGGTGACGTATCAATATATTCGCCTGGATTAATCACCCCAAAATGTAATGCTAATTAGCTGCTAATGTGGCTATCATAAATAACTACAAATACCATGATTATCTGGATTGGAACCATTTCCCTTTTTGATTGCTAAGTTTTATGGTTATTATGACATACTGTGGAACTCTATTGTGGGTGGAGCTACTGTAGCGCTATGCTCTGCTGCTGTAGGGATGGATAGAAGGTTCTGCAATGCTGTAAATTAGTCTCTCTCTTGCTCTCTCTCTCTCTCTCTGTCTCTCTCGGTCTCTCTCTCGCTCTCCCTCTCAGTAAAGATGGTCTTGTAGAATGGGCTAGTTTAATGAGGTGAATACTGTACCTTATCCTTCTGTTGCTTTTTACGTTATTTGTTTATTAACACCAAAGAGACGAATGCATGTTAACGGTCTTCACCTATATTTACTGATGGAGGAGGATGTTTTGAATGAATTTGTAACTCTCCTCCTCTAATTATGCAACTTCAGAAATGTATTTGTGTATGTATACTGAACAAAAATAGAAACGCAACAATTTCAATGATTTTACTGAGTTACAGTTCATGTAAGGAAATCAGTCAACTGAAATAAATTCATTAGGCCCTAATCTATGGATTTCACATGACAGGGCAGGGGCGCGGCCATGGGTGGGTCTGGGAGGGCATAGGCACACCCACTGGGGAGCCCAGCCAATCAGAGTTTTTCCCCATGAAAGGGCTTTATTACAGACATAAATACTCTTCAGTTTCATCAGCTGTCCGGGTGGCTGGTCTCAGACGTCCCGCAAGTGAAGAAGCCGGATGTGGAGATCCTGGGCTGGTGTGGTTACACGTGGTCTGCAGTTGAGGCCGGTTGGACGTACTGCCAAATTCTCTAAAACGACGTTGGAGTCAGCTTATGATAGAGAAATTATCATAATATTCTCTGGAAACAGCTCTGGTGGACATTCCAGCAGTCATAATGGCCATTGCACGCTCCCTCAAAACTTGAGACATCTGTGGCATTGTGTTGTGTGACAAAACTGCACATTTTAGAGTGGCCTTTTATTGTCCCCAGCACAAGGTGCACCTGTGTAATGCTTGAAAACAAAGAAGAGCCGCACACTCTAGGAGCTCAGATGCAAAAAATATTGTATGTCCAACGTTTCGACAGGCAAGCTGTGTAATGATCATGCTGTTTAATCAGCTTCTTGATATCCCACACCTGTCAGGTGGATGGATTATCTTGGCAAAGGAGAAATGCTCACTAACAGGGATGTAAAGAAATTAGTGCACATAATTTGAGAGAAATAATATTTTTGTGCGAATGTAACATTTCTGATCTTTTATTTCAGCTCATGAAACATGGGACCAACACTTTACATGTTGTGTTTATATTTTTGTTCAGTATATTTTCAGTGCCATGAAAAAGTATTTGCCCCCTTTCAGATTGTAATACTGAATGTTAGCAGATCTTCAACTAAAACCTAATATTAGACAAAGGGCACCTGAGTTTACAAATAACCAAAAAAATGTATATTTATTTAATTAACAAAGATATGCAACACCCAATGCCCCTGTGTGAAAAAGTAATTGCCCTCTTACACTCAATAACTGGTTGTGCCACCTTTAGCTGCAATGACTGCAACCAAATGCTTCCTGTAGTTGTTGATCAGTCTTGTTGTTGATCAGTCTATCACATCTCTGTGGAGGTATTTTGGCCCACTCTGGCATGCAGAACTGCTTTAACTCTTAGACATTTGTAGGTTTTCAACTCCTGCCACAACATCGCAATTGGGATTAGGTCTGGAATTTGACTAAGTCATTACAAAACTTCAAATGTGTTGCTTTTTAACCATTTTCATGTAGACTTGATCGTGTGTGTTTTGGATCATTTACTTTCTGCATGACCCATCCTCCAGTTCCCGAGGCAGCAACTGAAGCTGAAGTGCAGCTGGGTCATACAGCAAGACAATGATAGTAGCCTAGTGGTTAGAGCGTCGGGCCAGTAACCGAAAGGTTGCTAGATTGAATCCCCGAGCTGACAAGGTAAAAATCTGTCTTTCTGCCCCTGAACAAGGCAGTTAACCCACTGTTCCTAGGCCGTCATTGTAAATAAGAATTTGTTCTTAACTGACTTGCCTAGTTAAATAAAAAATTATCCAAAACGCACAATCAAGTCTACATGAAAATGGCTATAAACAAACAAATTAGAAGTTTTGGAATGGCCTAGTCAGAGTCCTGACCTAATCCCAATTGAGATGTTGTGGCAGGACTTGAAACCAGCAGTTTATCCTTGAAAACCCACAAATGTTGCTGAGTTAAAGAAATTATGCATGCAAGAGTGGGCCAAAATTCCTCCACGACAATGTGAGAGACTGATCAACAACAAGACTGATCAACAACTACAGGAAGCATTTACTTGCAGTCATTGCAGCTAAAGGTGGCACAACCAGTTATTGAGTGTAAGAGGGCAATTACTTTTTCACACAGGGGAATTGGGTGTTGCATAACTTTGTTACTTAAATAAATAAAATAAGTAACATTGTTTTGTTATTTGTGACTCTGCTTCCCTTTATCTAATAGTAGGTTTAGGTTGAAGATCTGATAACATTCAGTATCAAAAATAGAGAACATCAGAAAGGGAGCAAATACTTTTTCACTGCACTGTATGTAAATGTTTTTATATACAGTATACTGACAGTTTGTCTATTTACATTTTCAGCCTTCAAGGTCTTACAAAAAGGTCCATAACTTTGGTAAGAGGTCCAACTCTATTAAGAGGAACCCCAACGCCCCGGCAGTCAAGAGCAACTGGCTTTACAAACAGGTATTGGAAAGTTGGTACATCATTTGTAGTTCCCAGAGTAGAAGAACTTGACAAAATTACTTCTTCATTGCAATTTACTCTCAAAATAGTCTAGAAAATTGCAGAACCTGAGCAAATCAAATGGCTGATTGCAGTATGTATGGTGTTGAAGTGTGCAGCCTACACAGTCTTCCTCAGTTGGTTGATGAGAGAGTCTGTGTGAGAAATTGTTATTTTTCCTCAACAATTTACACACAATACCCCATAATGACAAAGCAAAAACAAGTTTAGACAAAAAAGGGAAATATCACATTTGGCAGTGATTGCAGCATCGAGTCATCTTGGGTATGACGCTACAAGCTTGGCACACCTGTATTTGGGGAGTTTTGCCCATTCTTCTCTGAAGATCCTCTCAAGCTCTGTTCAGTTGGATGGGAAGCGTTGCTGCACAGCTATTTTCAGATCTCTCCAGAGATGTTCGATCAGGTTCAAGTCCGCGCTCTGGCTGGGCCACTCAAGGACATTCAAAGACTTGTCCCGAAGCCACTCCTGTGGTGTCTTGGCTATGTGCTTAGGGTCATTGTCCTGTTGGAGGTGAACCTTTGCCCCAGTCTGAGGTCCTGAGCGCTCTGGAGCAGGTTTTCATCAAGGATCTCTCTGTACTTTGCTCTGTTCATCTTTGCCTCGATCCTGACTAGTCTCCCAGTCCGTGCTGCTGAAAAACATCCCCACAGCATGATGCTGCCACCATCATGCTTCACCGTAAGGATGGTGCCAGGTTTCTTCCATACGTGATGAGAGTCTTTAGGTGACTTTTGGCAAACTCTGCGCGGGCTGTCATGTGCCCTTTACTGAGTGGCTTCCGTCTAGTCCCTCTACCATAAAGGCCTGATTGGTGGAGTGCTGCAGAGATTGTTGTCCTTCTGGAAGGTTCTCCCATCTCTACAGAGGAACTGTGAGTGACCATCGGGTTCTTGCTCACCTCCCTGACCAAGGCCCTTCTCCCCCGATTGCTCAGTTTGGCCCAGCTTCCATGTTTTGGTACCCTGTCCCTCGACACAATCCTGTCTCGGAGCTCTACGGACAATTCCTTCCACCTCATGGCTTGGTTTTTGCTCTGACATGCACTGTCAACTGTGGGACCTTCAAAAGACAGGTGTGTGCCTTTCCAAATCATGTCCAATCAATTGAATTTACCACAGGTGTACTCCAATCAAGTTGTAGAAACAGCTCAAGATGATCAATAGAAACAGGATGCACCTGAGCTCAATTTAGAGTCTCATGGCATTTGGTCTGAATACTTATGTAAATAAGGTATTTCATTTTTCTTTCTCTCTTTTTTTCATTATGGGGTATTGTGTGTAGATTGCTGAGGATTTTTATTTATTTAATCCATTATAGAATAAGGCTGTAACGTGACAAAGTGGAAAAAGTCAAGGGTTTTGAATACTTTCCGAAGGCACTGTACACACACACACACACACACACACACACACACACACACACACACACACAGTCAAAGGGAACTTGACAATGACATAGGAGTATATCCAGGCTTATCACAACCGGCCATGATTGGGAGTCCCGTAGGGGGGCGCACATTTGGACCAGCGTCGTCCGGGTTTGGCCGGTGTAAGCCGTCATTGTAGGTTAAATGTGTAACATCAGACACACACACACACACATCTGTTGGGCTATCCAGTTATCTATCTAACAGGGACATCCTCATTCACATTCAGAAAGAGACACATTCACTTTGAATCTGTATTCCCAGACAGTGAATTTAAATCAGATTGGTTTGGGGGAGAGTGTGACCTCATCTCTTGTTATCTGGCAATTGTATTCAACCTAAATGTTGATGCATCATTTTGCCATTCTCATTTAAATAGCCTTTGTCCTTTGTTTTAGTTAGTACTGATACGGTGGCCTGGTCCCTCAAGCAAAGTGACAACCATCCTTGATTGGATGTAACTTTCTCTCTTTCTCTCTGTCTCAATTAATCAGGTCACTTTACAGACTAGCTCGACCAACCTTGTGGTGGCTGAGCTATTTTGCTCATTATCTTTCAACCTGTACAATGCACATTGAGCATTTCCTCTCCCTCACCAAGCTCTGGCTGTGGATCAATATGTCTCGACCCACTAGCACACACAACACACAAACTCACAACAATCAACATTAGCATCACTCAGTTTCCAACTAGAGTTGAACTGTTGTCAATAACCTTTGTCCTATATGCTTCCCTCTCTACCATGCTGAATTACCCTTTCAAAGCTGCATCGATTCTCTCTCGAAAGACTTGCCTTTTCTCCTTCTCAAACCTGACAACAAAAGTCTTCTCTTAAAGGGGACATATTTTATTTATGATGGCAAGGCTTTGTACTCCTACTCGTTCCTCAAAAGAAGCTGAATATGAAGACAAGAAAAACAACAAAACAGTCTTAGATTATTTATGTTATGGATAAAAAAGAAAGGCAACATTAGAAGAGAAGCCATTATTGTTACAGAGAAAAGATCGGAGCTTATTATCTAGAGACTAAAGCCAACTAAAGCGCACACACACAGCTATAAAAACAGAAATGGGAAACTTGTCTGGGAGTTATTAAAAATATAAATTAAATAGGGCCAATTTGCTTCAGTGGGAGGAGATAGCTGTGGTTAATTAAACCGTCTGGGATCAGAGGGAGTGTGTGCGTTGCTTCCTGAACTCAGTGACAGTCTTGGTGTTGGCCACTCAGATCTGGAGGGACAGCAGGGTGTGCAGGATTTGGTTCTAGCCTAGCTCTACTTATGCACCTAATTCAACAAATCAAGGTAGGTCTAGATGAAAAACAAGCGCAGCCTATAGGTATCCAGGACCAGGATTGAGGAACACCGCTCTATGCACTAGATCTGATAACGAATGCTTGAATAGATGAAGCAATTTGCCAATTATTGTTGAAAGGCACACCTAGCTTATCAGAGGGCAAGGAAGAGCTTCTACCAAATGTTTTGCTCTGTCTCAGTATCTGACTGGATTCTTCTATCTTCTGTTACCCTGAAGGACAGCACAGGGATGAAGCTATGGAAGAAGAGGTGGTTTGTGCTGTCTGACATGTGCCTGTTTTACTACAGAGGTGAGACACACACACACACACACACACACACAAAACGGATCACACGGTCAAAGTTTGAGTATAGGACATCCACCAGGTGCATCATAGCTAGCAGTAAAACGTATTTGCTGCAGACGTAGACATAGCACAATTCTCCCAGGTTTCAGAGAGTTTAATTTCCATAAATTGTTCAATTAAATGGTCCCGGAGTGCAATCAGCCAGCTCTTTCATGACATGCCCAGAGGGGAATTTCCTGTTTATTGGGCAAACCAAGAGACGAGAGAAGAGTTCTTAAAAGAGTGTTGACGTGCTATGCTTTCTGATAACAACATCTCTCTCTCTCTCGCGCTCCTATCTTCTTCACTCACTTCATTTGAACTTAAGTGCTGTCTGTCAATGAGTTTTCAGAGGTAAGGTTTTGACTACGAATTGTGTCTATCTGAAGGCAGGAATGAAAGAGGTTGTTGGGGGAATATGAATGACCATGTCTGATTGACTGATGGTTCTGCTCTGGTCAGGATCTCTGTCGCCACAGAATGATCAAATCTAGTCATATCATCACATAGCTTAAAGGTTAAGGTCACCTTGCTTCTTCAACTGTTATTGTTCACATGTGCCGAATACAACAGATGTTGTAGACTTGACAGTGCAATGCTTAATTACAAGCCCATTCCCAACAGTGCAGTTAAAAAAGAAGGCACATATTTGCAAAATAAAAATGGAATAGTAACCTAATAAAAGTATAACAAGGCTATATAGAAGGAGTACCGGTACAGTCAGTGTACAAGGTTGGTCATTGAGGTAATACAGTATGTACATGTGGGAAGAGGTGCTGCTTTCAGAAGGAGGAGGTGCTGTGTTCTCATTTCATCTTCTCGATCTCCCCCTCTCCTCTCCCCCTTTCCTCTCCCCCTTTCCTCTCTCCCTCTCCTCTCTTCTCTCCCCTTATCTCTCTCTCCCTCTCCTCTCCCCTCTTTCCCCTCTCCCTCTCTCTCTCTCTCTCCCCTCTCCCTTTCCTCTCCCCCCTCTCCTCTCTCCCTCTCTCCCTCTTTCCTCTCTCTCTCCTCTCCTCTCCCCCTTTCCTCTCCCCTCTCCTCTCTCTCTCTCCCCCTCTCCCTCTCCCTCTCTCCTCTCTCTCCCCCTTTCCTCTCCCCTCTCCTCTCTCCCTCTCCCCTTTTTTTCTCCCCTCTCCTCTCCCCTCTCCTCTCCCCTTTTCCTCTCCCCTCTCCTCTCTCTCTCTCCCCTTTCCCTCTCCCCTCTCCTCTCCTCTCCCCCTTTCCTCTCCCCCTCTCCTCTCTCCCTCTCCCCTTTTTTTCTCCCCCTCTCCTCTCTCCCTCTCCTCTCCCCCTTTTCCTCTCCCCTCTCCTCTCTCCCTCTCCCTTTTTCTCCCCCTCTCCTCTCTCCCTCTCCTCTCCCCTTTTCCTCTCCCCCTCTCCTCTCCCTCTCCTCTCCCCTTTTCCTCTCCTCTCCCTCTCCTCTCCCCCCTCGCCTCTCAGTTAATAATGCAGCAGCAGTAGAGAGAGCGGGGCAGAACGCAGGGATGGAGTGCTGCAGGGAATTCTGCTGTACTTGCCTGTTTAAAGTCAACCCTGAAGCTTGGGTTTGAGCTCTGTTGTTTTTGCTGCAGTCATGCTGCACTCTACAGATGGTGGGTTACAACACACTGTAGGCATTATACAACCCAGCTTTACGTAACACTCTGAGAAGCAGAGGGATTGATTCCATCATTGTTTACTTGTCTTTGGTGCTGTAGTAACACTGTTTTATGCAACCACACCCCAGTTAGTGTGTTTGTTTACCAAGTTGCACTGTTAAGATTCAATTTGACTGCGAAATGATAGATGTTTGGAAAAGCTGCCCGAGGAGAAACGGTTTTGTTGTTCTTTCTGGTTTGGGTACCCTACTGTGTAACATGCTGTAAGCCCGGGATTTGGGGGTTCTTAGTAAAGAAAGAAAGTGAACATTCCCGCCATGCTCAACCCTCCCTGCCATGCTCTGATAAACTCCAGTTTAAATGAGACGGTTAACACACCCAGACAGAAGATAATGCGTCAGAACTTCGTAGGCACCTTTATGTTACCGTACATCCAGTGTCCACTGTCCTGTTAGAATGCTGATAGTTCCCCTCCTCTGATCTCTCCCGACTTTCCTCCACCAGATGGACCATAATGCACTTTTCCAAGCCTGTATCGACATTATAAACCATATATGACTATTCTTCTCGTCCTCTGTCCTGTAGATGAGAAGGAGGAGGGCATTCTGGGTAGTATCCTGCTGCCCAGCTTCCACATCTCCATGCTGTCTGTCGACGACCACATCAGCAGGAAATACGCCTTCAAGGTCAGTACTGTACACACAGACACAGCCCTATAAAGGACGCTGCGCTTCCGCGCGTGGATGTCCTAGGTGGTTGCAATGTGGAGCCCGATAAATAACTTGGTAAAAATGTTGAGGGGGGGGTACTTGTTTCCTGTTACTGAAGGCAAATCTATAATCCGTAACTCCTTGTCCGTGGGTCTGGATTGTATAATGTGTGGATATCTGTATATAAACTAACCTTTTTTTGTGATAGACAGTGGTAGGCTACACGTCTTCCCACTGTATACCACAGCAGAGTTATTGCTTTTGTACTGAGTTTTTGTAGTGCTATGTATCAACAGCCATTGTCAGACAATCCAGTAGGGGTAAGAAGCTATGGTGAGCTTCAATTGGTCACTCGCGTCGCGATATCGTGGAGGATTTGAGTAGTTCAGCTTTAGTCCCGCCCTGTTCAGCTCCCTCGCCCATGCTCGCATCGCTCAACGGTCCCTCGCCCACTCCGCTTTCACCGTGCGATGCTGCTTTCTAGTGTAAACACACTGTAACACACACACTTCTCTGCGCTTTTGGTCTTTCCTTTCAGAGAATCTCTGAAAATGTGTTTGTATATGGAGAGCTCTTTGTGCGTAGATCCATGATAAAGTCAATACATTTTCTAGTCTCAATAGGCAAGAAGGTGATAGGAGCAAGATTGGCAGAGAGAGAAGATGAAGGGAAGTATATACTGAAAGACTGATACAATGCTATATCCACCTTCTGAGCATGTTATCTTCACATACCGTTTCACACAAGTCATCACAGTAAACACAGATTCACTCCTACACATTGACACCGTCTATAACACAGTAACAAGCCCATCCGTTCTCTACTCCCCCACATCCCCTACTGTCTGTCCTCTCCTCTGCTGTGTGTTAGGGTGCATCCCAAATGGCACACTATTCCCTATATAGTACACTAGCCTTGGTCTAAAGTAGTGCACTATACAGTGCCTTTTACGAGGGTATGTTTGGCAGCATGAGTGAAGGATGCTTTGTTGCGAAATAGGAAGCCGATTCTAGATTTGATTTTGGATTGGAGATGCTTAATGTGAGTCTGGAAGGAGAGTTTACAGTCTAGCCAGACACCTAGGTATTTGTAGTTGTCCACATATTCTAAGTCAGAACCGTCCAGAGTAGTGATGCTGGACGGGCGGGCTGGTGAGTAATGTAATGGACAAACACAACGTTGTCGAAATTAGTGAAGTGAAATGAAAAAAATGACTTGTTTCAATAAATACAAAATAAATAAAAAGTGAAAAGTGGTGTGTGCATATGTATTCACCCCTTTGCTATGATGCCCCTAAATAAGATCTGCTGGATCAAGAGACAGACCCCAAGAGACTTGCAGCTGTATTTACTGCGAAAGGTGGCTCAACAAAGTATTGACTTTGGGGGTGTGAATAGTTGTGCACACTCAAGTTTTCTGTTTTTTGTCTTATTTCTTGTTTGTTTCACAATAAACAATATTTTGCATCTTCAAAGTGGTAGGAATGTTGTGTAAATCAAATGATACAGATCCACAAAAAATCTATTTTAATTCCAGGTTGTAAGGCAACAAAATAGGAAAAATGCCAAGGGAGGTGAATACTTTCGCAAGCCACTGTATAGGGAATGGGGTGCCAATTGGGACGCCTCTGCAGCAGGAAACGAGAGTAACACTCAGCTTGGAGTGTCTTCCTGTCGCTCATATTTATGGTCCTAAGCCTTAGCAGGTAATTAAAGTTAGCTACACAGCCTTGGAGTGGTAGGGATGCACACACATTCACGCTCCAACACACAGGCGTGTGTGCACAGACAGACTGACAAACACATGCACACACACACCTCTTCCAAAGAAGGTGATGTTAACACTCCCTGCGGTCTTGCCAAGGTTACCCACTTACCTTCCTCCCACTCCTCTGTCTTACAAACTCTCCCTCTCCCGTCCTCTCTCTCTCCCTGCCAGGCGACCCACTCCAACATGAGGACATACTACTTCTGCACAGACACGGCCAAAGACATGGAGTCCTGGATGAAAGTGATGACGGACGCAGCCCTGGTCCACACAGAGCCAATCAGAAGGTGGGTAAACCCAGATAGAACTGCCCACAAACCCAAATCCCTCCTATAGCAGCCAGCCAGCCTTGATTGCCTGACCTATGGCAATGAAAGCTACCAACTGAACTGTGCAATCTACCAACAGTGATTGCATTTGTTTTATAAGCAAACGGACAGCCGTGAGAGATTGCAGTATTTCTTGCAGAAGCGAGAAATTGCATTAGTTTAGAAGATGTTGTGTTGAAGATGCATAGCTGGGAACAAGCTATAGTTTTTGGGCTATACACCACAGCAATGGTATCCATCCTCACTGCCTCCAGTCAAAGTTTTTTTCTTCTGTTGGTGTGGCACATCAGAGGCAACTAAATCGAAGCGTTAGTTCTTCTTGCTTCTGCACTTCACACTCGATACAACAAAATACTTTTAGTGCTGTTGGTAATTGCAGTGTTTTAGCCGCGAGCACAGCACTTTATACTCTGGAGAGACTCCGATAGACAGTGACACCTACTCTTCACTGTCCTGAAAGCACAGCACACCAGCAGTCCTAGCTTCGTTATTGTGGCGTGATGCAGGCTGTGTCTGGAGGTGTGTTTGTATGTCTGCACACCGCAAGTACTTCAGCACTGCTCTCATCTTAAAGTCTGGCAATAGAAATTGGACATACTGCCATTACTGAACCTTTACCTCACTGAGAAATACTAGGAAAACCCCAGGTAGAAATACATAAAGTACTTGACCATTAGATTAGCAGTCCCAAGTGGCTGTCACTGTGACTTGTCCCTGAGTGCAGTAGGCGGTAAAGGACTGTGGCTAGCCTAGAATTGAGCTATTTCCCTCTGGAGTACCAGACCTGTTAATGGCCTTTCTGTAACAGACTGAAAGGTTGCAGCAGTGGATGGCTGCTCAGTCAAAGTAGCCACGTCTCACTGTGCCCTCAGAGTGCTGAGGGAGGACAGTGATGTTTTAAAAACCTCTCACTTCTCTTCCTCTGCTCCTCTCTGGTCCCCCGAGGCAGGCAGGCAGGCAGGCAGGCAGGCAGGCAGGCATATAGTCAGGTAGGTTGGAGGAGAGGAGACGTAGCAGTAGAGCCCGACGCTTGACACCCACACAGCAGGAGTCCATTGTTGGAATGTGAAAATGTGTTTTCTGTGAACCTGCCTGGTAATGGCTTGTTGATAGATATTTATCTTCATATTTTTATCATTCATCTGTCTTTTTTTATTTTTCTTACTGTTTCCAATCCCTGTCTTGTTCTCTCCCTCCTTTTCTCTCGTCCATCACTCTCTCTCCCTCCTCTCTCTCTCCCAGACTGGATAAGTTGAAGCTGGACCACTGCTGTCCCCAGGAGGTGAACAACATCCTGAACCACAACCGGGTCCTGACCCGACCAGAGATCCAGAACAACGAGAGGAACCGTGAGTTGCGCCAGCCCTCCCTCACCCGCAGCATGGACCGCACGGACGGGGACAGGAAACACAAAGACCCCGAGAAACACAACACCCTCCAGAGAGAGAGGGAACGCTACACCCTGCAGAAAGACGGAGAGAGATACTCCCTTCAGAAAGACGGAGTGAGCTACACGCTGCAGAGAGACGGAGAGAGGTACCTGTTGCAGAAAGACGGAGAGAGGTACGCCCTGCAAAAAGACGGGGAGCGCTATTCCTTGCAGAAAGATGGAGGCGAACGATATTCTGTGCCTAAAGATGTTCAGATGGAGAAATACGCACCTCAGAAAGACGGGGAAAAGTACTTGGTACAGAAAGATGGAGAGAGATATACACTGCAAAAAGAAGGAGAGAGATACAACCTCCAGAAAGATGGACAGAAATACAACCTCCAGAAAGGGGTAGAGAGACAAACGTCTATGACTGAGAAAGATCAGTCAGATCGTTATGGGACCCTTGATGAAAGACCGAAGTATAAAACCCTACGGGAAGGGAGTAAGTGTGGTACCCTGAGGGATGGAGAGAAGCATGGGACGCTCGATAAGTATGGTACCCTTAGGGAAGTGGATAAGTATGGAACCCTCCGTGAAGGGAACAAGTATGGGTTCCAGAGGGATGGCAGTGCTGAGAGGCCTCTGACTAAAATCAACAGCATCAAGCTCCAACCAGCCCAGGCAGCAGCCATCGCAGCAGCAGTTACAGCCTCCCGCCAGGTACTGGTCTCCCAGCACATGAACCCACCACAGGTCAACGGCTCTGGGGAGCGGGCTGGGGACCGCAGCCCAGGGGAGGTGGTAGGTACCCTGGGCAGAGGAGCAGGAAAGGCCCAGGACCCGCCTCAGAAGCAGACCCAGAACCAGCAGGCCCAGGAGCCAGAGAAGAGTCTGAACAGAACCAACTCCATGAGGCAGCTGGAGAACTGGGTTAGGACCCAGAGGACACAAGAGGATGACGATACCAGGAGGTATGGGGGTGTGTGTGTCTTTCTGTCTCTACGTGCTCGCCCGCGTGTTTTGGGGTGGTGTGTGTTGGGGGTAGTTGTGTTTCTGTCTGTCTGTATGTCTGTCTGTTTCTTTATTGGTCTGTACGTACCCATGCCTCTCTGAAATCTGTTACTGTTCTCTCAGATAATGCAAACTCAAAAACCACCTCAAATCAAATCAAATTTTATTGGTCACATACACATGGTTAGCAGATGTTAATGCGAGTGTAGCGAAATGCTTGTGCTTCTAGTTCCGACAGTGCAGTAATATCTAACAAACAAAAACCACCTCTGTGTGTCTGCAGTGCACTCTGTCAGTGAGTCAGCCAGCCATCTAGAGGTTGTCTCTTAACAGCATCGGGCGGACAGAGAAATAACAAACAACCACATCCTCCTCGCCCACGGCTATATCTCCCAGACCTTTTTATCTTGACCATACCTCTCTCTCTCTCTCTCTCTCTCTCTCTCTCTCTCTCTCTCTCTCTCTCTCTCTCTCTCTCTCTCTCTTTCACTGTCTCTGCTCAGTACTCTAGCCTCCTTGGCCGCAAGAGCTAAAAGCTTTTCATGTCACCGCTCTATGTCGTCAGGGATCATGCACACATTTTTCTGAGTTTGTTTGAGAACAGGAGCGAGGGAATGTTTGCTCCCTGTCTTTTCCTCTCCTCCTCCCATTCCATTAGATGAATAAGTTATGGACCTGTGTCCCTGTTACAGGTAGAGCACAGCTCAATGCTCCTACTGCATCATCATCAGTCCTCTATAGTACCCCAGGGAATAGGAGGGAAACTTCCTGGTGATGTTTTTGTTTGCGTCTCAAATGGCACCCTATTCCCTATGTAGAGCACTACTTTTGACCAGAGCCCTATTGGCCCTGGTCAAAAGGAGGGCACTACATAGGGAATAGGGTGCCATCCCACCAGATTGTTAGGATAAGACAGAGAGGGAATCAGTATTTACATGTACAAAATGGCACCATATTCCCTATGTAGAGCACTACTTTTGACCAAGGTCCTATTGGCCCTGGTCAAAAGGAGTGCACTACATAGGAAGCCATTTTGTACGTGTAAATACTGATTCCCTCTCTGTCTTATCCCAACAATCTGGTGTTCTCACGTTTCCAATTCCCTTTGACGGAGATAGTGTGTACATAGTGCAAAGCAATCGCTCAGGTCCCAAGCTTCTATTTGAACTGTGGGCAGCAAGGTGAGATATTAGAACTGTTGTACTGTGGAATATAGATACATGAAATCCATATGCATTGCACCTAGTACAGGACTTTATTATTATGTATTTGAAGATAGCTGTCCAGTAAAGGTATTGGCAATTTTTATTTACCTTTATTTAACTAGGCAAGTCAGTTAAGAACAAGTTCTTATTTACAATGACGGCCTACCCCGGCCAAACCCGGACAATGCTGGGCCAATTGTGCACCGCTCTGTAGGACTCCCAATCACGGCCGGATGTGATACAGCCTGGATTCGAAACAGGGACTGTAGTGACACCTCTCGCACTGAGATGCAGTGCCTCAGACCGCTGCGCCACTCGGGAGCCCTATAGCTATAGCTCACTGGGCCGTATGTGCCTGTGTTTGTGTTTGTAGAACATAAGCTATGGATGCATACTTTCTGCCTCTGTGCTTGTATGACATTGGTTGTTGGCTGTGTTTGAGGTTATGTCTTCTTTACCACTGAGCTCTCTCTGTCCCTACTCTCTGGCTGTGAATTTACTGTACTAAGCCCATATTAGGAGCCCAGACATTCAGCTTGCAGTCTCTGCTATAGCCTAGTCTCAGAGCCAGCGAGAATACAGATTAGAGCCAGCGCCCTACTTTCCATTTTCCCCCTCTACCATCCATTAAACTGCATTTGTTTACGGCAATTAAGCCTCTGAAAAGAGGAAGGACTCAGAGGAACTGATGCTAAACAGCACAAACAATGGACTGGTTCAATTGAGTCCCCTGTTCTCTTAATGTCCCTGTTCCTTTTAGCTTACTGTTGTAATGCCAAATGGACTCTTACCATGCAGTTGTAGTAGGCCTATAATACTGTCAGATGCTCTGTCTCATCCTCAAGGGGATATGCTTTTATTTATCATATGCAGGCTAGTTTCTGGACACAATTTTGAGACTTCATAAAGGCCGTTGGTGTCTTTGTGTCTGGTACTTAGCCTTGTTAATAAGCACAGAGTCACTCCACTGGCATGTAGTGACTTATTAGCTAGAAAGTACTGTATTTTTGGCGAATCAGTGACTCATAACACAAGTAGCTAATCACCTCTCACTGTAATGAGGTCATGACCTATCCATGGCCCTCCTCTCCTGATAAAGACCTGAGTGTGTCTGTGATATGGTAATGATATGGTAATGACCCAGCCATTAATTGTGTCTCCCAGGTATATAAAGGTAAAGCAAAAGCTGGGACATTAGCATAATGCTTTAGTTAGATAAACACACAGGTAATTAGCGGCGGCAGGTAGCCTAGCGGTTAAGAGCATTGAGCCAGTAACCGAAAGGTCGCTGGTTCGTTTCCCTGAGCGGACTAGGTGAAAAATCAGTGTGTGCCCCTGAGCAGAGGACTTAACCCTAATTGGTCCTGTCAGTCACTTTGGATAAGAGTGTCTGCTAAATGACTAAAATGTAAATACAGGTAATTCATATTCTCAACCAGCAGGTAGAGCATGTTTTGCAAACCGACCCAAATGTAACATGCCAGTCCAAAAATCTACTAAAATGTTAAGAATCGCCGGTTCACAATTTTTGATGCTCATATTACAATATTTCTGCATTCCGAAAAGACCTAATCTTTTGTGACAACAGTGTCGAACCACATGTAACTGTGTTGACGGTCATTGATCTACAAGTCATTTGCAAGCCGAACAACCCCCAGGCACAATCAGTAGGCTAGTCAGACTGCACACTGTGCCCAGCTTCGCGCGCTGACCAACGCGAGGTAGGCGGCCTGTTCCTGATCTTGCACATCTGTGCGCCACCTTCAGCGAATGCTAAAATGGCTTGCATGATCTTAGGCTTTATTAGTTGATTGACAAGCTATGTAATTTGCTAGTTTATTGTTTTTTATTCGCTGTTGAAAATTTTGGAAAAGTAAACCGGAAACAAAACTTTCATCTGGCTATACTTGCTGAACGGGGCTTACAATATAATTTATTTTGATTGTTCTGGTTCACTATTGGCAATAGTTTTTTAAACAATCAGTGTATATGGTCATTTTTAGATATACAGGGTAAAGTTGATCATTTCATAACGAGGACTGCTATCACTTTTGCGAGGCGCACTTCATAGCCGTAAAGAAAGGAGAAGAGAAAATCACTAAGAATTGATGGTTGTGAAATCCCAAATTGTGCTATATATTCATTGGCTATGTCATAGCTAATTTGTAAGCAATAAATATTGATGCATTACTAGCTCAAACACTAAATCTGCTAAAATGACAAGTTAATTTGAGGGTGATGGTAATTTCACAACCCCTAGTTGGGGGGCAAAAAACATTGGCCGCTTATCTGATAGTGGTAGTGGAGTGGTAGATGCCTCCGTTATGATTTAGCTCAGGTGCCTATATTGTGTACACACACACACAGTCTTGTATAATTAATATTGTGGGGATTCAGTCCCATTCCACTAACTCTAACCCTAACCATAGCTCCTAACCCTAACCTTAAACCATAATTCTAACCATAACCTCAACCCTAAACCCCCTAAAAATAGCATTTAACAAAATGTTACCAGTTGGTCAAATTTTCATTTGTTTACTATTCTTGTGGAGACTTCAAGTTAGTGTGTGGATTTTAAACACGTCCACACACACACACACACACACACACATACATACACGTGTCAGCTCAGAGAGGCCCAGCTCAGACAGACCCAGCTCAGAGAGGCCCAGCTCAGAGAGGCCCAGCTCAGAGAGGCCCAGCTCAGAGAGGCCCAGCTCAGAGAGGTCCAGCTCAGACAGACCCAGCTCAGACAGACCCAGCTCAGACAGACCCAGCTCAGACAGACCCAGCTCAGTGAGGCCCAGCTCAGACAGACCCAGCTCAGAGACGTCCAGCTCATGAGCTCCATCAACAGCAGATTTTAATTTAAAATTGGAAAATAAATGTGTTTATGCAACAAATGTTAGTGCAGCAAACCATATCGAATCACATCGATTCGTTCTCTAATAAAAAATGAAAAGTTCAAACTAAACACATCATTTCTGTATCGTATAAGAGTCCATGTATCTACAAGTGCATTCGGAAAGTGTTCAGACCCCTTGACTTTTTCCACATTTTGTTACGTTACAGCCTTATTCTAAAATGGATAGAATTGTTTTGTTTCCCTCATCTATCTACACACAATACCCCATAATGACAAAACAAAAAATGTTTTTTTGCAACTGTATTAAAAATAAGAAACTGCAATATCACATTTACATAAGTATTCAGACCATTTACTCAGTACTTTGTTGAAGAACCTTTGGCAGCGATTACAGCCTCATGTGTTCTTGGGTTTGACGCTACAAGCTTGGCACACCTGTATTTGGGTAGTTTCTCCCATTCTCTGCAGAGCCTCTCAAGCTCTGTCAGGTTGGATGGGGAGCGTCGCTGCACAGCTATTTTCAGGTGTCTCCAGAGATGTTAGATCGGGTTCAAGTCCATACTCTGGCTGGGCCACTCAAGGAGACTTGTCCCAAAGCCACTCCTGTGTGGTCTTGGCCGTGTGCTTAGGGTCGTTGTCCTGTTGGAAGGTGAACCTTCGCCCCAGTCTGAGGTCCTGAGCACTCTGGAGCAGGTTTTCATCAAGGATCACTCTGAACTTTAATCTGTTAGTCTTTGCCTCGATCCTGACTAGTCTCCCAGTCGCTGCTGCTGAAAAACATCCCCACAGCATGATGCTGCCACCACCATGCTTCACCGTAGGGATGGTGCCAAGTTTCCTACAGACATGACGCTTGGCATTCAGGCCAAGGATTTCAATCTTGGTTTCATCAGACCAGAGAATCTTGTTTCTCATGGTCCGAGAGTCCTTTAGGTGCCCTTTGACAAACTCCAAGCGGGCAGTCGTGGTTTTACTGAGGAGAGAGTGACCATCGGGTTATTGGTCACCTCCCTGGCCAAGGCCCTTCCACCCTGACACTTGTATTCGGTGACATTCTGAGTCAGCTGACTCATCTGTACATTAGTTCAGGTATGAGGCCAATGCAGTTGATTATTGGCAGTAACATCACATCTAAACAGAACCTGAGTCTCCAACTCAAAGGCCAGACAGTGTCATTTGAAGACTGTGACAGACCCTTCTTTCAGTCTGTAACCCATCTTAATGCTGATGCTGAAGAATTCCTTTGTGGATCTGAATTCATGGGAAAGTACTTCAGGTTTGTGGAGACATTTGAGTACAGATCAAAGCTTTCAGCAAAAAGTGTGGATTTAACATCAATGAATCAGCTGATTCACCTGAGGAAACTGACTCTAATACAGGTGGATCTTTTAATACAGCGTTCTGCTGACATCATTTTTCACAACCTGACCAAGCTGGAGGTTCTGAAACTTTCAAACTGCAGGATTGACTCTTTGGAGGGGGGTTTAACTAAAGACTTGAAATCCTTGAAAACATTATATGTGCGTATCGAGAACATTTATAATGTAATCTACAGCTTTACTGAACCTCTCTCTAGCCTAAAGTATTTGATACTTGACACATTACAGATTTTTTGCAGTTGTGACAATGCTTGGCTCATTGCATGGGCAAAGGGGTACAGGCCAGTTGAAGTGATCATGCTTAATCATGATGTTGTGTATCATTTAGAGGACTTGATATGCTTGTCAGACAATGGACTAGACATACTTAACTTTGTCAAGTACACAGAAGCCAACTGCACAACAGAGGTGGGCTTTGTGCTCTTTGTTGCGACTGGCCTGGGAGTCCTGTTCTTCATGCTGGTGGTGTTGGTCCATAACCTGGCCGGTCCTTACCTCCTCCCCCTCTACTACATCACCCTTGGCTGGCTGTCGGAGGCGATGCGATCAAACACCAGGGGGCGCTACCACTATGATGCGTTTGTCTCCTACAGCGGGAAGGACGAGCGCTGGGTGGTGGAGGAGCTACTACCTAACTTGGAGAAGAGGGGTCCCCCTTTCCTGCGCCTCTGTCTGCACAGCAGGGACTTCCAACTGGGGAAGGACATTGTGGAGAACATCACAGACAGCCTCTACCGGAGCCGCCGCACACTCTGCCTGGTCAGTCGCCACTACCTGCGCAGTAACTGGTGTTCCCTGGAGATGAAGCTGGCCACCTCCAGGCTGCAGGTGGAGCAAAGGGACATCCTCCTCCTGGTCTTCCTGGAGAAGATCCCTCCTCACCGGCTATCTCCCCACCACAGGCTGGCTCGCCTGGTCAAGACTAGGACCTATCTGGACTGGCCCCTGGACCCCCATCAGCACCAGGCATTCTGGGACAGACTGTGGGCTAAACTGAAACCTCAGACTGAAGCCTGAGATCAGAGGTTTATGTAGGGCCTTGTGCGCCGCCTCATGGGTCTCCCGGTCACGGCCGGCTGTGACACAGCCTGGGATCGAACCCGAGTGGTGCAGCGGTCTAAGGCGCTGCATCGCAGTGCTTGAGGCGTCACTACAGACCTGGGTTCGATCCCAGGCTGTGTCACAGCCGGCCGTGACCGTGAGTCCCAATTGGCCCAGCGCTGTCCAGGTTAGGGAGAGTTTGGCCGGCCGGGATTTACTTGTCCCATCGTGCTGTAGCAACTCCTTGTGGTCGGCTGAGCGCCTGCAAGCTGACTCCTTGTGGCGGGCAGGCGCCTGCAAGCTCGGTCGCCAGCTAGACAGTGTTTCCTCCGAAACGTTGGTGCGGCTGGCTTCCGGGTTAAGCGAGCAGTGTGTCAAAAAGCAGTGCGGCTTGGCGGGGTCGTGTTTCGGAGGACGCACGGCTCTCAACCTTCGCCTCTCCTGAGTCCGTAGGGAGTTGCAGCTTTGGGACAAGACTGTAGCTACAACTTGGGGAGAAAAAGTTAAAAATAAATATATATAATCCTCGGTACAAAACGTCTACCGGTATTTTAGACAACTCTGATTCCTTTTTAATGCCCTGGAGTGTAATATTACTGCTTCGTCTGAAATTACTTAGAAATAAGCCTGTTTCTTTTTTTTACTTCTCCAATCAGTTCCTATAAAAGGAATTCAAGACCTTATCACTAACACATATGTTTGTTTGTGTCTTTGTTGCTTAGAGGAACTGAAAATGGCTCCATCACTGGTTTGATACTATTTTTGTTGTATATCAGGGGAAAACCAATGTGATCATCTGCTGTATGCTGCTTTGAATGGCAATGCATGAATGACCATGAACCAGTTATTTTTATTTCAACATAGATCAGAGGTTTGTACATACATTTAGTTTCTTGTTATTTTAACAAATATTTTGCCTGTATATGGTTTATTACCTATGTCATTTAACAATTCTTAACTCATGGGTGTGGGGAGGTGTCTCCCTTTCTGGACAATTAAGTTATTTCTGCGCTATATTTGTGAGTTGTAGGGAACCTAATTTTATTGTATTATTTGATTATTGTTTATGCTCTTGATAAAGGCATCGAGACGAAACATTGGAAACTGGCTTTTCTTTCTGTTTAAAGGTCCAATGCTGCTGTTTTTCTCAATGTTAAATAATTTCTGGGAAACATTTAAGTACCTTACAGTGATTGTTTTCAATTAAAATGGTCAAAAAGAAACAAAAATAGCGTTTTAGCAAATAGCAATTTCTCAAGCAAGAATTGGTGACGTCGCCAGGCAGGCAAAATTCCATCCCACCAAAACAGGCTGAAATTTCAGGCGATATTTTCAAACAGCTCTTACACTAAAAGGGCATTATCATTTTCAAAAAATTCACAGTGTTATTCCAACCTCATTGTGTGTAAATATATATAAAACACAGGAAAATCTCGCTTTTGACTGCATTGGGCCTTCAAAAAGAATTCTTAGCATAAGCAGATGGAGTTATTTATATTTTCAAAGACCACAGAGAACTGTCCTCTCGTCAGACCAGTTTTCAGCAGCTTGCCTAGACCAGCAATGGTAGGCCACAGAGTAGGCCTGATATAGCTGTCTAGCCTCCATTATTATGGTGTCTGATGGAGAGTACAGCCTTATCAGTATGAGCCACAGAGAAGCATCTTTCCTCAAGCTAAAGGTCAGGTCTTCCCCAGGAGTAACCTTGCCTAAGACCTGAAGAATTTATGTTAGCTCCTTGAGGCTTGAGCTCTGTGGGCAAACATAAGTAAGAGACCTGGGTTCATACCCAGCTGGTCACAGAAGCATCTCTCTAGCCACAAGTTAAACCCTCCCCAGGTCTTCCTAGTGGTCGTCCAGAGTGAAAGTTGCAGACGGACCAGGGGGTCCCGTTCATTATCAAGGTGACTATAGACTCCATAGAGAGTAGGGGGCTACACACACATGACATTGTCACAGGGAAAGCCAGGGGGATAAGACTGGAAAGCTGTTAATGTCGGCGCTGCCTAGGTGGGTAGGTAGATTTACAGAGGGGAGGGGGCGGCAGATGAATCTCAGGACTTCTGCTGCGTTTTCCGCCACACAATTTACATCCGTCGTACTGTACATTCCTATAGAGTCGACCAGATACCTGTCAGTGAGTACAGTATGAAATCGACCCAGAGTGGAGTCTGTCGGCGAGCCAAGCATGCGTCCTCCCAGTGTAATAATGTAGTTATAAAGGCAGCAGGTGGGCATTTATTGGGATGAATCTTGTCCTGGAGGCAGCTCTGCAGGGTGGTCACCAATGCTGGGGGTAACTCGTTACGTAATTAGATTACTTTTATGAGTAACAGAGTAGAGTAACCCATTACTTTTTCAAATTGGGTACTATATTACATTTATTTTGTCAAACAACGAGTGCATTACTTTCAGAATCATATCTCTACCGGGTGTGTGTTTCCATGATCCAATCTCAACTTTCGTTTCCTCATTTAATTCTCCAGGGCTGTTTGGAGAAATGTCATGACAGCTGCTGTCCATAGAAATGTTTAGAGGCTCGCCTTGCTCCCTCCAACAGCCTAACAAAAGTAACGCAAAGTAGCATAAATAGTAATATAACGTGTTACTTAAATGTAATGATTAATATGTACTTTTTCAAGTAACTAATCCCAACACTGGTGGTCACTAGCGGGCATAGCCACAGTCAAAAAAACTGATTTTAAACCTAACCTTAACCACACTGCTAACTTTATGCCCAACCTTAAACTAAACCTAAAAGCTAATTTTGGTTTTCAAACATGTTTTACTATATAGCCAATTTTGACTTTGCGCCTGGCCCATTTAACAGAAACCGCTCAGCTGGGCCTCCAGGAGAAGATTCATCCCTATAAACGTCAACCTGCATAAAGGCATGCTACAGTAGCAGATAATGGTGACATACTTCAAGTGAAATCCCAAGTTCAAGAACATTAGGAAATGGCGGCACTCCAAAATGGTCATGAAGACATTAGTGGCGGGAGGACACATTGTTCCATCGCCTCCCTTTCCACATGCGGTGTGTGTTTGTGTGTATGGTATATGCCTGTAGCATTATTGCTGTGATCTTCATTGCTAAGATTATTTCCAAGAACTTCCTCTATTTACAGACGCCTGATAAGCTTTCCTGTAACCCCATATTTATACTAAATAAAAATAGAAAAGTTAAATGTAAGTTTGTTCTGTATGTAGAACCGGCTCAGTTTAATCAGTGATGGATTGAAAATAAGAAATTTGAACAACTCTCCTACTTGCCTATACTAGTACAAAAAAAAATGCACTTTGTCATACATGATCTCAAAAGGTAGCCTGAACATGTGTGAAACATGGTGGAAAAACCTGGATCATTAGAAATGGAAGAACTATTTTGTGGACATTGCACCTAAAAATGCATCGATTTGGGCACAATATTACCATGATTTGTTCTAATCTGTCCTTATTAACATATAAACATATCTACTGTGTAAAAGCAATTCAAGCAGATCTAAATTAATGTATATAATATTCTTGTGATGAGTAAAAATGCTTTGCAAATTACTATTCTAATATGGCATTGCTAGTATGACCCTCTTGACTTCTCAACCGCCTGGTAGAGCTCTGTAATTTCCAGAATTAACATCTAGTTGTTATCATTTGAGTCGTTCGTACTTGGAATTTAAGGTGACATTTTTTTCAACATGTTTTTCAAAAAGAGACAGTTAAAACTGGTTTGTATTACCTACAGCCCATTTCCTGTGAGAGGGAGCTGGAGCCAAGTGCCTTTTACAGTAGGTAGTAGGTATTGTACAGTACCTTTTACAGGAGGTAGTAGATACTGTACAGTACCATTTACAGGAAGTAGTAGGTAGTGTACAGTACCTTTTACAGTAGGTAGTAGGTACTGTACAGTGCCTTTTTACAGGAGGTAGTAGGTAGTGTACAGTGCCTTTTACAGGAGGTAGTAGGTAGTGTACAGTGCCTTTTTACAGGAGGTAGTAGGTAGTGTACAGTACCTTTTACAGGAGGTAGTAGGTAGTGTACAGTACCTTTTACAGGAGGTAGTAGGTAGTGTACAGTGCCTTTTACAGGAGGTAGTAGGTACTGTACAGTGCCTTTTACAGGAGGTAGTAGGTAGTGTACAGTACCTTTTAAAGGAGGTAGTAGGTACGGTACAGTACTTTTTTACAGGAGGTAGTAGGTAGTGCACAGTACCTTTTACAGGACTTAGTAGGTAGTGTACAGTACCTTTTACAGGACTTAGTAGGTAATGTACAGTGCCTTTTACAGGACTTAGTAGGTAGTGTATAGTACCTTTTACAGGACTTAGTAGGTATTGTACAGTACCTTTTACAGGACTTAGTAGGTAGTGTACAGTGCCTTTTACAGGACTTAGTAGGTAGTGTACAGTGCCATTTACAGGACTTAGTAGGTAGTGTACAGTATCTTTTACAGGACTTAGTAGGTAATGTACAGTGCCTTTTACAGGACTTAGTAGGTAGTGTACAGTACCTTTTACTGGACTTAATAGGTAGTGTACAGTGCCTTTTACAGGACTTAGTAGGTAGTGTATAGTACCTTTTACAGGACTTAGTAGGTAGTGTACAGTGCCTTTTACAGGACTTAGTAGGTATTGTACAGTACCTTTTACAGGACTTAGTAGGTAGTGTACAGTGCCTTTTACAGGACTTAGTAGGTAGTGTACAGTGCCATTTACAGGACTTAGTAGGTAGTGTACAGTATCTTTTACTGGACTTAATAGGTAGTATACAGTGCCTTTTACAGGACTTAATAGGTAGTGTACAGTACCTTTTACAGGACTCAGTAGGTAGTGTACAGTACCTTTTACAGGAGGTAGTAGGTAGTGTACAGTGCCTTTTACAGGAGGTAGTAGGTACGGTACAGTACCTTTTTACAGGAGGTAGTAGGTAGTGTACAGTACCTTTTACAGGACTTAGTAGGTAGTGTACAGTACCTTTTACTGGACTTAATAGGTAGTGTACAGTGCCTTTTACAGGACTTAGTAGGTATTGTACAGTACCTTTTACAGGACTTAGTAGGTATTGTACAGTACCTTTTACAGGACTTAGTAGGTAGTGTACAGTGCCTTTTACAGGACTTAGTAGGTAGTGTACAGTACCTTTTACAGGACTTAGTAGGTAGTGTACAGTGCCTTTTACAGGACTTAGTAGGTAGTGTACAGTACCTTTTACAGGACTTAGTAGGTAGTGTACAGTGTCTTTTACTGGACTTAATAGGTAGTATACAGTGCCTTTTACAGGACTTAATAGGTAGTGTACAGTACATTTTACAGGACCTAGTAGGTAGTGTACAGTACCTTTTACAGGAGGTAGTAGGTAGTGTACAGTGCCTTTTACAGGAGGTAGTAGGTAGTGTACAGTGCCTTTTACAGGAGGTAGTAGGTAGTGTACAGTACCTTTTACAGGAGGTAGTAGGTAGTGTACAGTCCCTTTTACAGGACTTAGTAGGTAGTGTACAGTGCCTTTTACAGGAGGTAGTAGGTAGTGTACAGTCCCTTTTACAGGACTTAGTAGGTAGTGTACAGTGCCTTTTACAGGACTTAGTAGGTAGTGTACAGTACCTTTTACACGACTTAGTAGGTAGTGTACAGTACCTTTTACACAACTTAGTAGGTTGTGTATAGTACCTTTTACAGGACTTAGTAGGTTGTGTACAGTGCATTTTACACGACTTATTAGGTAGTGTACATTGCCTTTTACAGGACTTAGTTGTTAGTGTACAGTACCTTTTACAGGACTTAGTAGGTAGTGTACAGTGCCTTTTACAGGACTTAGTAGGTAGTGTACAGTACCTTTTACAGGAGGTAGTAGGTAGTGTACAGTGCCTTTTACAGGAGGTAGTAGGTAGTGTACAGTACTGTTAAGACTAACAGAGAGAGGCAGTAAGCGTGTTGTAAGTACCTGGGTTAGGCCCAGGTTCTTCTCTAGAACTATAATTAAGCAATAAGGCACAAGGTGGTGTGGTATATGGCCAATATACCATGGCTAAGGGCTGTTCTTAGGCATGACACATTGCGTCATACCCGTGGTATACGGTCTGATATACTACGGCTGTCAGCCAATCAGCATTCAGGGCTCGAACGACCCAGTTTATAAAATGCTATATGAGTGGATTGATTGATTGATCAAAGTATTTGTAAATCATGCTATTGAAAATCTTGTTTTATTAGCTGATCATTGATTGATTTCCCCTTTCCTTTCCCCCCCTGTCCTCCAGCATCACCTCTTACCAGACCTTGCCCCGCAACATGCCCAGCCACCGTGCCCAGATCGTTCCCCGCTACCCCGAGGGCTACCGTACGCTCCCCAGGAACATGTTGTCCCGACCCGAGAGCATCTGCAGCGTGGCCGGCTCCGTCTACGACCGCGCCCTGGCTCCCACATCCAACTCAGGTGATGAGTCTTAAACTTTACAAGTATAACAGTAAAGTCTTCAACTGCGTCCCAAAATGCACCCCATTCCTTATGTAGTGCACTACCTTTGACCAGGGACTATAGGGGATAAGGTGCCATTTGGGACGCAGTTGAAGACTTTACTGTTATACTTGTCTTTCTTGCACTCACACTTCGTTTCTTTCTGGCACTGATTTTGCAGATAGTGGCTATCATGAGGTTGTACGGTTTTACTTGTATTGACTGTGATATATTGTGTTTGTTTTAACCTAGTTAAAGTCTGTGTGGATAAGAGCCTCTGCAAAATGACAAAATGTAAAACTGTAAATGCAGACAAGAGGCGCTCCATGAGGGACGACACCATGTGGCAGCTGTATGAGTGGCAGCAGAGGCAGGCCTTCTCCAGGCAGGGCCCACCACCACCAGGCCACTACGGGACCCTGCCCAGCCCCAAGACCATGGGGAACATCTCTGAGCACCAGGGGGTGGCCCACTCCATCCCCACATCCCCCTCCCATGGATCCCTGGCCCTCTACAAAACCTTCTCCCCTCCGGGTCAGCATCGCAGAGACAACCCACCAGGGTCAACCAGGTCCGAGGTGTCCTCACCCGTCTTCAGAGGGGACCAGACTATGACTATAGACTGCAGGCACAGGACTCACCTCACCAAGGTAACGGACAGGGAATGGACCACAATCATCTAAGCCAGTCTTACACATCAACATAATCACCAGGGGTTTCAAACGCACAGAAATGACTGGAAATGCTCTGCATTAAGCAGTAGTTATTTTGTTTATTTTAAAGCATTCATTTGACTTGTCGGCCAGTACATGTAACAGAGCATCCTGTCCTCGTCCTGTCCTGTCTCTCTCTCTCTCAGTATAACTACCCACCTGACCGCCGGTCCATGCCAGCAGGCATCCCAGTGCAGACCATTACCCCACAGTCACTACAGGGCAAGACGGTGAGTCACCTAACTAACCCTGACCTCTTTCCCCCTGTTCTCTGCTTTCTAGTTCTCCTCTCCAGTCCTCTGCTCTCTACTGTCCTATTGTCTCTCAACAACAATGCATTGTGAATGATAGTTATGCTATTGGTATGATTTCAATGGGACGCAAATACAAATCTGTTTTTGTGACAAGAATAAAAACAAGCACACAATGTTTGACACGCAAACTATCATGCATTACTGTCATTCTGTCATGCTACAATGGATAGCCTGTATGGGTACTGTATTTCTGTCAGAGTATGTGCCTTGTTACATTCTCTGCTGTCTATTATTGCAAGCATTTGTTATTTCTGTCAGGAGCAGACACAATGTGATTAAAATAATGCCATTGTCTTGGTGATGATACGGAAAGAGAGAGACAGTGGCACCAATGAAATTGCCTTTGGCTGTTTCCTCTCAAATTGAGTAGACTAGAATCAGACGGAGAGATTGATTTTCTGCACAGTTCATTTTGGAACTCTCTGAATATTATTGTGATTGTGGAATGCACACAGAGCGGCGGCTTCAGAATACAGTTGATGAGAAATATTTGTCAAGTGATTTGAAATGATCGCTTTTACTGTTACTGAATCTATCCCTTTTTCACCGCCATTTGATGGAGAGTTACTCAGTTTGGAGTCAGGGGACTGAGGGAGTTTATTTCAGCCAGACCTATAGCCCAGCCCCAGCACAGACCGAGACCCAAAACCAGTCTTTCCAAAGGCCTCTTGTGCCTAAAGACTTTTCAGAGTCCTGGTTAGAAACATAGGTTAGGGCATGGATTTCAAAATCTATCGCTACTTTTCCTCAATTTAAAATCATCTCCAAATGGAAAATCAAGAGAGGTTTGGTTAATGTATTTGTTCATTGATCGACCGCTGGATGAATTGACTGTCTCGTTATCTCCTCTGTGTCTACGCTGCGTTGTGCAGCCAGAGGAGCTGACCCTGCTGCTAATAAAGCTGCGTCGGCAGCAGGCTGAGCTCAACAGCATCCGGGAGCACACTGTGGCTCAGCTAATGATCCTTAGCATGGAGGGGCCCAACGCCAAGGTTAGCACCAGGAGGGTGCACATACACAGCATGCCATTGGTCATCTCCAGGGGTGGTGTGTGTGTGTGGGTGGTTGGGTGTTGATGTGCCATCTCCATGCAGCTCAAGGCTCTATGAGCAGGCCATGCATTCCAGTGAATGCATATTATGTGTTTGCTCCTACCTGTGTGGTTCAGTGGTGTATGGTTGAGTTTTGGTTCAGTTTTGAAGTCCTTTCAACGCTTTGGTGTGCTGTGTTCATCTGGCCTTGATTTCATCTTTTGACATGCAGAGGACAGCATGGTAAGAGTATCATGTGATTGCCTGCTTGTTGTCTGCTGTGGTTTCCCATTATTTTTCTGAGAAAAGTGTTGGTAAGTAGTTTGATTTGATGTGTGGTGAACAATGGGTTTTGCATGATTTGGTTTAGTTCAGTAATCAACAGTAAATGGTTGTGGAGGTTCATGCTTTAGATTAATGCCAACGCCACAGTAGCAACTTCCTCTTTTATCTCCATCTTTCACCATCAGCCTGTACTAGTTCTCCTTCTATTTCCCTCCCTCTCTCTCCTGCTCTCTCTCTTCTCTCTTTCTCTCTCTCTCTTCTCTCTCTCTCTCCTGGCTGACTCTTCTACCGCCTGCTGATGTTAGAGTGAGGTTCTGTCTCATCACCTTCAGAGGAACCTCATGTATCTGGACAGCCAGGTGAGGAGTACTGCTTTATCTCTGGTTGCACTCTGTCTGTCTCTCTGTCTCTATGGCTCTGTCTCTCTCTCTCTCTGTGTGTTTCTCAGGGTTAGGCACTCCTCAGGGTTGGTCATACACCCACCCTGCCCAGGGTTATTAGTGACTCAAATGCCAGGGCCGCCTCCTTTTTGTCTTTTCTATACTTTCTCTCTCTTCTCTCCGGCCCTCCTGAAGTTTATATAGCTGCGCAAACCTGCATTCCCATGGGAGGACAAATTGTCTAGCTCAGTACAAGAAAAGTAAAAAATACTTTCAAACTTTTAATAGGACTTTCTTGGCATGGTAGTGCTGCCCTAAGCTAATAAGCGTGCTTGTATGTTTTTTTGTGCTGTATAGTTCGTACAGTCCCTGGAGAACTGGCTCTATAAAACAAAAAACCTAAGTCGAGCTTGAGAAAGCACAAGAGCAAACTTAAACTTTTGAGGATGAAGGGAACCTTAAGGCATGTTGTGTTTTCTCATTACGTTTTTAATTTGATGATGTGTACCTGTAGTAAGTTAGTCATGTCATTATCTAATTAAGACTGTATAGAAACAACCTCCAGGGTTTCAGGTAAAGTGGCTAGGCCTAGCGACTGACGTTCTGACTAACGCTCACTCAGGCATAGATAATCAGGGCAGAAGTCTAAAGGTGCCATTTATTTTTTGGAATGGGCCCTTTGGTTTAGAACTGGTAAATAATTGAGTTCCTGTTTCTGAAAAGGTCATGTGTAGCAAGAGAAACCACTCTACCATGTGTACACGAGGGACCTCACTTAGTGACTTCACTGAGTCTGATTGTGACTCCTCTAACCGAATTTGAAATGATTTGATCTGCCATTTCAAAGGCTTTCACCTCTAATGGCAGGCAATTTCACAGTGGTTATGAATGAACTTTAACTCGCCAGCGCCCTCGTTCCCCTGGTCCATAGGCTCTGATGCATGCAATTGTTTTGCTGTTTGTTGGTAGTTATTGGTCGGGATGATATTAAGAAATGCAGGACCGTTATGTCTCTCCTCCGTCTGCTGAGAGGGACTGGCAATATTGTCTTTGGACCCAACTGTAGCCTCCTTGTCTGTACTAGGACTTCTCCCAAGAGGTCTGGGCCTTTATGGTACAGGTGGTAGCCCCAGGGTTGTTGGCTCAAGCCCCCGTCTCCCTCAATCACTAGTACCTTATGTGTTCTTTATTTCTAAGGATCCTTTCTAGGCTGTGCTGCTGTGTTCACTAACTAACACCTATACTGTGCTGTTGTGTATTGTTGCTCCCTTCCACCCTACCTAACGTCGATCTCCACTAGACGAAGGACAATGAGCCGTTAATCTTCCTGATTCACACTAGGATTGAGAACTCTGCTCCAAGGCCTCAACTGTACCAGCAAGTAAGGTCTCATTGGCAAACCAATGACTTCTCCTGCACTCCTCTCCTCCCTCCATCATCGATCCCCCCTGTTTTTGTTCACATTGGATGCAGTCAGTCAGTCGTCGGTTCCCCCTCTTCCTGGTGTCATGATCCCAACATTGTTTGCTACGTACTTTCATGTGTTGTTTTGACTACAGCACATCCTCTTCATCCATTTTTCCTTTTTACGTCAGTCCGAGGTTGGACTGATGTTAGCGTGGCTTATGGTGGATGCTACCTTAGAGCCATACCCCATCTTCCTGCAATACCAAATGCTGTTGTTGATGGATCTTATGTTGGCTTGGCACTGTACGATCGCAGTCAAATCAACACCTCTCTTCTCTGTGCTTTGTGATGCTGTTTTCCGTCTGTCTATGTGGGTATGATAAGAGCTCAATGCATATTGTTTAGGTAGCCTAGTGGTTAGAGGGTTGGGCCAGTAGCTGAAAGGTTGCTGGATCGAATCCCTGAACTGACAAGGTAAAAATCTATCGTTCTGCCCCTGAACAAGGCAGTTAACCCACTGTTCCCCGGGTAGGCTGTCATTGTAAATAAGAATTTGTTCTTAACTGACTTGCCTAGTTAAATAAAGGTTAAATAAAATTAATTAATAATAAAATACAATGACTTCCTTTTTTGGGTGGTGGCCCGATAGTGTAACAATGATGAAAGTGCAGGGGTATTTTATTTTTAGCTGGGGAAATTGTCCTGGAGGGAGTACTGTGTGGGGTCCATAGTCTGGCCTTTCCACTGTGCTATATTATCACTTTATTACAGGCTTCTACTCTCTTAAACCTCCCCCTCTGTAGCCTTCCAGGGGTTGAAATCACCTGCCTGCTCCTTAACTCAAGTAGTCAGGAGTGTAAGGATGGCTGGTTTTCCCAGCTGTGTGTGTGTGTGTGCGGTATGTGTGTGTGACTGTGTGCGTTAATGTGTGTGCCTCCGTGAGGGCCAGATTTAGCCCAGGTCTTTTAGAGGTTTTCATTAGTCAAGCTCCAGCCATGACAGAGTGTACCGGGGGACAGTAATGAAGAGTGCACAGAGGGGACGGTAATTAGTGTGGCACAGGGCAGAGCTGCCAGCACAGAGGACTATACATCCAGCCTAGCCAACCACTACAGCAGCCCTCTAGCCTCTCTTAAGGGTGTGTGTGTGTGTGTGTGTGTGTGTGTGTGTGTGTGTGTGTGTGTGTGTGTGTGTGTGTGTGTGTGTGTGTGTGTGTGTGTGTGTCAGAACATCCTCCTCTAGTCTCTGGTGACCTCCTGATGCCATCTTCCTGTCCTCTTCATAGCTTCTTCACACCCCTGAAGCCACCATCAGTAGGACTGTTATCAGTGATGCTACTGAGGTGGAAAACACAGTCTGATTTCCCAGCAGAGGGGGCTGACACTCCTTATTGTGAAATGGAAATTTGGGCTGAGAAGTTGTATCCGAAGTGTTAAGTCATAGCATACCAGCAGCATACCACCCTGCATCCCACTGCTGGCTTGCTTCTGAAGCTAAGCAGGGTTGGTCCTGGTCAGTCCCTGGATGGGAGACCAGATGGTGCTGGAAGTGGTGTTGAAAGGCCACTAGGAGACACTCTTTCCTCAGGTCTAAAAAAAAATATCCCAATGCCCCAGGGCAGTGATTGGGGACATTGCCCTGTGTAGGGTGCCGTCTTTCGGGTGGGACGTTAAACGGGTGTCCTGACTCTCTGAGGTCATTAAAGATCACATGGCACTTATCGTAAGAGTAGGGGTGTTAACCCTGGTGTCCTGGCTAAATTCCCAAGCTGTCCCTCATACCATCATGGTCACCTAACCATCCCCAGCTTACAATTGGCTCATTTATCCCCCTCCTCTCCCCTGTAACTATTCCCCAGGTTGTTGCTGTAAATGAGAATGTGTTCTCAGTCAACTTACCTGGTAAAATAACGGATTAAAAAAAAAGTAATGAGAAGAGAAGGTCAATGAAATTGCATGGAGAGCTTCATTCTCTCTCATTGACCCTGTGGACAACTCTTGTAAGGACACAGATATTTACCATGAAAACCACATCACAAATGAATAACCAGACCATGGGTGCATCTCAATACTCTTGTGGCCTCTTGTCATCTGCACTGATCGGAAGACACGGGACGGCTATAAGCAATATGGTGGATACCTACTAGAAATGTGCTTTCACCTGTCCAGTTCTTTATCAAGTAGACTATTGAGAGGCATGTCATGGGTCTGTATTACAGGTTGTTTTGCCGTCCCTTGTCTGTGGCTGTCTTCCCACAGGCAGCCAAATTCTGATCTTTTTTCCACTAATTGGTCTTTTGACCAATCACATCAGTCTTTTCAAATCAGACATTTTTCAGAGCAGGATCTTATTGGTCAGAAGACCATTTAGTGAAAAGAAGATCACAATTGGGCTGCCTGTGTAAACACAGCATGTGTGTCTCTAAGGCTGTCTGGTGTTTCAGATCAGCCCTGAGGACTACAAAGACAACTCCTACAGCCACCAGAGGCCAGAGGACATCGACATAGACGTAAGACCAAGTCCTTTTATTATTGTCTTGTCTAGGTAGAGGGAAAAGTATTCCTTTCCCTTTGCACGTATCCTCTAGTCTAGACACACAGCAGTTGGCTTCCTAGACATAGATTGAAGATTAAATTAATAGAATACCACACTGCTCAGCTCGCTGGAAAAATCCTAATTCAATGCATAATTCTTACCAACCCGTGTGTGTGTGTGTGTGTGTGTTTCTGTTTCTGACTAACTACTGTGTGTGTGTGTGTTTCTGACTAACTACTGTGTGTGTGTGTTTCTGACTAACTACTGTGTGTGTGTGTGTTTCTGACTAACTACTGTGTGTGTGTGTGTGTGTTTCTGACTAACTACTGTGTGTGTGTGTGTTTCTGACTAACTACTGTGTGTGTGTGTGTTTCAGACTAAGCTGAGCAGACTGTGTGAGCAGGATCAAGTGGTGAGAACACAGGAGGAGAAACTACAGCAACTACACAGAGAGAAGGTAACTACTGTACACACACTTTCAACTGACAACTTGCTTCACACACACGCACCACACACACAAACACACACACACACACACACACACACACACACACACACTGGGCTGTTTGAGGCTGCAGTATACCTTTATCACACAGAGGGAGAGAAGGAGAGAGAGAGTGCAGAGACGGGAGGAGATACAGGGCCTTCAGAAAGTATTCACACCTCTTGACTCTTTCCACATGTTGTTACAGTCTGGATTTAAAATGATTTACATTGAGATTTCTTGTCACTGGATTACACACAATACCCCATCATTTCAAAATAGAATAAAGTTTTTAGACATTTTTACAAATTAATAAAAAATGAAAAGCTGAAATGTCTTGACTCAATAAGTATTCAACCCCTTTGTTATGGCAAGTCTAAATAAGTTCAGGAGTAAAAATGTGCTTAACAAGTCACATAATAAGTTACATGGACTCAATAATAGAGTGCAATAATAGTGTTTAACATGATTTTTGAATGACTAGAGCTTGAAGAATTTTGAAGAGAGACTTAGAGACCCAGAAAGACTCACAGCTGTAATCGCTGAAAAAGGTGCTTCTACAAAGTATTGACTCAGGGGTGTGAATACTTATGTAAATGAGATACTGTGTGTAAACGGGTTACTTTTTATCCATTTTGAATTCAGGCTGTAACAAAATAAAATGTGGAATACGTCAAGGGGTATGAATACTTTCTCATAGTCTATCCAAGGCTACCAAACCTCCTCTGCCAGGCTTGTACCACAGTGTATAGACTAGCTAGCAGACTCACAGCTGGGAACTGACTCTCTGCCTCTCATACAGCAGCCCTAGCCTGCCCCCTAGGGTCCTGGGAGTGGCGGTACACCCTTTTGATGGTGGAGATGCTATAATAATGTTTGGTTGGTTCTTTGCCTGTGGTTCTCTTTGTGTATCTGTGTGTAGTTGTAGGACAAATGTTAGCTGTAGATGTTGTGCTGACCTGTGTCGTTGTCGGCTTCTTCTTCCTATCTCTCTGCAGCACACCCTGGAGACGGCGTTGCTGTCTGCCAGTCAGGAGATCGAGCAGAGCTCTGACAACCCAGCAGCCGTACAGAGCCTGATACAGCAGAGAGACGTACTGCAGAATGGACTGCTCAGTACCTGTAGAGAACTGGCACGGGTCAACACTGTGAGTTCATATGTATACACACACACTGTACATGCAGATGTCAACACACACACACACACACACACACACACAGGCTGTCTAGTAGTGACACCCTCTCGTCTCTCAGGAGTTGGAGCGGTCGTGGAGGGAGTATGATAAAATGGAGTCTGGCGTCTCTCTGGCCAAAACAAACCTGTTGGAACAGCTAGAGGCCCTGGGCAGCCCACAGGTAAGACACTCTCTCTCTCAACCACTCACATACATGCAAACATGCATTTGCAAGATGGAGAGTATTTTTTAATCATTTTCTGTCACTGTGTGAGCAGACAGAACCCCCCAGCCAGCAGCATGTCCAGATCCAGAAGGAGCTATGGAGGATCCAGGATGTGATGGAGGCTCTGGCCAAGAACAAACCCCCGAGGACCACTGACACTGGTTTCCTTGGTTCCAAACCCATCTCAAACCTACAGAAGAATGAGGTGAGTCTCACATCTACTCTATGGATAAAGAAAAACACCAGATAAATACTGTATATAATCTGTGCATGGAGTCTTTGTGAACTGATTTAGAGCTGTCCGTAGCCTACATGTGAAACGGATGTGAGCCAGATAGCTCCACTCAATGCCACAGGAGACTGCTGATCTGTCTAATGCTCTTGTGTGGTGTGGCTTACTGTTGTCCCAAGAGTGTCTCAACAACAACAACTTTCTATCTATCCTCTCCTCATGCGGCAGCCGGTGACCTTGTTCCGGTCACTCTGTTCTCTCATGGAGGGTGACCGTCAGCCCCCCCGCCCGCCCCTCCCCCAGTCCTACGGCTCAACAGAGCGCCCTCCCGCTGTACCCCCCCTTCCCTCCCCCTCGGGCGCCCGTCCGCCACCACACACAAGCAAGCACGGCCAGAGGAACGGAACACACAGCAGTGTAAGACACGCTGACCCGTCACGCCTGACCCTTCACCCCTGTCCTTGTGCTTCATCATCGCTACTTGCCCTTAAGCACAGATCTAGGATCTGATTAACTTCACCAAATTCTAATCTTAACCGTTAGGGCGAGGTAATACAAAACTCATCTTAGGTCAGTGTCTAGGGGCAGCTTTATCGTACTCTGTACAAGACCAGTACAAGTTGACCCCTGACCCTCTACCTTTACCCTCACCATACATGGTTCATCTCTCATCGTCAACTTGGGTCACCGTTATGGCTCTCTTCATTTGCTCTGAATCATTTGTCATTTGTTTTAACATTTGTCGACATTCAGGTTTTTCCCTGCCTCTTACCCTGGAGTGTTGAGTTTGACATGTTCATTCCTTTGGTTTATCATCTGTTTGCTCCTCGGTTTGGCTTGTTCTTGTTTCCATGGAAGCGTGTGTGATTCCATCCCAGTTGTCATTCTGACTGTGTCTGAGTGCTGTGCTGCTGTGTGACTACTCTTAATATTTGCGCTGTCAGTGAACAGTTTTCTGCTCTTTTCGGCTACGTTTTAAATTTCCCTCGACCATCCAACGGTCACATCCATCGTGACCACTTTGTGACCTGCAGGTGTGCGTGTTTCCTATGTGTGTACCTCTCAGTATGCTGACTCTCTGTCCCTCTACAGCAAGGCCCAGACTACCGTCTGTATAAGAGTGAACCAGAGCTGACCACTGTGGCCGAGGAGGTGGACGATAACAACGGAGAGGACAATGACAAGGACAGACTACAGACAGGGCTGACCACTGACAAGGAGCCTGCGGCCACTAAAGGTCAGTCACTGTCTGTCAACACTGTCCAGTTTGGTCACGTTGCCACCGCTGTTTCAAGCTGGATACGTGCTAGGATCAAAACTATTGTAATTCAGTGAATTCAAGAAGTAATTAGAAATTCCATAGGTAAATGTATAAAGAGTGTTATAAGTACTCTATTAACTGAATATAAAACATTTGACACCCCTAATGGCTTTGTAACTGACTTAGTCCCCCCACCCATCCCAGTCCCATTAGGAGTACCAGTCTACCCAGTGGGTATCGTGCCCCCCAGGACCAAATCCCCCATGAGCCCCCCCAGAGTCCTGCACCATCGCCTCCTACGTCACCCTGAGGAAGAGCAAGAAGCCTGACCCCAGAACTGTAAGTCTGACTCAGCACTTTAGGGAATAGCATGGGAACAGAACTATATACTGACCTTAGAAAACATATTAGAAACTGATTTTTGATAGACAGGACAGCACTGATTTTGGATTCGGAAGTGCTACTGTTGCTATTCATTCCCTGCCATTTGTACCACTACAAGAGCTGGAGAAGGACATAATATGTCACCAATAGACAGGCAGATAAAGCATTCTTGGCGTAATAATAATCCAACGTGGCTGATCCCTGCTCCACTGCTCCCCCTGTAGGACCGTCCTCACAGTGCGGTGGAGCAGACGTGCGGACCGGGGGAGAGGGAGAGTGGCAGAGCCAGGATGAGTGTAGAGGAGCAGCTGGAGAGGATCAGGAGACACCAGCAGGCCTCGCTCAGGGAGAAGAAGAGAAGTAGCAGCAGTATCTCTCCCTCACGCTCTCCATCCTTCTCCAAGGAGAACCCCTTCATTACACAGGTAAGTCCTCCTCTGTTTGGTGTGTGTGATAGAACTTGATGTGTTCATGACAACAGAGAAAGCTGTGGGGTGCACGTGTGTCTGTGTGTGTGTTGATAAACCTTGTTTCACAGCAGTGAACGTGGTTGTGTACACACTGTAAAACTGAGTCATTCATTTGGAATGTGTGTCTACTGCAGGTCAGGCGGGAGGTGTTCTCCACAGACACCCAGGAGCTGGAGGCAGCACTGCAAGACCTGGAGGAGGTCAGAGACCGAGTTACAGAGCAGCTGGAGAGGGACAGGACTGCAGCCGTAGAGCTGGAGAGGGACAGAGGTGCAGAACTGGAGCTGGAGAGAGACAGGGCTGCAGCAGCGGCTGAAGAAGAAATGGAGAGGGGTCGAGCTGCAATAGAAAAGCTGGAGCGAGACATGACTGAGGTGGCTGCAGTGGTGGAGCAGGAGTTGGCCAGGACTGCTGTGGCTGTAGAAGAGGAGATGGCCAGGACTGCTGTGGCTGTAGAAGAGGAGTTGGACAGGGCTGCAGAATTGGAGCTGGAGAGAGACCGGGCCGCAGTGGCAGCAGCTGCAGAAGAATTGGAGAGGGCTAGAGCTGCAGCTGAAGAACTAGTCCGAGTGAGGACTGCAGTGTCTTCCGAAGAGGCGCTCGATATTGACGAGGCTGCATTGGTGGAGCTGGAGATGGAAATAACTGTGGTGGAGGAAATCAGCTACCGAGCTGAGGAGGTGGATGTCATCCCTGTCCCCAGGCTGAGTGAGGAGGAGCCACAGCCCCAGACGGAGAGCTCCAACATGGACGCAGAGGTACAAGAGTGTCCCTACTCACACAGACCACCAGAGAGCAGAATATGTATGGCAGACTGTCATTTGATACGTATGTTGATGACTAGTAGGAATGGTGACTGAGTCAGCATGGTGTACTGTAACTCTCTGTATGAATAAGAAAGATTCATACCAAGGATGCACAGAGCACTGTATTCCTTAACTGAAAAATGAACGTTTTCAAAGAGAGTATTCAGAGATAAAGGAAAGACTTGTCCAAGTACAAATTTATATCTAATCCAATAACGTTGAGCTAAGAGTGTTTCAGGGTTTTAAATGGCTGTGTTGTGTTGGCAGCAGCCTGGTCTCCGTGTTAATGTCCTTTAATCTGATCTGGGAGGCTTTGTGGGCGTGAGGAGGATCCAGGCTGGATTTAGGGGTTTATCTCTGGGCCTCAGCCCAGCTGTGGGGACTCACACTGGGGGGGACCTCCCAGAGCTGGCCTGAGCTCCACGGAATCTGATGATGATGCAGTTTGATCAATTAATGTCTTCTAATATAGTAGCCCAGTTTAAAAATAATATGGTGAAAGCGCCTTAAGACCATTGGTTATCACCATGTGTCTTATACCAATGTGTCAATGTTGTTCCCCTGGGTGTCCTGCTCCGGGGCCTCTCTCTCAACAGTACACATTTTTCTTGTAGCCCCGGGCAAACGTTGCTGATTCAACTCAAGGGTGGCTTGATGATTAGTTGACAATTAGAATCAGGTGTGCTTGTCAGGGGCTAGAATAAAAACATGCACTGCTGGAGTTACTCAAGGACTGGTGTGGTGCCTTACACCTACCTGGTTTCTTCAGCTCCCCAAACTTCTAAGAGGTAGCCGCTAGGGATTGACATTAGACCACCAACATCGTGTTCAGTAGGGCAAAAATAAGAGCTCCATTTCAAAACATATTTTCCTGTTTGGTACCTCCTGAACACCGCCCAGACTACAGTCTATCTCACTGTCCGTTTGTTGCAGGTGTCAGAGACCCAGATGATGGTGATATCAGATCAGGGTGTGAAGCCCCTGTATGTACAGTACCTGATCCCTGAACAACAACAACAGCAGGGAGAGAGGGAGGCAGAGAGGAGAAACACCCACACTCCCAACACCCTCATTCCCCACAACAGGTGAGACTAGCTGGGCCTCACCAGGACATATCTTAGCGTCTCTGGATCGATAGCAACTTTGACCCTGTTTGAATACTTTAAAACCATCCCTTCCTTCATCCAACTGTATTTAACCCAGTGACTACCTCATTAAAGGCAGAACAGAAGGGTGCATTTGTAAGTATTGGAATAAGGCCTGAATGTGAAGGTGTGACTGTGCCAGTTTGCCAGCTGCTGTGTCAGAAGCACTGACTCCTGAACTTGAGGAGGACATGATGCAGAGTGAGGCGATGCGAGGGGAGGCCCCGGAGCAGGACACCCAGGGGAACAACATTGACATATCCTATGAACTACCAGCAGGGGGAGCTAAACTCAACAACAACCTGATGGCAGGTAAGAGAACACAGTCAGAAGATTGCTTTGTTAATGATGATTGGTTGATTGATTGATGGAATGATTGATTGATTGATATAACTGAGAAATGTCAAAGCACTTACGTACAGTACCAGTCAAAGGTTTGGACACCTACTCATTCAAGGGTATTTCTTTTTGTACTATTTTTCTACATTGTAGAATAATAGTGAAGACATCAAAACTATGAAAAAACACGTCTTTGCACACTCTTGGCATTCTCTCAACCAGCTTCATAAGGAATGCTTTTTCCAACAGTCTTGAAGGAGTTCCCACATATGCTGAGCACTTGTTGGCTGCTTTTCCTTCACTCTGCGCTCCAACTCATCCCAAACCATCTCAATTGGCTTGAGGTCGGTTGATTGTGGAGGCCAGGTCATCTGATGCAGCACTCCATCACTCTCCTTCTTGGTCAAATAGCCCTTACACAGCCTGGAGGTGTGCTTTGGGTCACTGTCCTGTTGAAAAACAAATGATAGTCCCACTAATCCCAAACCAGATGGGATGGCGTATCGCTGCAGAATGCTGTGGTAGCCATGCTGGTTAAGTGCCTGAATTCTAAATAAATCACAGACAGTGTCACCAGCAAAGCACCATCACACTTTCTCCATGCTTCACGGTGGGAACCACACATGCAGAGATCATCAGTTCACCTACTCTGCGTCTCACAAAGACTTTGAACCAAAAATCTCAAGTTTGGACTTCCACCGGTCTAATGTCCATTGCTCGTGTTTCTTGGTCCAACCAAGTCTCTTCTTATTATTGGTGTCCTTTAGTAGTGGTTTCTTTGCAGCAAATCGACCAGGAAGGCCTGATTCACGCAGTCTCCTCTGAACAGTTGATGTTGAGATGTGTCTGTTACTTGAACTCTGTGAAGCATTTATTTGGGCTGCAATCTGAGGTGCAGTTAACTCTAATGAACTTATCCTCTGCGTCAGAGGGAACTCTGTGTCTTTCCTGTGGCGGTCCTCATGAGAGCCAGTTTCATCATAGCGCTTGATGGTTTTTGCGACTGCACTTGAAGAAACTCTAAAAGTTCTTGAAATGTTCCGCATCGACTGACCTTCATGTCTTAAAGTAAAGATGGACTGTCGTTTCTCTTTGCTTATTTGAGCTGTTCTTGCCATAATATGAACTTCACCTTTTAACATATAGGTCTATCTTCTGTATACCACCCCTACCCTGTCACAACACAACTGATTGGCTCAAACGCATTAAGAAGGAAAGAAATTCCACTAATTTACTTTTAACAAGGTACACCTGTTAATTGAAATGCATTCCAGATGGCTACCTCATGAAGCTGCTTGAGAGAATGCCAAGAGTGTGCAAAGCTGGCAAAGGGTGGCTACTTTGAAGAATCTCAAATATAAAATATATTTTGGTTGGTTTAACACTTTTTTTTTTTGGTTACTACGTGATTCCATATGTGTTATTTCATCGATTTGATGTCTTCACTATTATTCCACAATGTAGAAAATTTTAAAAATAAAGAAAAACCCTTGAGTGAGTAGGTGTGTCCAAACTTTTGACCGGTACTGTGTGTGTTGTTTGCAGGGAAAAGCCTACCCTTTCCGCCCCAGTCCTCCTCCTCTCCCTCTCCTCCATCTCCTCAACTCACTGATGGATCCCACTTCATGTGTGTGTAGACGTGTCGAGGAGGTGGTTCTGTGAACTGAACTACACTCAGTAAGAGACTTCTCTGTCCTTACCTACAACATTTGACCTTTAGCAAATCAAATGTTATGCCGCCGAATACAACAGGTGTTGTATTCAACAGACCTTATAGTGAATTGCTTACTTACAAGCCCTAACCAACAATGCAGTTTATATATGAATAACAAATAAAAGTAACAGATAATTAAATAGCAGCAGTAAAACAACAATAGCAGGGCTATATACAGGGGATACCGGTACAGAGTCATTGTGCAGGGGCACCGGTTAGTTGAGGTAATTGAGGTAATATGTACTGTAGGTAGAGTTATTATCTCTACCCATCAACCCCCTAACCTCAACTTCAGGGTCCAATGCTCAGCCCTCAGAGATCTACCCTCCAATCGACACAGATCTTACCAGCAGGCAATATCACACCAGCCATTTAAACACAGCCCTAATTTGTCGTCTAAGCAAGAAGCACTGTCTAGTCATGTCAGCGTAAACATTTTCTCAACATTTTGTTTGTTGACATTGTGGCTTGTGACCTCTGCTATTTTTGTGTGTGCTCATCTGTCACCTCTTTCCTCTTTCCATTCTCTTCCCTCTCTTTCCACTCATCCCTGCAGCCCAGACATTGACCTTGGTGAGCAGTGACTCATAAGCGATGCCAGCCTGAAGACCCAAGATGGCATCCTACAGAGCCATGATGGCACCAGCCAGCCTGCACAGAGCATGGCCAGTAGCTCTCTGTGTGTATAGAAACAACTGTAGCCAGACAGACAGAAAGAGTAGATCCACAGGCCTGCTCGTATTACTTACTGCCTGCCTACACAATAACTGTGATGCAAAACTCTTTCATTCACACAGAGATATCAGAGGACAAGATAGTATAACAGAGTGATAATTGATGATTATTATTACAGGTATTATGATGGTCTGTTATTCTGGACATGTTCTGTGAGGATGTGTTGAGTGTCTAGGAGCTGAGCACTGCTGTGAAAAGAAGAGGACTGTACAGTTGTAAATAAGAGCACTAGAGGAGTCTCACACTGGGATGGGATCTCAATTGCATACTCCTTGCGTCCTGTCTCCTCGTCTCCTTCTAAAAACCCACTGGGGGAGAAGGTCAGAGGGGATGGACATCTGGCTTTCTCATCTAATGGGTTTTGAGAATGAGACGAGGACCTGAGGACGAGAGGAGTATGCATTTGAGGTCTTCCCACAATCACACACTATTGAGAGGGCGAAGCACCAAATCTACACACACTAATGCAGTGCTTTACTTTAACCACACGGGGGCGCCATATGCTCTTGTCTTTTTTACTGGTTTTACTCCCATTTAAGTTTTTAACCTGAGGCCCTAAACGTTTAATTTTCCACATATTTTACACCTAACATTCCCTCATTGTTCAGAGAAGTTGTTAATATATACATATATAAAACATATAGAATGAACTAACTATACAATGGGTTTATACTTCAATAAGGTGCCACCCTATTGCTGCTGTTGGAAAGAGTTTAAATATTTTATTAAGGTTGTGTTTATTTATGTCGGGAGGATCGGGATCTGGTCACCGCTGACAACCACACGTAAATGTCCTGGGTTAGAATCGATCTGCTTCTCTGTTTTTTTTTTTCTATGGCTGAGATATATTTAAAGTAAAATATAGAAGAAAGATAAAATAGTTTTATGAGATTAGGGTCATGTGTTAGATTCTGTCTGGTTGTGTGGAGTCCTGGACAGAGAGAAGAGAATAGCACACGTATAAGCAATAAGCAGGCGTTTTGTTCCTCCAGGACATTTAAAATATAATGTACATAAATGTAAAGTTTCATTGTGTAAATGATGTACACAATAGAAAGAGCAGAGCAGAAATTATAAGTATGAGGTTATTATTAAAGTTAATATGCAAAATGTTCATATCTCATCTGTTTTATATCATGTGAAATAAATGTTGATGTTCCTAACTGCAGTGGTGGGGGTTTATGTTATGACACAAGCTAAGTGTTAACATTTGTTTTAAACATTGAGAGATTCCATTTCCAATGCGTCCTGCTGTTTTGGTTTTATCATGTTACAAATATGATTTCCTGATCACTGATATGATAGAAGCTCTGATTGTGCTGAAGTCGAGACATTGGCAAACTTTAAAGGTCAAGAAGCTTCTTTCTGCATCGTTGAGGGACTGGGATTCTGGCCTTCATCTGGAAGTGTAGCCTACAGGCCAATAGCTCATAACCACTTGGTAAATTATTATCTCTGCTCTGGACAATGCCACTGTCACACTAGACGTAGCCAATCAGTCAGGTCATCGACACAGTAAGGCCAGTCACCTCCATTCACACCCTCTTTCCCCATCCTTCCACCTTCTTCCCCCTCCCTCCTTCCATGCTTTGCCCAACGTGGACAGACAATAGTAGCTATACTTCCATATGTTAATGAGGCTCTGAATCTTTTGTGGTCCCGGTCTGTAGCACTCTGTGGATACGTGGGCCTGGTTCCATTCCACTCCTTTCACTAGTTCCTACCCTTTCCATGCCTCCTACCCTATAGTTCCTAATCCCCACCACCTTACGTATTTAGTATTTTATTAGGATACCCATTAGCTACTCTTCTTGGGGTCCACTGAATATCAGTCAGTGCAGACATTCCATCAAGTTTCAGCAATGGAGTCCAACGTGAACTGGACATTGGAATGGTCTCTTGAATGTGAATGCCTGTACTTGGACGAGTCCTTTACATGTGGTCATGATCTCCTACCTTACTTTTACAACAGAATAAGGCCTGGAGGTCATGAAGAAAATGCAATATATCTGCTTTGGTGAATTTGCATGAAAATCTAGGCTTTATACAAAAACATAAACACATATGCTAGGCCTGCTAATAGAGTGGAGCACAGGTATGGTGGTAAGTCTAGATTTATGACTGAAATGTGTTAATGGGTGATTGACATCATTTAAAGTGAAATGTTAGGGCCAATGTTCTGTTTTCTGGAACACTTTTTTTGTAAATATAACAATAATTATCTGGAACACGTGGAACGGTCCACAATGCGGGGGACTACGTCATGGTTATACCTCCTCCCCTCGCGTCCCGGTTGAACACCCGTGGTGAAGCAGCGCATGCGATTGGGAGAAAGAACCAACTTTGTGGGGTAGCCTACAACACAAAATAGCTTACTAAGAGCTGTGAACATGGCTGCAGTTACAACCAACGGTACCGAACAAGACTCCACACCCGCAAACGAGCAAAATGGAACATTTGACAAGGGAGAGAACGGGAATAAGAAGCAGGGCCCTACAGACTCGAAACAGGAACCGGGTGACAACGAGGACGGAACAGAAATGGACGTGAGCAACGGAGACAGCAAAGAGGAGAAACCTTCAGTCGCACTAGAAGTCGCCAAAGAATCGTTTTTGCCCATGGAAAACGGCAACAAAGAAGACGAACCGGCCTGTGAACTGTCTGAATCGGTTAAAAGTCCCGTGGAGGGAATCCCTGCGAGCAGCACCGAAACCGGGGAGAGCACCGTGGAGCTGAAACAAGAACAAAGAGAGGAGAGCGTGTCCTCGCCTCCTAGCTCCGACAAGACCAAAGGCGAGGAATCCACGGAGAAAACCGACCACGGTATCAAAAGGCGGGCCAGTGTCGAGATATCCTCCTCGGATGGAGAACCTCTCAGTCGAATGGATTCGGAAGACAGGTCTGTGGATTTCTAATACCCAGTCAAATGTTGAATACAAAGCAGCGCAACAATGTTGCCAGCCCACCCCAACAATGATTACATCTTGATAAGATGTTTACGTTTGTGCTCAAGCTGCATTGTTACAAGTTGCATTCACTATCATTGCAAGTATGTAGCGTGGTGTGATATCTCCGTACTTTGTCTTTTGCCCAACAGCAGTGTAGCATAACAATCGGGATTGTTTTGCTACACTGCATCAGCACCCTAGGCGCAATGATGCGTTATGGACAGTTGACAACATTTGGGTCCATGCATAGTTTTAACCGATAGTTGTATAGGCCTAGGTTTGCCTCCACGCTGCACGTACACCCGCATCTGGACATAATGTCCATGTATGGCCTGCATTGCCACTTGGCCACCACGATGCTCATTGTGAAATAAACGTCGCTACTATGAAACCACGTTTAAAAAGAGACACACCAGCAATATGAACATTTCAGACTTGATTTTATCTTATGAACCAATTCACTGAGTTAAGTAAGATCTTCCAAGTTGGCATGTATCCTTGAAACCGTTTGAAAGTCCCATGAGTCATTTCACAAGTGGAGCACTGGGACAGAGAACATAATAATCACACACTAACAAGCCAACCAAGAGGCCCCAGCTTTCATGTGAAGGGTGGTGTTTAGGCACAGAGCTACTTCTAACATATCTACACACACACAGACGTGTCAAGTGGGTCAGTGTGGTCGACACAGCTCTTCATCGCCTTCTAGTTGGTTTGGCCTTGTGGCTGGGTGACCGTAGTTACAGGATGCCTGTGTTGAGATGAGTCCTTTACACACAGATTCTCACCCACATGCACATGAGTGAATCACATGCACAAGTCTTTCTGAGATATTTAGATGTGTACCCAGAATTCCCCATGACATTATGTGAAATGGCCAAGATGGAATTTCCACTGGATCATAAACTAGTGCAGAACGAGAGAGTGAATCAGATCAAACGTGTTAGAAATGAGTAATGGTGTATGCAACTACCTGCTCAACTGTCTTACAATGCGACTGAATAATTCACTCCGGGTTGCCGCGGCCCCTCCAAAGCAGCGAGTTTGCCGATCTGATTGTCCTAACACTGTGCTGAACTTTGGTTACGTGTGTGTATGTCTTTGAACCTGGCTCTTTATGTGCATGTAACAGTAGAAGTCAACACACAGAGACATACTATAACATGAAGCCTGTATGCAAAAGTCCAGTGTAGATATAGGGTCCTATCAGCCATATACTAATACACAGATCTGCCCCTGTACACGCTGTCTGAATATCACTAGACTAGCCAAGAAAATAATGATATACACATACATTTCTTATTCAAATAAAAGCAGAGAACTCAACCATTTCACACACACCGATATCTACCCTTCTCCTTTTGCTGCTAAAATAGTGGAATAATTCCCCTTTCTGGATCCCGGTAGATTGCCTCAGTCTGTAGCCATAAGACAACCTGTAGCGGGTAGCTAACAAAAGAAACCCACTTAGCACAAAGGCTGAAGTCCCTGTGTTACTACACTTCAGCCCCCCCATTCTTTCTGCCCCCTTTTCCCCATCGGCCCTCTCCCTTCCTGGCGTGTTGCTTTGTCTGGCCGGGGCAGAAAGGCCTGTAGTAAGAAAGGAGGGAGTGAATGGAGGAGAGAGCTCTGCCGTTTGGGCAGCTGCATGGTCTCAATGTAACTTTTGTTCCCCTGCTGGCACTAAGGACCTCAGGAACAGAGCAGGGGAGCAGCTGGAGGCATGCAGCCTTACGAGGTGTGTGTGGGTCACTTACTCTTCATTCAGTCCAACATGGTAGCGTTACTGAGTCACTAGTGCTCTCTGAGAAGCTTTGTGTGTGAGGACGAAGGGAGATACTGCTACCTCTATAATGGCATGAGATTCAAATCCTCCATGGCACCCTCACATCCCTCCTTGTAGACCAGGCATACTAAACCGCATATACCCCAGAGAAGTGGCACCGTCTGTAGAAGAGCAGTGTTGGCACATGCTATAAACACACTAAATCACCAAGATTTAGTGACTGAGGCTGTCCAAACCTATGACTAGAACCGACCGCAAGGCGCTACAGAGGGTAGTGCGTACGGCCCAGTACATCACTGGGGCCAAGCTTCCTGCCATCCAGGACCTCTATACCAGGTGGTGTCAGAGGAAGGCCCTAGAAATTGCCAAAGACTCCAGCCACCCTAGTCAGACTGTTCTCTCTGCTACCACACAGCAAGCGGTACCAGAGCGCCAAGTCTAGGTCCAAAATGCTTCTTAACAGCTTCTACCCCCCCAAGCCATAAGACTCCTGAACAGCTAATCAGATGGCTGTATTGACCCCCTCCCACTTTTTACGCTGCTGCTACTCACTGTTTATCTGTGCATAGTCACTTAACCCCTACCTACGTGTACCTCAATTTCCTCCACTAACTTGTACTCCCGCACATTGACTCGGTACCGGTAGCCCCTGTATGTAGCCTCGTTATTGTTATTTTATTATTACTCTTATTTCTTTTTTACTCTAGTTTATTTAGTAAATATTTTCTTAACTGCATTGTTGGTTAAGGGCTTGTAAGTAAGCATTTCACGGTAAGGTCTACACCTGTTGGATTCAGCATTTCACGGTAAGGTCTACACCTGTTGGATTCAGCATTTCACGGTAAGGTCTACACCTGTTGGATTCAGCATTTCACGGTAAGGTCTACACCTGTTGGATTCAGCATTTCACGGTAAGGTCTACACCTGTTGGATTCAGCATTTCACGGTAAGGTCTACACCTGTTGGATTCAGCATTTCACGGTAAGGTATACACCTGTTGGATTCAGCATTTCACGGTAAGGTCTACACCTGTTGGATTCAGCATTTCACGGTAAGGTCTACACCTGTTTGATTCGGGGGCATGTGACTAATAACATTGTATTTGTTATGTAGAACAACAGATCTCAGTGCTGACCCCATCTCTCTCGCTGTCCCTCCCTCAGTATCAGCAGTACTCTGATGGACATGGAGAGCACAGCGTCCAGCGGGCGCTCCACACCTGCCATGATGAACGGGCACGGCCCTGGCACCGCCACCCCATCGGTGGGTAAGGGCGTGGCATACACCTGCTGCTGGGACCAGTGCCAGCTACTCTTTACCACCAGCCCAGACCTGGCTGAGCACATCAGGGGCGTGCACGTGGACGGACAACGAGGAGGGGTATGTTGTTCCTTTCCTTCACTTCCTAAATCCTCTTCTCTGGCCTCCTGCCTGCTCCCCTTCTTCTTCACCTTCTAGTTTTATGCCTCTGCTCGTCTTCTCCTCTTCCCCCTCTTTTCCACCACCACAACCCTGTCTTCAAAATATCAATCCCCCTCCTCTTCTCCATCTTGAAGATAATCCAAACATCCTGTGTTAAACTAACTCCAGATGAGAAGTACTGCTGTACAAAGACAGCTTGATGTCTTATCTCTCTTGGAACTTTAGGTTCAGAGAGGGGCCGGGGATCAGTTTATGGGGGATTGGGTTTCTAGGTGCGTAAGTTAAAAATGGTCTGTCGCTGAATTTATATATGAAATGTCCTTCTGCCAACTACTATAATTCTCTAGGATAGTAGGATTTCATAGGACATTTAGTTTCTTACATTGCATCTTGGGTAACTCATAAGAGCTAGGTTGCGAGTGACCTGTAAAGATATGTGTGTGTAACAGTTGCTGTCCTCTCGCCAGGTGTTTGTGTGTCTGTGGAAGGGCTGCAAGGTGTACAACACCCCGTCGACCAGTCAGAGCTGGCTCCAGAGACACATGGTCTCACACAGCGGAGACAAACCATTCAAGGTGAGAAAACGCCCTCCTTTCTTCTATTTTCCTGTTCGGTCTCTCGCTCGCACACTCTCCCTTCACTGTCACACACACACACATACGCCATCAAAGCACTGACTCTGCAAACCACATCCTCATGTCACATACAGTGTCTAATGATCTCCAACACAATACACTTGTCACAAACTGTCCTGTGTAAAGCTAATACAGGATATTATATTGAATGGTTCCACTGAACAGTGCTTCTATACCCAGGCCTACAGTTTCCTCTGAATTAAACCGTTTGAACTATTATTGAAATGGAAATCACCTAGATTTAATCAAACAGAACGCCCAATACTGTTATTCTATATGTAAGTGCTGTTGTAAAAGCGATCTACTGTTAGATCTACTTGTCTATGTTCTCACCGGTGTTGTTTCAATCTCTGTCAGTGTGTGGTGGGGGGGCTGCAATGCCACGTTTGCCTCCCAGGGGGGGCTAGCGCGCGCCACGTACCCACCCACTTCAGCTCCCAGAACTCCAACAAGCTGGCCAATCAGGCCAAGACGAAGGAGGATTCACCTTCGAAGGCGGGGCTTAACAAGAGGCGGAAACTCAAGAACAAACGCAGGCGGACTTTACGTACGTATCCGAGAAACACACACACATATAAACACACGCAATACACACACAGCATATGTTTTATTATCCTTGTGGGGACTGAAAATTTATTTCCATTAAAAATCTAAATTTTCCTAATTGTTGCCCTAATTTTAACTGTAAACCTAACCCCTAAGCCTAAAATAGCCTTTGTCCTCTGGGACTTTTGGGAATTTCTGGTACCCATGAGGATGGTAATACAAGCGTACATACAAGCACCCACAAATGCAAGCATGTGTATACACACACACACACACGGATATGCACGCACACACACTCAATCATACAAACAATCCAATAAACCAATCATGTACTCACTGATCAGGTTGCCTGGCATTCAAACCAAGCGTCTTAACCAATCGGGTGGTGGGAAACGTTTTGATGATGAATATCTACGAGGGTCAGATCCATCTGATTGGCTAATCCCCTCTGACCTCTGACCTATGAACCTCAGTTTAATGCTCCCCCTCTCTCACCCCAGTGTGTTCTGTCCCTCCAGCACGACCTCACGACTTCTTTGATGCCCAGACCATGGATGCTATCAGACACCGGGCCATCTGCCTCAACCTGGCTACACATATAGAGAGCCTGGGCAACGGACACAGCGTGGTGTTTCACAGCACGGTTAGTAGTAGTACACACACACACCATCACCGTCGTCTCCCACAGCATGGTCAGGGATCCAGCGGCAGCAGACCATGCATGGTCATGCACACACACACTGTACTTCACTGTTCAGACAGCAGAGGGCACTGCAGACCTACAGTATTACGGTCTCGGCTGTACAGAGGAGTTTATTTGGATTTTTTGTTAACCTTTTATTTAAGCTGGGAGTCGTGCTGAGACCACGGTCTCTTTTGCAGATGAGGCCTGCATGAACACATCAATACCCAACCATTACACTAGTATACATATCTTTCTATACACACATCAGTTACACAATATGTGAAAAGTAAACACAATCATATGAAACAAACACATTCTTCAGTAAAAAGGCCCTCTAACATCTAAGGACTTGAGAAAAACTAAAAGCAGATTTACCTAATTCAGTGGAGATTGAAGGGCTCTCCAGGGTTAGCCATCACTGAGTCCAGGTCTGGTAACTTGTACGTCTGAAGTTTAACAATGAGGTAAGGTATGATGGAAGTTTATGCAAGAGGGCTTTATAGACAAAAAAAGAGCGCAATGCATCGATCTACGAGACTTCACGGAGGGCCAGCCTACTTTCTGATACAAAATGCAATGATGTGTACGGAACCTATCGCCCGTATTAATGCACTGTGATAAACTGTGCCCAGTACAGTGGCAACAGCATTCATATAGACATATCGCCATAGTCAATAACCGGAATGAACTTTGACTGGATTATTTGTTTTCTGCTATTTAACGAAAGACCGGATTTGTCCCTTTATTAGAAGCCTATTTTAATGATTAATTTCTTAACTTATTCATCAACATGCTTTTTGTTAATCCAGATGCCCAGATATTTATAAGAGGGGACACGATCAATGAGGGCACCATCCAAAGTACTAGGGGTGTAACTGTTCATCAAACTCACGGTTTGGTATGTTTTGGGGGTTATGGTTCAGTTTCGGTACAGCGGGAAAATGAAATTCCATTCACAATGTTCAGCATTCACAATATTCCTGTCATTCTGTTGTGACAGGATTGTTATGTTGTTCCTCTCAAGTTTCCACTCTCATGCTGCATTTATCACCTTCTGGGAGGTGGGAATTTACGAGTTGTGAAGTCATAAATACCAGTTGGATGCATTCATGTGATTTGAACTTGTTGAGAAATGCCAGTAGCTAATGGCCAACAAGCTGGGTCAACCATAAACCGCTATCATGCTTGTAAACATTTATTTTTTTACCCACAATAGATTGCTTTTTATGAACGTTTTGTTGCATTTAACTGCAAATGCTGTTAGAGGCCATCTCCTTAGTAGGTGACACCCAAGGTATCATGTGGGAGAAGTGTGTGCTTCAGATCATTGACAAGTGTCCCACAAGTAAGTACCAGTTGGAGGGCCATTCAAGTGGGTTGTTCCCAGTCCTATGTGGTAAATTCCCACTTGGTTACGAACACACCATGACACTGTCTCCTTCAGTGCCTAATGCGCAGTTGTGACGCTCATAAAGGTGCATGTCTGTAGCACGGTACATCTCCTATTCCAGGGTATGTCACTGTTAAGTAAGCGCAACACAGGGTGCATTGGCCAATTCATTATAAACTTCGCATTTGGCTTGCTTATATAGAGCGGGTACAACCTGTTTGCTTAGATTGGTGCAAGAGGAAGTTCGTAACGTGGCTAAAGCTCTTCACAAGGCCCTAAAACCCCCTATTCTCAATCACCGTGAATGAGTGTATATCCGTGGTTATAAAGCAAAGACATATAAACGATGTGGCGTTTCTTTGCGTTTCCGTCTTGCTCCTGTGTACTCGGGTGATGTCAGAATAAATGTGTCAACAAATTGAAGGTGTTGGCAGCTGCATAGGCTATTCTTGTTGAGCGTGGCGACATACTGTTAACGTTTTATCCACAACGTTCTGCCCATCTCCGTTGTAATCTGCTTGGAAGCCTAAATGTTCCCAAACTGGAGATTTAAACAATTGTTAATGATCCTCCAATTCTGGTTTATCGACCTCCATCGTACAGAACTAGTCCCTGGCTGCGCCTCACAAAATGTGAAATGCGCCAGTTAAGGTCATTTTTGATTCCGATGTCCTGAATAGCCTGAAATGTTTGTTTTTAGCTCCAATTTACTCAAGCGGCATAGGCCTACTACGCAGTGTATGTATAGCCTAAAGGCGTAGTGTTTTTATTTTGTAATATTTGTTGTTTTTATGTATTAATTTGGGTTCAGTGCGACCGAATCGACTTTCCTGAACCGAACGTTTCGGTACGAATTCGAGTACCATTACACCCATACGAAGTACTTATGCACTAATCATCAGATTTCTATGTGATTTGGAAAATTTCATGTTCTTGGTTTTACCTGCATTAAGTACCAATGTCAGTTCAGCAAAGGCTTTCTGGAGGGCAATAGAGACAGATTGACACTCTGACAGAGCCTGGTCAGATGCGGGGTCAATAGCATACACCACACTGTCATCTGCATACAGGTGAACTTTTGTAAAACTTTTGGACACCCTTTATGTCAAGAACCTGATTTAACACCATCAGTAAATACACACTGTTCTGTCCTTTTTAATGCAGCAATATGTAACTTTTCACATTTCAATGTGCAGCAATGCACATAGAAATGTGAGTTGTAGACCTGTCGTTCTAATTGAAAGCAAGTTGAAGAAGTGGTACATATGTCATATGTGCTTTATTTCTATGCTTTCCGTTCTTAAGTTTTATTTTTTGCGTCTTTTGGTTTTGTACAACTGCTTCAAACAACTGAAAATACAATATTTGTGGTTATGGAAAATATATTTGACAGTGGTTTAGATGGTACAATGGTTCTCTACACTTTACTCCCATGCCCCTAAACTGCTAATAAAGGAACTGAAATTAGGCAAACTTATAATTTTAGCAACCAGGAAATGGCAGAGCGGTTTCTGCATAGTGCATCTTTAAATAATTTTCAAACCAGCTACACGCAACTTGGTCCAGGCCAATTGCTGAAAACCTCTGAATAAGTAATGGGTGAAACACTGTCGAAGGCTTTAGACAGGTCAACAAAAATGGCCAGGCAGAGTTACTACTTATCCAAACAATTAAGAACTTAATTTAAACCAAATATGTAGCAGAGATGGTGCTCTAACCTGGTCAGAAACCTGACTGGTTTACATTTAAGTGATAATGCCTGAGAAGCCGGTGTTTGGAGGATATATTGGCACGGGTGTTAGGACCGAGACCAAGTTCTCCAAACACCGGCTTCTCGGGCATTATCACTTTTATACAGCGGGTTACCAACATATTCAAATGATTGACATATTTTCAAGAGCGTTATTTTGATTAATTTATTCATACTACTTCATCCTTCCACGAGATATAGTCCCGACACTAATACTAGTAAAGGCCCAGTGTGCTACTTTTGTGAATTTTTATATATATATATATATATATATATATATATATTATTTTTTTTACTCAGCACTCCTACTTCCGGCTGGGCTGATTAGACAGTGAGACGGAACAGAGAAAAGAAGCATTTCAACGTCATAGCTTTAGCCCGTGGTAACTTGTGGAACAGACACCGTTGGACCCACCCGTTGTATAATTAGAATACATTTCGTAGTTAAAAAGTATCGAAGTAGTGTATTTACCACGGGTTCTATCATTTTTGCTAGGCAAGATTTTGGACATGGGGCTTTAATTTACTTAGGTGACTGGTCACCACCCTTTTGAAGGGGGAGTATGTGGGCCACTTTCCAGACCCTGGGGATGGCACCAAAAATTATTCCGGTAAACATGTGTTAAAGATTTTCCAATCAGAGGAGCAGAAAGCTGCAGCAAAAAAGGATCTTTTGGAACAAGCAATCTTGCACAAGGCGTCTAGCACATCACAAGTTGAAATGAAAACAAAGATTCGCAAAGAGTTGAGAGAACTTCCATTGAGCCAGCTAGAGGCTGGGAGAGGGGCAGGCAGTCGACTGGCTGACCAGGGTCAATTAAACCTCCATTTATTTCAAATAAAAAACTTGCTGAGATTAAATGCTGATTTAAAAACAAAATATATATTTTTTTTCTAAAAGCATCAGAATAATTTTTTTCTCAGTAGTAATACCAGAGTCTGAACACAACTTGTTTTCCAAAATTGACAGATCACCAGCAGAGTCTGGTTTGAACTCACATGAGTTAATGTGTGCAGTGTTGAGGCCTGCTGAAAATGAAGGGCCCAGCCAGGGAATAACACTGACTCCTGTGCCCCTTTAATTAAACTGCTAATAAAGGGAACAGCCAGCAACCCTCCCACGAAACACACACACTGCTCTGACGTACATGCCAGAGTCCAGAGCCAGCCAAGCCTGTTGTTGGAGCCGCTTAAAAAAACAGACCTCTTCACCTCCTTCCAGCCAGTGTCCTCTCTGACTCCTCCATCTCTCCCCTACACATGCAGTTGGAGTGCTTCTACCAATATTATCACAGAGAGAAAGACAGCGTAGGAACCCCGCTGCTCTGTTCACTTCAGTCTGAGACTGCCGTCATTGAAGTCGTTTGTGGGGATGGCAAAATGAGGGGTGTTGTACAAAACAAAGTCATCAGCGATTGGATCCTCTCTAATCAATCAGAGTATCAAAGCCAATTATATTTTCAAAACACAGATTTACCCACGTGTGTTCTGGCTCTGGCCTAACCCATCAGTTTCTGGGACCAATCAGAACAGTTAGAATGTGTTTGCGTTCTAGAAATCGTCTGGGAGGTACTCTGATCCAGACTCATTGTGGAGAAGAAATTAACGTCCGTGGGCGTGGCGTAGCATTTGGCTGAAGCAAGGACTTTGGGTAGCCATGCAAACCCAGCAGGCCTTCTCTAAGCCAAAGCAATAAGCAAATAAAACCATGGGAGAGAGTCTAGTGTGATGTCTTTTCACGCAGTGACTAGCTACTTGCTACGTTGTGTGTGTGTGTGTGTGTGTGTGTGTGTGTGTGTACGCACACATCCATCTGTGTGTTTCTAAAGATAAAGACCATTCCTAGTCTTCACCTTGGTCCAGGGTCACACACACTCACTCACTGTGGAATGCACTAACGTCAGTCAGGGAGCAGTATTGTTCCTACCACACAGGGTGTGTGTATATGTTTAGCGGCTGGACTGGCGTCTTCAGGCCAGTGAGGTAACAGTGTTCGTCTGCAGAGTGGGAGGGAGGACAGATTGAGTCTGGCTCAATTAGACTGGAGCCAGGTGTCTGATTCCTTTACTGACTTGTCATCAGCATCAGGCCTCTGGTTAGGGATGGTGTGTGGGTGGGTGTGTCTCTCCAAATATCTCTCCAGTATGACCTCAACAACAATGTGTTGTTTTCCATTGTCTCTGTTACTATGTGGTGTCTTACCTCTCTTCTTCTTCTGTCTCTAGGTAATAGCGAGGAGGAAGGAAGATTCTGGGAAGGTTAAAGTCCTCCTCCACTGGACTCCCGAGGACATGTGAGTTGCCCTCTTCTTCTCCACCCCTCTTCCTCTCCTCCCCACATCCTGCTCTTCATCTCTCTCCTGTTGGCAGACACAAGGCCACAGTCTTCTTCTCTCCCCTTGCTCCCTTTTCTCTCCTGTACTACTGGCAAGCAGAGGGTTATCCTCCTCTTCCTATCCTTCTCCTCCCCTGCTCTATAAATGTCAGCAGGCGTTTAGTGGTGGTTAGTCAATTTGTCCTGTGGCTGTGGGCAGGAGGCAGGCAATCACATGTGACCCTACCACTGCACCGCAACACACACACACACACACACACACACACAGGAGGATACCCAGGTTAGCGTCTCCTCCATCCAGAAGGGTCAGTGATCTGGATGAGTTCACTCGTCTCGTGGGAGCTACCCTGTGATCTCTATCCATCCTTCTCTAACTCTTTCTCTTTTCCTTTGGTGTAGTCCCATAGGTTAATTTTGATCAGTGGCCCAGTTGAGGAGAGAATTAATGACCAAGAGCTCCCTTGGCTATCATAACAGCTATCATAACCAGCTGCAAGCATTTCAGACTGGAATATTTTAAGTTAGCTATGTAGTTGGCGTACTATATTATCAGGAAAAAAATTGAAGGGAAGGAGACAAGGAGAGGAAGCCACTTCAGACTATTGGGCTGCAGCCCTGTGTGGCCCTACTCCTCCTCAGCCCATTAGTCTCTCAGCCAGAGGAGATAAGGAGAGGAAGTCACTTCAGACTGAGACAAAGCCCTGTGCAGCCCCCCTCTCTAGCCATTAGTCTCTCAGCTGGAGGAACGGGCTGTCAGCTCAACTCTGCTCTGTCTAAAACCCCTCTCCCAGAGAGCTCATCTCCGATAGAAACAACTTTCTGGGTCAAGAAACGGGCTATAAGCCAAAACTACGCTTGATTTTTATGGTACATGTCCAAAATAAACCTCTCTTTGGATGTTTTGTTTGTTTTGGGGTTTGGATGAAGAAGGGAGGAGGAGGGGCAAGAGATGTATTGCGGCACTCGTTTCAGAAGCTGTGAGTGTTTTGGTTAAGAGTTGGATATGTCTCTCTAAGGACCATGTTGCTGTAAAAGCAACCGTCACCCACACTACCATGGAGAATGTCTAACAGATGTTGTTGTAGCCACTTCTAGCACTCCGCTACAGAGCTGCAGCAGCACCCTATGTGTACAGTAAGCATTGTATTTGTTGTGATTAAACCGTAACAGGAGACCGCTGAGGCCTTCCTCTGTCTCCTAGCATGTTATTGGGTGCTTTTCTGCTGTTTTTTGTTTTGGCTCTGTGCACTTGGGTCATCCCTTTTGCAAGGGTATGGTCCCCTCTCACCTCTCCATTTCTTTATTACCTCTCTCTTCTCCTTTCCTCCCCCTAGGGCTTTCATCTGCCCCTCTCTGAATCTGTGATCTATAGCCAAGCAGTCTGCTAATGATGAACCAAGCACCGCTTATTCACATCTCCCCCACATCCTCTCTCTCTCTCTGTTCGTTCATTGGGATGCTTTCCTGGTGACGCACACAGTGACGGCAGTAGCAGAGAGGAGCCCAGTACTGGCATTGATCCTCTCCCAATGTTTCCCACAGATAACACCTAAATACACTGTTTAGTTAGACAAGCGCTTTAGGAAGCATGCATATGTACCACTGCAATCTCCTCTTAACCCATTTCTGTTAGATGCCGGTCAGACACCAGCTCAGAGAGGCCACTGTGCCAATTACAAGATTTGTACTGTCTGTCACCTCTTCCCCCTCTCTCCCTCGCTCTCTCCTCCTTCCCTCACGCTCTCACATTCTCTCTTCCTTCCCTCTCGCTTTCTCTCCATCTCTCTCCCTCTCTCCAGACTACCTGATGTGTGGGTGAATGAGAGTGACAGGCTGCAGCAGAAGACCAAGGTGGTCCACCTCTCCCAGCTGCCCCAGGAGACACACGTACTGCTGGACCCCAACATATACAGGTGTGTGTGCGTGCATGCACTGGAGGGGTGGGGAGTTGCCAAATCTTGGGACAGAGACCATTAGGGCTAATCATTAACTCTCCAATAGTGTGCGTGCCTGTGGACGTGCACATAACTCATACTTTGGTTGACTCACAACAACAACAATGTGAGCGTATCTACCACAGCCAGTGTGTTTTCCTAGACTCAGTACTGGCACAGTGATCCCTGAGGGCCAGTACTACTCTGTGTTTACCCAGCTAATTAATGATGCTTCCAGTCTTCCTGTAATAGATGGCCATGTAGCACAGAGCTAAATTTGAACACCCAATGCCTGTGGAGAGATGGATGGAGAGATGTGATCCTGAACCCTATGTCGGCCTTGCATGTGAATGCCGGCTGCTTTGAGTTTGCTGTACCTAGTCTTTCCTCTTTTTATTCTACAAGCATTGTTTGTAAATGCTTTATAGGCAAAGTGAAGAAGGTATGGTTGTGGTGTAAAATACTATCTGTACTTTACTATTTATATTTTTTATTATTTTTACTTCACTACATTCCTAAAGAAAATAATGTACTTTTTACTCAATACATTTTCCATGTCACCCAAAATAACCTTTTCAGTTTTTTTATGCATAACAGGACTGGAAAAAGGTCAAATTCACACACTTAACGAGAACATCCAGGTCATCCCTACTACCTCTGATCTGGTAGACTCACAAAACACAAATGCTTCATTTGTAAAGTGTGCCCCTGACCATTATACATGTACTTTTGATGCTTAAATAATCTTAACAATTACATGTACTTTTAATGCTTAAGTTTATTTAAAACCAAATACCTTTACTCAAGTAGTATTTTACTGGGTGACCCCTAACCTAACCCCTTAAGCTCTCACTGGCTCCTTGGCACGTTGTTTTCAAACACACATTCCTCCACTCTCCTCCTCCTCTCTGTCTCGTATGGGATGGTGAGAGGAGGAATCCTAACATTCAGTAGGGTCAGGTTATGGTGTGTTGTCGTTATGATTTGTGTGTCAGGATTAATCTGAGATTCAGGAATGACTGCTATTTATTTCCACACCAGGTGGCGCCAGTCACTGTTGTCAGCCAGTAGAAAATACTACGCTGTAGATGAAGTATTCCACCCCTTTCCGGACCCACCTCCCTCCCTCCCTCAATACCATCTTGCATCTTGAGTGTCATCCCCTGCTGTTGACCCTTCTGGCCACTACAATACAACCCTCACCACCACTCCCCTGAAAAATATTTTTCTTCTCAAAAGTCTTCATTACTCCTGTCTGAAACTGTACAGGGTTACCGACTGGCTTTGTTTTTGATGTAATGGTCGGCATCCTCATAGTTCTGTAAAACCCTCGGTAGAATGTATAACATTCTGAATATGTAGAGGAATGCTTACAGTACATGAATGACTGTGGGTGGAGGGGGACCATGTTAAGGGTCATGACATTTATACACAAGATGCATAACTGGAAACTAATGTAAAGTGCTTCTGTCGTTACAGGATGTTCTTCTAGAGACTAAGAAGGACCAATCAAAGGGGAGTCGCACAGGAAGTCTCAATGTCATATCCTGTCTGGACAGGAGTGGAGAAGAACAGAGATTTAAATACCTCTTTTATTTCACTTTTCCATGTCAAATTCCTCCAAATGATGAAGTGAATTTAGTATTTGTTTTAAATTGTTTCTGAAAATACACTATATATACACAGTAGTATGCAGACACCTCTTCAAATTAGTGGATTTGGCTATTTCAGCCACACCCGTTGCTGACAGGTGTATTAAATTGAGCACACAGCCATGTGATCTCCATAGACAAACATTGGCAGTAGAAGGAAGTCGGTTTCCATGGCTGAGCAGCCACACACAAGCCTAAGATCACCATGCGCAATGCCAAGCGTCGGCTGGAGTGGTGTAAAGTTTGCCGCCATCGGACTCTGGAGCAGTGGAAACAAGTCCCTGCAGCAATGTTCCAACATCTAGTGGAAAGCCTTCCCAGAAGAGTGCAGGCTGTTATCGCAGCAAAGGGTGGACAAACTCCATATTAATACCCATGATTTTGGAATGAGATGTTCGACGAGCAGGTGTCCACATACTTTTGGTCATGTAGTGTAGGCCAAATGTATTATATACTAGGTGCTAAACATTTGAGCCATTTTGGGGGTGTTTCTTTTTATGTTTTAGTTAATACAACTAGACTACGAGCTTAACAGCACAGTTACTTGTTGTAGAGACCTAGTTGCATTTTGTAGAGATGTGTCTTTGTAAATACTCCTGGAGATTGGTAATATATTTTTATACCTGGAAATTGTACTGTAGATGTTTTATTATTTCTCTTCCATTTAAATATCATATATATATAATAATTGTACATAATGCAATAGGAAAATAGTTATTTCTTTAAAGGCTGTTAAGCACACCCTGTTTCTGTCTGACACTAGCTAGGTGAATTTTACTGTCGCAGCTTCTGATAGTTGATGATGAGGAAGTTGTAAGGTGTGTGTGTGTTATCTTTACGCTGCTGGTAATAGGCAAGTAATAACAGTATTATTCACCCCTTTCTGTCCAGTCTTCTGTCAGTCTGGCTAACTAACCTCTGCATGTTAGTGTCCACAGGGATTGGAGATGATCATGTTGAACTATACAGTAGGACTGTTCTTCACGGTCTGTCTGAATAGCTACTGGAGTGTGTGTGTAGAGGTCCATTATAACATGGCATCACAGGGTTTTTGGAATAAAATGTTTAATTAAACCTGTCATCTCTTATAATTGCCTATGACATTAGGCAGTGGCTTAGTGGACCAGTGGTTAAGACACTGCACTATATACAAAAGGGTTGTTGGTTTGAATCCGGAATGGGTGGGATGTCTGTAGAGATTGTGGTTGTTCTGTTAATTGCAGTACTGAGCAGTGTACTGTTGACCATGACACCACAAATAGTGATACTGGTGCTCACCGACAGGACCTAGCAAGTTATTGGGCTCCCTGTGCGATGGTTCCATACACATTCTGTGGCTTGGTTGGTAGAGCATGGTTCGCTGTCTCTCTGGCCTAGTTTGAGTGCTGTTCTGGGGTTATTCTTTTGCTGGTTCAGGCTGTGTACCAGGCCTGTGTGTGTTGATCCACAGCAGGGCTGTTGTGGTGTTTGGGAGGAATGCAGGGGCAGTAGGGGCATCTGGGACTGATTTTCTGAGCAGATTTGTGAGTGTGCTGTGGCCGGACCTACGACCCACCCAATAAGTCATCCTTCAGCATTGTGTGTGTACAGTGCTGTCAAAAACATGTTTTGTTGAATGCATTTAATTTGGACAGGGATGTATGTCCAACCCACATGACTGTCCATAATGAACTGACTGCATTGAAAGTCAGATTAGAGAATGTTATTTACGTCTAGGACAAGTGCAACTGATAATTGAAGTGATCAATGACTGCTGACATCACCTCTGGAATATTGAGGTATGGAACAACAAAACATTGATCAAAAACAACATTAGCAATATCAATCCACTCTACAATAACATCATGAAGCCTCGAGGCTAGTGGTAATCTATCAATCATTTTTCACCAACTGACAAGATCTGACAGTTTTGTTAGTGTTACATGATCAATGTCGTCTGGTGGTGACTGAAATCCATAGATATAGAAAACAAACATTTGAAAACAGGTTATGCTTTCCGCTGAAGTGCCAGATTCCTTCTGAGAATGTATTGGATTAATCACTTCTTTATGAACCAGTATATTACTTGCTAGTTATCCAACAACTTTGATTTGCTGGGTGCAAGTTGGGAAGGAAGAATAAGGTTTTAAAAAAAAAAAAAAAGCTCCCTAGCCTTTCCAGATTTCTGGCTGTGACTTGTACTGTCGAGATCAAGAATTTAGGTCTTATATCAAGAACAAAGGCAATAACGTAGAACCCTAAAATCACTTCTGGTTTTTTTTTCTCGGGCCTCCATTCCAAATGGTTTCAAAATATGAATGCTGGCAGAAAGCATTCAGGGTAGTTCGTCTGAAACAGTTTCTTCTCTCCCTAGGAAGATCCTAGTCATTTCATTATTCTGTAACTATGGCGATAAGGTCAGCTGTGGTTTGCAGTAGCCTGCAATTCTAGAATAGTTATTGGGGAAAAGGCAGGAGCCACATAATCCAGAGTGGTTTCGGGTGATGGACAGTAGTCACGGTAGAGCATCTAGGCCTACGCAAACGCCAGCACATTGTGACATGCTGTAGCCTCTTGTAAGGCAAAGTGGGCCAAACACGTGGCTCATTCTGTGTGGGTGTCACTGTATTCATCGCCATGATCATAATCAGACTAATTTCATCAACACTCATTGAAAATCTTTATTCGCAGCTATCTGATGTGTAGGCTAACTGCTAATGCTATGTGTGTAGGATAAACCACTAATGAGAGAAGTCCTTTTTCTGTGATGTGCGTTTGACATCAGCTTGAGGGTTTCTCCCATGGCGCCGTCATGCGTGTCACACATTGCGTGTTGTAAGGCCAGAAGCATGTATGGCAAGGCCTGTAACTTTTTTTCTCTCTCACACGCTCACATACATGCATACACACTCATGTTGCACACACACGCAAATTCATTATCTTTCAGATTTTATCATTAGGGGTATTTTTTACCTAAGATTCACAAGCTCTGTCTTTTATCAAGCAGATTGGATCTGATTAGCCAGATGCTCATAAATCATGATTTGGATAGGCTGCTAATTTGGATTTGGCCATCTTAACGCAATCCAGTCCAAGAACATTGTGTCGTTTAGCGATTGTGTTAAAAGAAACCTCATAAAAAAAAACGTTCTCCCTTTTAAATCAGATTCTCTTAAACGATTCCCCTATGGAAGGCGGACTGTTTAACTCTCCCATACTTTAAAACCAACTTTGAGAAAGTGGCTGTATAGCTGTTTACCACTCCAAATAAACAGAGAATGTTTGTGGCACGGTTAACATGGGAAACAATACCACAGGGTTTCACTTATAGCTTGAACACATAATTTCTAACTGCATCTTTCCAGGGGGACTCAGATTATAGCTAGCTGTCCTCCCAACAATGAAGAACCTGGTCTTCTGGGAGAAAATGGTGGTCTTGAATGACATCATGGATTTCCCACAATTCCCAGAGGTGGCTCTAAACTGGGGTTGTGAGTTTCTCTCATCACTTGACTCATAATAAACATATAGCAAATTAGTATGTTTTTCTGTCTTGTGAATTTGCCAACGCCCCTTATACGCCCATGTAGTGCTTTTCTTTTACTGTAAAAAGATGCATGTACAACAAACATAACCAGCTCCACCATTGCATGAAGTTGGAGATATGGATTGATGCTTGTTTGGACAGGATTTGGAAGACATATAATATACCCTGTGTGTACAAAACATTAGGAACACCTGCTCTTTCCATGACATAGACTGCCCAGGTGAAAGCTATGATCCCTTATTAATGTAAGGTATTAATGTCACTTGTTTTATCCACTCCAACCAGTGCAGATGAAGGGGAGGAGATGGGTTAAAGAAGGATTTTTAAGCCTTGAGACAATTGAGACATCAATTGTGTATGTGAGCCATTCAGAGGGTGAATGGGCAATACAAAATATTTAAATGCTTTTGAACTGGGTGCCAGATGCACCGGTTTGTGTCAAGAACTGCAACGCTGTTGGGTTTTTCACACTCAACAGTTTCCCGTGTGTATCAAGAATGGTCCACCACCCAAAGGACATCCAGCCAACTTGACACAACTGTGGGAAGCATTGGAGTCAACATGGGCCAGCATCCCTGTGGAACACTAGATACCTTGTAGATTTATTTATTTTATTTCACCTTTATTTAACCAGGTAGGCAAGTTGAGAACAAGTTCTCATTTACAACTGCAACTTGGCCAAGATAAAGCAAAGCAGTTCGACACATACAACAACACAGAGTTACAAATGGAGTAAAACAAACATACAGTCAATAATACAGTAGAAAAACAAGTCTATATACAATGTGTGCAAATGAGGTAAGGAAGGTAAAGCAATAAATAGGCCAGGGTGGCGAAGTAATTACAAAATAGCAATTAAACACTGGAATGGTAGATGTGCAGTAGATGAATGTGCAAAGTAGAAGTACTGGGTGCAAAGGAGCAAGATAAATAAATAAATACAGTAGGGGATGAGTTAGTTGGTTGGGCTTTTTACAGATGGGCTATGTACAGGTGCAGTGATCTGTGAGCTGCTCTGACAGCTGGTGCTTAAAGCTAGTGAGGGAGATAAGTGTCTCCAGTTTCAGTGATTTCTGTAGTTTGTTCCAGTCATTGGCAGCAGATAACTGGAAGGAAAGGTGGCCAAAGGAGGAATTGGCTTTGGGGGTGACCAGTGATATACCTGCTGGAGCGTGTGCTACGGGTGGGTGCTGCTATGGTGACCAGTGAGCTTAGATAAGGCGGGGCTTTACCTAGCAGGGACTTGTAGATGACCTGGAGCCAACGGGTTTGGCGACGAGTATGAAGCGAGGGCCAGCCAATGAGAGCGTACAGATCGCAGTGGTGGGTAGTATATGGGGCTTTGGTGACAAAACGGATGGCACTGTGATAGACTGCATCCAATTTGTTGAGTAGAGTGTTGGAGGCTATTTTGTAAATGACATCGCCGAAGTCGAGGATCGGTAGGATGGTCAGTTTTACGAGGGTATGTTTGGCAGCATGAGTGAAGGATGCTTTGTTGCGAAATAGGAAGCCAATTCTAGATTTAGTTTTGGATTGGAGATGTTTGATGTGAGTTTGGAAGGAGAGTTTACAGTCTAGCCAGACACCTAGGTATTTGTAGTTGTCCACATATTCTAAGTCAGAACCGTCCAGAGTAGTGATGCTGGACGGGCGGGCAGGTGCGGGCAGCGATCGGTTGAAGAGCATGCATTTAGTTTTACTTGCATTTAAAAGCAGTTGTAGGCCTCGGAAGGAGATTTGTATGGCATTGAAGCTCGTCTGGAGGGTAGTTTACACAGTGTCCAAAGAAGGGCCAGAAGTATACAGAATGGTGTCGTCTGCGTAGAGGTGGATCAGAGACTCACCAGCAGCAAGAGCAACATCATTGATGTATACAGAGAAGAGAGTCGGCCCAAGAATTGAACCCTGTGGCACCCCCATAGAGACTGCCAGAGGCCAGGACAACAGGCCCTCCGATTTGACACACTGAATTCTATCGGAGAAGTAGTTGGTGAACCAGGCGAGGCCCTGAGTAGAGTCCATGCCCTGACAAATTTGATGCTGTTTTGAGCACACAAGGGAGTGGGGGTGCAGCTCAATATTAGGAAGGTGTTCTTAATGTTTTGTACACTCAGTGTATGCATCATGTATATGTTGCTAGCTGTACACATGCCCAACACTTCTCATCTGTACCATATAAAGCTGTATATTTGACTTTGGTCTGTCCAGTCCTGCAGCTTGTGACCAAAGACTTATGTGGTCCACAGACCTGGGATCATATAAAAAAAAAATCAATACTTTAGCTGGGCTTGATTGAACTGGCCTTGCACAATGGAAGCAATAGAATAGTCCTAAAAGTTCAAACACCACCTGTAAGAAAGAGACCTAGGGCCTCAGTCTTGAAAGGATAGCACTGGCCGACTACAAGATTCCATTCGATTATTTATTCCATCGGTCCTAGACAAAATACTGCAGCTCTTCATCGGTCCAACATCCTACAGCTCTTCATCGGCCCTACCTCCTGCAGCTCTTCTACGGCCCTACATCCTGCAGCTCTTCATCGGCCCTACCTCCTGCAGCTCTTCATCGGCCCTACCTCCTGCAGCTCTTCATCGGCCCTACATCCTGCAGCTCTTCATCGGCCCTACCACCTGCAGCTCTTCATCGGCCCTACCTCCTGCAGCTCTTCAACGGCCCTACCTCCTGCAGCTCTTCAACGGCCCTACCTCCTGTAGCTCGCTGTACTCCACCACTGTCCTGGAGAGAGAAGATCAAACAACAAAGACAAGATGCTAGTTCATGGTAGACAATGTAGACAATATATTTGAAACAGTACTACATATCTAGAGTTGATCAGGCTTTGTGTGTATCATTTATTGATTATTGATGTTTTTAACTTTTGACCAAACAAAACAATGCTGCATGGCACTAACCCGGTCTTTACCGCGGCTACCGCGATTTTAGCCTATAGGCCTAGATCTATGGAAGGTGTAATGTGAACTGTTTAGTCAGTAGAGGAGCAATGGGTGCTTCTCTTCCACACCACCCTGCTCATATGCATTCCAGGCATACTCAAACAGTCAGAAAGTATTCGAAAGAAAGCAAATACTATTTGAACCCAGGTCTGCTGTGGTCCAGTCTGTTCACCAGGCTGGTTCCCCGCTGATTATCCCCTCTCTCTCCCGTCCTGTGTGGTCATTCCTATCATGACTCAGTCTGTCTGCTAGGCATTACCGTTCCCTCCGTGTGGAGTGGAGCAGATTTAGAGGTGATTACACATTGATTAATGACTTGTTGTCTTCAGTAGAATCCCACAGCCTCCCAGGAGAAATTCTGCTGAGTTCTTCTCTCATATGGACATTGATCACCATTGTGAGAGCTAGCCAGATCTGGCTCACACGCATAACTAACCTTAACCCTACACCCCCTAGAAATAGCATTTGACCTCGTGGGGACTAACAAAATGTCCCCAGTTGGTCCCCACAAGAATAGTTAAACACCACACTGAACCGTAGGTTAACCACACGTAGGTTAACCACACTGAACCATAGGTTAACCACACTGAACCGTAGGTTAACCACTGAACGGTAGGTTAACCACACTGAACCGTTGGTTAACCACACTGAACCGTAGGTTAACCACACTGAACGGTAGGTTAACCACACTGAACCGTTGGTTAACCACACTGAACCGTAGGTTAACCACACTGAACCGTAAGTTAACCACACTGAACCGTAGGTCAACCACACTGAACCGTAGGTCAACCACACTGAACCGTTGGTTAACCACACTGAACCGTACGTTAACCACACTGAACCGTAGGTCAACCACACTGAACCGTTGGTTAACCACACTGAACCGTAGGTTAACCACACTGAACCGTAGGTCAACCACACTGAACCGTAGGTCAACCACACTGAACCGTAGGTCAACCACACACTGAACCGTGAGGGTCAACCACACTGAACCGTAGGTTAACCACACTGAACCGTAGGTCAACCACACTGAACCGTAGGTTAACCACACTGAACCGTAGGTCAACCACACTGAACCGTAGGTCAACCACACTGAACCGTAGGTTAACCACACTGAACCGTTGGTGCTCTGCCACTGGAGTAGTTAGAGATGGTATCACATATAATATTTGCTTGTTAGCAGACCTCAGTATAAGAGCATTTGGATATAACCAAGTCAGACCTTATATTTCTGCTTATTGCATATCCATGAGATGTGGATAATATTCCAGTCTATTCTATTCTTCCCAACACAAGGTCTCACACAGACAGACAGAGCCACAGAAGAGTATAATATGGACAGAGAGAGAGTCTGTTCCCCAAGTTATCTCATGTTTTCTCTTGGTAATTCAACCCCATCTCATTCTGTTATTTGCTATCTAAAGTTATTGAAATGTTAATTATTGACCACATTATTTACCACAATACAGGCGTTCCCCCGGCCTAGTAATCAGTGGTGGAAAAAGTACTTAATTGTCATACTTGAGTAAAAGTAAAGATACCTTAATAGAAAATTACTCAAGTAAAAGTGAAAGTCACCCAGTAAAATACTACTTGAGTAAAAGTCTAAAAGTATTTGGTTTTAAATGTACCTACAGTGGCTTGCAAAAGTATTCACCCCCTTGGCGTTTCCCCTATTTTGTTGCCTTACAACCTGGAATTAAAATAGATTTTTTGGGGGTTTGTATCGTTTGATTTACACAACATGCCTACCACTTTGAAGATGCAAAATATTTTTTATTGTGAAATAAGACAGAACTTGAGCATGCATAATAAAACAGAACTTGAGCATGCATAATTATTCACCCCCTCAAAGTCAATACTTTGTAGAGACACCTTTTGCAGCAATTACAGCTGCAAGTCTCTTGGGGTATGTCTCTATAAGCTTGGCACATCTAGCAACTGGGATTTTTGCCCATTCTTCAGGGCAAAACTGCTCCAGCTCCTTCAAGTTGGTTGGGTTTTGCTGGTGTACAGCAATCTTTAAGTCATACCACAGATTCTCAATTGGATTGAGGTCTGGGCTTTGACTAGGCCATTCCTTCAATTCTGACCAGTTTCCCAGTCCCTGCTGATGAAAAACATCCCCACAGCATGATGCTGCCACCACCATGCTTCACTGTGGGGATGGTGTTCTCGGGGTGATAAGAGGTGTTGGGTTTGCGCCAGACATTTTCCTTCATGGCCAAAAAGCTCAATTTTAGTCTCATCTGACCAGAGTACATTCTTCCATATGTTTGGGGAGTCTCCCACATGCCTTTTGGTGAACACCAAACGTGTTTGCTTATTTTTTTCTTTAAGCAATGGATTTTTTCTGGACACTCTTCTGTAAAGCCCAGCTCTGTGGAGTGTACAGCTTAAAGTGGTCCTATGAACAGATAGTCCAATCTCCGCGGTGGAGCTTTACAGCTCCTTCCAGGTTATCTTTGGTCTCTTTGTTGCCTCTTTGATTAATCCCCTCCTTGGCTGGTCCATGAGTTTTGGTGGGAGGCCCTCTCTTGGCAGGTTTGTTGTGGTGCCTTATTCTTTTCATTTTTTAATAATGAATTTAATGCTGCTCCGTGGGATGTTCAAAGTTTCTGATATTTTTTATAACGCAACCCTGATCTGTACTTCTCCACAACTTTGTCCCTAACCTGTTTGGAGAGCTCCTTGGTCTTCATAGTGCCGCGTGCTTGGTGGTGCACCTTGCTTAGTGGTGTTGTAGCCTTTCAGAACAGGTACAGGTACAGTTGATGGCTGAAGTTTACATACACTTAGGTTGGAGTCATTAAAACTAGTTTTTCAACCACTCCACAAATGTCTTGTTAACAACTATAGTTTTGGCAAGTCGGTTAGGACATCTACTTTGTGCATGACACAAGTAATTTTTCCAACAATTGTTTACAGACAGATTTTTTTTCACTTATAATTCACTGTATCACAATTCCAGTTGGTCAGAAGTTGACTGTGCCTTTAAACAGCTTGGAAAATTCCAGAAAATTATGTCATGGCTTTAGAAGCTTCTGATAGGCTAATTGACATAATTTGAGTCAATTGGAGGTGTACCTGTGGATGTATTTCAAGGCCTACCTTCAAACTCCGTGCCTCTTTGCTTAACATCATGGGGAAATCAAAAGAAATCAGCCAAGGCCTCAAAAAATTGTAGACCTCCACAAGTCTGGTTCATCCTTGGGAGCAATTTCCAAATGCCTGAAGGTACCACGTTCATCTGTACAAACAATTGTACGCAAGTATAAACACCATGGGACCACGCAGCCGTCATACCGCTCAGGAAGGAGACTTGTTCTGTCTCCTAGAGATGAACGTACTTTGGTGCGAAAAATGTAAATCAATCCCAGAACAACAGCAAAGGACCTTGTGAAGATGCTGGAGGAAACGGGTACAAAAGTATCTATATCCACAGTAAAACGAGTCCTACGTCGACATAACCTGAAAGGCCGCTCAGCAAGGAGGAAGCCACTGCTCCAAAACCGCCATAAAAAAGCCAGACTACGGTTTGCAACTGCACATGGGGACAAAGTACTTTTTGGAGAAATGTCCTCTTGTCTGATGAAACAAAAATAAAACTTTGGCCATAATGACCAGCACGGGGGTGGCAGCATCATGTTGTGGCGGTGCTTTGCTGCAGGAGGGACTGGTGCACTTCAAAATAGATGGCATCATGAGGTAGGAAAATTATGTGGATATATTGAAGCAACATCTCAAGACATCAGTCAGGAAGTTAAAGCTTGGTCGCAAATGGGTCTTCCAAATGGACAATGACCCCAAGCATGCTTACAAAGTTGTGGCAAAATGGCGTAAGGACAACAAAGTCAAGGTATTGGAGTAGCCATCATAAGGCCCTGACCTCAATCCTATAGAAAATTTGTGGGCAGAACTGAAAAAGCGTATGTGAGCATGAAGGCCTACAAACCTGACTCAGTTACACCAGCTCTGTCAGGATGAATGGGCCAAAATTCACGAACTTATTGTGGGAAGCTTTGTGGAAGGCTACCCAAAACGTTTGACCCAAGTTAAACAATCTAAAGGCAATGCTACCAAATACTAATTTAATTTATACTGGGATTAAATGTCAGGAATTGTGAAAAACTGTATTTGGCTAAGGTGTATGTAAACATCCGACTTCAACTGTATATATACACTGGGATCATGTGACAGATCATGTGACGCTTAAATCAAGTTTTTTTCATTTCACTTCACCAATTTGGACTATTTTGTGTATGTCCATTACATGAAATCCAAATAAAAATCGATTTTAAATTACAGGTTGTAATTAAACAAAATAGGAAAAACGCCAAGGGGGTGAATACTTTTGCAAGGCACTGTAAGTATCAAAGTAAATGAAACTGCTAAAAAGTAAAAGTATAAACCATTTAAAATTCTGTATATTAAGCAAACCAGATGGCACAATTGTCTTTTTGTTTTTTTATTGGCAGATAGGCAGGGGCACACCAACACTCAAACATAATCAGAGGCAGTAGGGTTGACCAGGGATGTTCTCTTGATAAGTGTGTGAATTGGACCATTTCCCTGTCAAAATGTAACGAGTACTTTTGGGTGTCAGGGAAAATGTATGGAGTAAAAAGTAAATCATTTTCTTTAGGAATGTAGTGAAGTAAAAGTTGGCAAAAATATAAATAGTAAAGTACAGATACCCCCAAAAACTACTCAAGTAGTATTTTTACTTAAGTACTATACACCTCTGCTAGTAATATTTTCATCCTTGTACTCCACATTCCTGCTCCTTGCCCCAGTCCCAGACAGTTACTGCTGCATCACAAATGGCACCCTATTCCCTATATAGTCCACTACCTTTGACCACGGCCTATAGGGCTCTGATCAAAAGTAGTGCACAATGTATTTAATAGGGTACCATTTGGAACGCACACTCTGTCACATAGCAAATTACCTGAATAAAAGGAGACTAATTGAAAATGGAGCGGTTGAAAAGCGGAGAGTGTTGTCCCCAGCCAGAGGAGGTGCAGGCAGGCAGGCTGACTGATTGTTACATATTCAATAGCTTCTCCAAACAGCGGGTCATTTTCTATGCCCCCTGTATTTTGTGGATTAACTCGGAGTTACTCACTCGCGAGTCCTTTGTCCCTGTGTTCGGTTTGTACTCGAGTAAACACATATTTCTGTGTGTATTACACATCTTCTGGGTATATATATATCACACACACATACAGCTGATTAATAAATTATTGGCTCCCGAACAAGGATTTTCCCCATCAGTCAAATGACTAATACCCCATAATTCTATTATATAAAGATGCTCGATTTACAGCAATATTTGTCATGAAGCATTGCCTGCTTACTCTTCCAACCTCAATGTTTGATTTTCTCTTTCCTGGTATAAAGCAGTTGGCTGGATATTCTAGGGTATCAGTTCTAGTCGTTTAGTTCATTCCAGGCTCTGGCACTACAGATCACCAAATCCCTTCTAGTCCACGGATGAGGGGTCAAAGTTATGTGTAAGCTGTATATGTCATTAACTGGTTTAGTGGAGTCTCTTCTCAGTATTACAGCCTCTGATTCCTTCCTCTGAGTCTGTCTTCAGAATCCTTGCCCCTTTCTCCATCCAATGATGTCTGCTTCTTGTCGCTCATCCAAACAGATGAGCTTCTTGTCATTTCCTGGTTTCTTTTAGCATGAATAACCTGTACACTATCCTGTTGATGATGAAATCACTTAGGAACATTTGGAGGCATTAGCTGCATTATCCTATACTTTACCATAACATGTTGTTGATTACTATGGTGGCACACTGCCTGTACATTCCTGCTGAATTGGTAGTGTTGTGTTTTTAGCTTGGAGAGAATAGAACAACAGGAACAGGTGAAGTTGATTTGGACATGTGGGAGACATTTCCTCATCCAGCTGAGGGCCCTAGGCTTCTGGGCCAGTGTTACTTACTTCTGTGTTTGTGAGAGAGTGTGTGCTCTTTTTCTCCATCCGTCTTGCTCCTCAGTTGCCCTTAGGGGAATGAAGACCTTTCAGACTTTAGTATTTACATTTGTACGCCTGTGGAGCACCAGAGAGTGATCTGAGCTATCGAACCCTGAAGTATTCGGTAGGAAGGAGCCTTGTACACAAACACACACATTTGGGCGGCCTTTACAGGCCACAATGTTAACGGGAGACCAAGTAGTCTCCTGAAATATAGATGAAAACTCTTGGTAAATAGTGTGGTCTACCGAGTACCTCATGATAAGCTGTATACCACACTATTTACCAAGAGAGTTATCATCTATATTTTTCGTAGCTGTCTATCCTTCACTGCAAACCGATGCTGGCACTAAGTCCACACTCAATGAGCTGTATAAGGCCATAAGCAAACAGGAAAATGCTCATTGAGGCGGCGCTCCTAGTGTCCGGGGACTTTAATGCAGGGAAACTTAAATCCGTTTTACCTCATTTCTACCAGTATGTTAAATGTGCAACAAGAGGGAAAAAAAACTCTAGACCACTTTTACTCCACACACAGAGATGCGTACAAAGCTCTCCCTCGCCCTCCATTTGACAAATCTGACCATAATTCTATCCTGATTCCTGCTTATAAGCAAAAACTAAAGCAGGAAGCACCACTGACTCGGTCAATAAAGAAGTGGTCAGATGTCGCAGATGATAAGCTACAGGACTGTTTTGCTAGCACAGACTGATGGCATTGAGGAGGCTTCATCAATAAGTTCATCAATGACGTTATCCTCACAGTGACCGTGCGTAGATACCCCAACCAGAAGCCATGAAGCCAATATCCGGACTGAGCTAATGGGTATAGCTGCCTAATTCAAGGAGCGGGACTCCTACCTGGACACTTATAAGAAATCCCGCTATGTCCTCAAACGAACCATCAAACAGGCAAAGCGTCAATACAAGACTAAGATTTGTACTACACCAGCTCCGCTGCTCGTCGGATGTGGCAGGGTTTGCAAACTATTAGACTACAAAGGGAACCATAGCTGCGAGCTTCCCAGTGACACGAGCCTACAAGACGAGCTAAATTACTTCTGTGCTCACTTCGAGGCAAGCAACACTGAAGCATGCATGAGTGCATCAGCTGTTCCGGACAACTGTGTGATCACACTCCGTAGCCGATGTAAGACCATTAAACAGGTCAACATTCACAAGACCGCAGGGCCAGATGGAGTACCAGGACGTGTACTCTGAGCATGCGCTGACCAACTGGCAAGTGTCTTCACTGACTTTTTCAATCTATCCCTGTCAGAGTCTGTAATACCACATGTTTTAAGCAGACTACCATAGTGCCTGTACCCAAGAACATTAAGGTAACCTGCCTAAATGACTACCGACCCGTAGCACTCACGTCTGTAGCCATGAAGTGCTTTGAAAGGCTGGTCATGGCTCACATCAACACCATTATCCCAGAAACCCTAGACCCACTCCAATTTGCGTACCGCCCCAACAGATCCACAGATGATGCAATCTCTATTGCACTCCACACTGCCCTTTCCCACCTGGACAAAAGGAACACCTACGTGAGAATGCTATTCCTTGACCACAGCTCAGTGTTCAACACCATAGTGCCCTCAAAGCTCTGGGACTAAACACCCCCCTCTGCAACTGGATCCTGGACTTCCTGACGGGTCGCCCCCCCAAGTGGTAAGGGTAGTTAATAATACATCTGCCATGCTGATCCTCAACACGGGGGCCCCTCAGGGATGTGTGCTCAGTCCCCTCCTGTACTCCATGTTCACCCATGACTGCTTGGCCAGGCACGGCTCCAACACCATCATTAAGTTTGCCAACGACACAACAGTGGTAGGCCTGATCACCGACAACGATGAGACAGCCTATAGGGAGGAGGTCAGAGACCTGTTCGTGTGGTGCCAGGATAACAACCTCTCCCTCAACGTGATCAAGACAAAGGAGATTATTGTGGACTACAGGAAAAGGAGAACCGAGCACACCCCCATTCTGATTCGCGGGGCTGTAGTGGAGCAGGTTGAGAGCTTCAGGTTCCTTGGTGTCCACATCACCAACAAACTATCATGGTCTAAACACACCAAGACAGTCGTGAAGAGGGAACAACAAAACTTATTCCCCCTCAGGAGACTAAAAAGATTTGTCATGGGCCCTCAGATCCTCAAAAAGTTATACAGCTGCACCATCGAGAGCATCCTGACCGGTTGCATCACTGTCTGGTATGGCAACTGCTCGGCCTCCGACCGCAAGGCACTACAGAGGGTAGTGCGTACGGCCCAGTACATCACTGGGGCCAAGCTTCGTGCCATCCAGGACCTCTATACCAGGCGGTGTCAGAGGAAGGCCCTAAAAATTGTCAAAGACTCCAGCCACCCTAGTCATAGACTGTTCTCTCTGCTACCGCATGGCAAGCGATACTGAAGCGTCAAGTCTAGGTACTGTTATTTTACTGCTGCTCTTTAACTATTTATTCATGATTATTTATTTTTCTTAAAACTGCATTGTTGGCTAAGGGCTTGTAAGTAAGCATATCACTGTAAGGTCTACACCTGTTGTATTCGGAGCATGTGACAAACACAATTTGATTGGATGTTCCCAAACCATGGTAATCTAATGATCATAGTGTGTCATGTTTATTCTAACATATACAATATCCATGGAGTTATGGCTACAAAACTAAACATATGACAAATGTATAGGACATCAACACACTACCTACCACACACCACCGGCGTTCTCTAAGACAAATGTAGGACTTAAAAGTTCCCATCAACACAGCCCACCACTTATTCCCTATATAGTGCTGGTGGTGAAAGCTCTATAGCTAAGTAGCATACAGTAAGGGTGCAAATTTCACTGGGGAAGGGGCGCAACTTTCACTGGGGACATTCTGAAATTTTATTTTCGTCCCCCAGTTTTATCATTGGAATGTTATACAAAATGAGGTGTACTTTAGGACCATGCGGACGCCTTCGAGCAGCCGGGTAGGCTGTTTGGATTGTTTATCTGACTGGATAAAAAAAAAAATATAATAATAATATGCCCCCCCCACCCCACTTCTAAAACCAAAGTTGCACCCCTGGCTACAGTGTAGATAAACATGTATAGGTGTCATGTACTAAAACACTTATGTTATTAGAAAGGTGTTTCCTTCATTTTCAGAAGTGAAGTTAACTACTAATACTATAAAAGGCACTAGGTATCTGAGTTTTGATGTAACTCCTGTCCTTTGTCAGAACATCGTTCAGATATGGTTGTTCCTTCACAGTGTCTTGAAGCATACTGGATAAATAAAGGTAACATTTTGAAATGTCAAAGGAAGAGAAGAAGCAGTTTAGAGAGGTGTGCCCAACCAAAACATCAAACAACGCTGCAGAGACCGAGATAGAGGTTCCAACACTGGACCTTGAAACACATGTGAGACGTGGCCCACGTCCACCTCGTCTGAGAGGAAGATCTAGAGTCGCGCTCAGGAGCTTATTACAGGATGTTACGGAACAGAACCGTCAGATATATTATGTAGAATAGAAATGCGTGTCCATCATGCTCCCGAGGTTGGGGAAAAGGCAGAAGACGTATTTTTGTTCTAATGAAATGGAAAATAAATGACCTATTCTATTGTATTCTATTGTATACTTTGTACAGTAGGGAATCATGGGAGCTCTATTCAAGAGGAACATGAGCTTTTACATTCTAGGAAGTTCAGCGTTCTAAGGATTTGTCATATTATAATGTGAATCCGAAAAGTGGATGATTGCAGAAAATTGTCATCTGGGGTTCGCTCGGTAAATGTTGTTAACAGAAGGAGTCTCATATGACCCATAACTCTTCAAACTCTTCTAATTAATAAACCAATTTATTCATATTCCGAATATCTGTTTCAGTATGTCGTGCCTTCGCCCCATCCAAATGGTATGGCTCTAGTGATTTATTAAAACAGTAAACCACTGGCGTTAGAAGAAGATAGGCCTTGGTATCATGCATAACTCTCTCTTGCAGTGTGTTTGTGTGCGTGAGTGTGTGCGTGTGTGTGTTTTATTAAGCCCACAATCCAAGGAATGTGTGAAGTAAGCTTTTGGATGCAAAGGGAAAACCGGTCAGCCAGTGAGGACGGGGAGACGACCGCAGAGTGAATGTATTAAGGCAGTTGTCAGATGAATAATGGGGAATGTATGTCACTTTGAATGAGTCCAACTGCTGACAGGACATTCTGCTTGGTGCATCTCCATAATACACCATCATTATTATTAGATGCAGCAGAAAAACAGATCCCATCCCCTGTGGTGGGAAGAAAGTGTGTGTGTGTGTGTGTGTGCGCGCCTATGTGAATGCATGCCTATATGCGTGTGTCTGAGTCAGTGTGTGCTGGCATTCATACATGATGTGTATTTACGATCAGGGATCAAAACAATTTCAAAGTATTTACAGAGGGAATCAGTCAATTGAAATAAATTCATGAGGCCCTAATCTATGGATTTACAGATATGCATCTGTTGGTCACAGAAACCTTAAAAAATAGGTAAGGCGTGGATCAGAAAACCAGTCAGTATCTGGTGTGACCACCTTTTGCCTCATGCAGCGCGACACATCTCCTTCGCATAGAGTTGATCAGGGTGTTGATTGTGGCCTGTGGAACGTTGTCCCAATCCTCTTCAATGGCTGTTTGAAGTTGCTGGATATTGGTGGGAACTGGAACACGCTGTCGTACATTAATCCAGAGCATCCCAAACAGGCTCAATGGGTGACATGTCTGGTCAGTATGCAGGCCAAGGAAGAACTTGGCCTCAACTTCCAGGAATTGTGCACAGATCCTTGTGACATGGGACCGGTCATTATCATGCTGAAACATGAGGTGAGGGCGGCAGATGAATGGCACGACAATGAGCCTCAGGATCTTGGCACGGAATCTCTGTGCATTCAAATTGCCATTGATCAAATTGCAATTGTGTTCGTTTACGTAGCTTATATCTGCCCATACCTTAACCCCACTGCTGCCACCATGGGGCACTCTGTTTATAACGCAAACCTCGTGCCCACATGACACCATACATGCTGTCTGCCATCTGTCCAGTACAGTTGAAACCAGGATTGATCCATGAAGAGCACACTTCTCCAGCGTGCCAGTGGCCATTGAACGTGAACATTTGCCCACTGAAGTCAGTAACAATGGCGAACTGTAGATGGTTTCTGACAGTTTCTGCAGAAATTCTTCAGTTGTGCAAAATAGATTCATCAGCTGTCCTGGTGCGTGGTCTCCGACCGTCCCGCAGGTGAAGAAGCTGGATGTGGAGGTCCTGGGCTGGCGTCGTTACACTATGAGGCCGGTTGGAAGTACTGCCAAATTCTCTAAAATGTTGTTGGAGGTGGCTTATGGTAGAAACAGTGACATTAAATGATCTTGGCAAAAGCTCTGGTGGACATTTCTGCAGTCAGCATGCCAATTGCACGCTCCCTCTAAACTTGAGACATCTGTGGCATTGTGTTGTGTGACAAGACTGCACATTTTAGAGTGGCCTTTTATTGTTCCCAGCACAAATTGCACCTATGTAATGATCATGCTGTTTAATCAGCTTCTTGATATGCCACACCTGTCAAGCGGATTGATTATCTTGGCAGAGGAGAAATGCTCACTAAGAGGGATTTAAACAAATTTGCACACAAAATGTAAACGAAATAAGCGTTTTGTGCATATGGAACATTTCATGGATCTTTTGCTCATGAACAGGGGATTACATGTAAGGGATAACAAAAAACTGTAACTGTAATCCGTTACGTTACCAGCTAAAATATTGTAATCAGATTAAAGATACTTTTGAAAAACTAGATGATTACTTTTAGGATTACTTTTAAATTCAGAAAGGATTGCGGAAAAAAAATCTTTGACACTTCTCTGCTTTCTCAATGACATTCAAATCAGCATTGAAGTTTCAATTTGTTCCACCTGAGCAAGTCTGACCACAAGTTAGAGACCGCTATGATGACACACCAAATATGTTTGATGGATCATGGGAAAAGAGCAGGAATAGGCTTTTGTAGGCTACAGTCCAAGCTATGTCTTCCAATGGTGCGACTGCTGTCGACATCCAAAGATTATCCAACTTGATTAAACACTTGGAGGTAAGGATGACAGCAGTGGTAAAGTCTACGGCGAATAGGATATCTACATAGCGCATTGATGTGAATCACACTGCTGCTCTCTCATTTAGCTATTTGCGCCTCACGGGTTGTTGTGGATGGCTGATCATCAATCTAAATGTGTATTTATAATAATGGTTGAATTCAAGAAGTTTAAGCTGGCTATCAATCATTGTTTTTGAAACCAGTGGACAGCCAGTGAAAAATACGCTCTTCCAACAGCTGCATAGAGCGGATCCAAGCCTATGGAATAGAAGTGGGGCTTTTATTGCTCAATCTAATTCATGCTGAATTTTCTTTTAATAATCCATATGCATACGGGACACATGCTCAAATTTGCACACTTTTGATTGACTTAAAGGGGCAATCTGTAGTTGCTACATCCATTTTTGGACTTATAAATGATATATACAGTTGAAGTCAGAAGTTTACATACACCTTAGCCAAATACATTTAAACTCAGTTTTTAACAATTCCTTACATTTAATCCTAGTAAAAATTCCCTGTCTTAGGTCAGTTAGGATCACCACTTTATTTTAAGAACGTGAAATGTCAGAATAATAGTAGAGAGAGTGATATATTTCAGCTTTTATTTCTTTCATCACATTCCCAGTGGGTCAGAAGTTTACATACACTCAATTAGTATTTGGTAGCATTGCCTTTAAATTGTTTAACTTGGGTCAAACATTTAGGGTAGCCTTCCACAAGCTTCCCACAATAAGTTCGGTGAATTTTGGCCCATTCATCCTGACAGCTGGTGTAACTGGGTCAGGTTTGTAGGCCTCCTTGCTCACACACGCTGTTTCAGTTCTGCCCACAAATTTTCTATAGGATTGAGGTCAGGGCTTTGTGATGGCCACTCCAATACTTTGACTTTGTTGTCCTTAAGCCATTTTGCCACAACTTTGGAACTATGCTTGGGGTCATTGTCCATTTGGAAGACCCATTTGCGACCAAGCTTTAACTTCCTGACTGATGTCTTGAGATGTTGCTGCAATATATTCACATAACCTCCCTCATGATGCCATCTATTTTGTGAAGTGTACCAGTCCCTCCTGCAGCAAAGCACCGCCACAACATGATGCTGCCACCCCCCTGCTTCACGGTTGGGATGGTGTTCTTCGGCTAGCAAGCCTCCCCCTTTTTCCTCCAAACATAACGATGGCCAAACAGTTATATTTTTGTTTCATCAGACCAGAGGACATTTCTCTAAAAAGTACGATCTTTGTCCCCATGTGCAGTTGCAAACCGTAGTCTGGCTATTTTCTGGCCGTTTTGGAGCAGTGGCTTCTTCCTTGCTGAGCGGCCTTTCAGGTTATGTCGATATAGGACTTGTTTTACTGTGGATGTAGATACTTTTGTACCTGTTTCCTCCAGCATCTTCACAATGTCCTTTGCTGCTGTTCTGGGATTTGCACTTTTCACACCAAAGTACGTTCATCTCTAGGAGACAGAACGAGTCTCCTTCCTGAGAGGTATGACGGCTGCGTGGTCCCACGGTGTTTATACTTGCGTACTATTGTTTGTACAGATGAACGTGGTACCTTCAGGCGTTTGGAAATTGAACCAGACTTGTGGAGGTCTAAAAAAACTATTCTGAGGTCTTGGCTGATTTCTTTAAATTTCCCATGATGCCAAGCAAAGAGGAGAAGAGTTTGAAGGTAGGCCATGAAATACATCCACGGGTACACCAATTGACTAAGATGATGTCAATTAGCCTATCAGAAGCTTCTAAAGCCATGACATCATTTTCTGGAATATTCCAAGCTGTTTAAAGGCACAGTCAATTTAGGGTATGTGAAATTATCTGTAAACAATTGTTGGAAAAATTATTTGTGTCATGCACAAAGTAGATGTCCTAACCGACTTGCCAAAACTACAGTTTGTTAACAATACATTTGTGGAGTGATTGGAAAACGAGTTTTAATGACTAAGTGTATGTAAACTGTATATATATATATCCATTGATGTGAATCACACTGCTGCTCTCATATATATCCATTGATTCTTGAAGAATATAACTTATAAATTCCTCATGAGCTTAGTTCAACTGTTGTACCCCATCAGAACCCAAAATATAAACAAACCCTGTATAACATCAAAACATGGTTAAAACAATAATTTTTATATCATGGATGGTCAGTCCTTGCGTCCATAGCTCTGTATTAATCTGAGAGTGGTTACATTCTCCAGGCCCTTCCCTCTGCTTTTTAGGCGGGGCAACCGTTTGTTATTGTTTCATCCGTGGATTTGCCCTTTAAACAGCTGCATATTATCAAGATGTCAAAGTGTCACCAAAAAAAAGGTAAACAATAGGCCTATGGCAAATGCAGCATATGGCATTCATTTTTCACATGTAAATAGCACTTTTCAGTAGTGCTCAAAGCATGCCATTCCATGAGCACAGAATTTATTTTTCAACTCGAATCAATGAGCCCAATCAGTCCTCCATGACAACAAAATCATAAACAACAGAGTAGGGCTGGCTAATAAGTCCTTTGTTATGGGGTTATGCTCAGGTAAAACAATTTGACTAATCTATACTACCATATTTCCAAGTCATATTCTTGAAGATCAAGGGGTATAACATGTATTGGAATGACTAATGATAGACTTTGGTTTTAATGTAAAGATATAATTTAGTAGTATTATTATATGTAGTAGAAAGTGATGGGTTAGAAGAAGCCTACGTAACCAACCCATAAAGTCAAATGTAACATCCATATATGGCCAGCTATGTAAACTTTAACATTGATTTATCCTGCAATAGATGTCGTTCAATTAGTAACATACAATTTTGTCTTCTTCTAAAGGGGAAAGTAATCTAAAAGTAACAGAATGTAATCAGATTACGTTACTGAGTTTGGGTAATCCAAAAGTTACGTTACTAATTACAATTTTGGACAGGTAACTAGTAACTGTAACGGATTACATTTAGGAAGTAACCTACCCAACCCTTCTCATGAATCATGAGACCAATAAATGTACATGTTGCGTTTGTTTTTGTTCAGTGTATCCCTGATGGGTTGTTGCTGGGTGGTATCTGAGTGTTGCCTGTGGCAGTGTATGTACTGTACATAGACTGTTTCCAAAGTACATTTTTTATCGTAGATCATTAGCGTAATGCTCTTTATCTAAGTCTCCCCTGTAGACATGAATGTCTGCCTGCTCTCTTCCTTGCCGATACTGCTAATAACATCCCTTTGGTTTGACTCACTCACTTATGATATCATAGGTGAATCTAATAATCTGCCTATCATTGTGTGTGTGTGTGTGTGTCACATGATGATAGGGGAATTCTGCCTGCTGAGTGCTCTATATGGATACACATTCAGTGAGTCTTCTGCATGCTGATTGGCTGAGACAGCCAGTGATGCTGATAGGACCATGGGACTGAAAGGAGGGAGGAGAGAGCGAGGAAGGCCCTTTGATACAGGCATTGTGTGTGTGTGTGTCTGTGTGTATGTGAGTGAGTGTGTAAAAAGAGACCGCCTCGTAATCACCATTGTGTCTCCTGGGCTATTTTTGACCTGTGCTTCATCTCTGGTTAGTTTTTATATTCAGCAGGTCATTAGTGCATTAACGCATCTCTCTCTCTCTCTCTCTCTCTCTCTCTCTCTCTCTCTCTCTCTCTCTCTCTCTCTCTCTCTCTCTCTCTCTGCCAGGGTTATTGGGATGAATATACAGGTTATTGTGAATTTGATTTAGCCTGAAAGGACAGTCACCAGCAGTACAGTATCAAAGTCGACAGAAGGGGACACAGAACTATAATGAGTAGAAAGGACGTTCCCATTACCTCAGATGACAGTTTGTCCTCAGTTCCATAAGAAATCCTGATTGATGAGTGTGAACCACTGGATGGGTGCATCCTCAGACGAACTCAACTTGTCCTGGAAACAAATGAGCGAAACATTGCATACTGCATCCTCCCTGACCTCAGAATGAATGCCAAGTGCCCATGCAACGCTTATCATCACACACCCCAGTGACACACACATGCCAGTATACCCCAGTGACACACACACACACACATACATACATACTTGCCAGTCTGTTCCAGTGACAAACACGTCACCAAACATACACCAGTCCACCCTAGTGACACACACACGTCAGGTCTCGCCCTGGACGCAGACACCTCCTTGCACGAATGACAACCCTCTGTGTTCCACTGTTGTGATATGTTCACAATAATAATATGATAAATGGCTTAATGTCAATATTTGTGTGTGTGTTTGGAATTTTGCATGCTCCTCCCTCTGAGATCAGTGTCTCGTGACAATGAGACACTGATCGTGTGCATGTGTGTGAGCGCGACACTGCTCTGGACCTAAGTCTAGCTAACCCCCTGCCAGCCCTGTGGTTAGATAGGGAATTGTTGTACGTGATCTGTGAGCTGCCTTATCCCAGGGGCCCAGCCTCTCCCAAGAGAGAGAAGAGAGCAGAGAGCAATGTGTTATAAAACACATCTGGCCATGGTCCACAGGCTCCAGAGCACATGTCTTGTCCCTACATACTGTACATACGATTCTGATTTTCCCATTTTCTGCCAGTACACTGTACATACAATTCTGATTGGCCTAGATGCAATACCATTCCCTCAGCCCATTGACTCTTAATCCAGTCCCAATTCACATTCAACGAAACCTTCCATGGTGGGGACACTGGCAACCATATTTGGTACATAATTTGTAATGTTAGCTCTGCCAATAGATGAGTATTGAATCACCTAATAGAATAGCTATCAATGACAGTAAAGTGTTATGAATAACATAGACATACAGTTGGAGTCGGAAGTTTACATACACCTTAGCCAAATACATTTTAACTAAGTTTTTCACAATTCCTGATTTAATCCTAGTAAAGATTTTGTGTGATGTCTTGAGATGTTGCTTCAATATTTCCACATAATTTTCATTACCCATGATTCCATCTATTTTGTAAAGTGCACCAGTCCCTCCTGCAGCAAAGCACCCCCACAACATGATGTTGCCACCCCCGTGCTTCACGGTTGGGATGGTGTTCTTCGGCTCGCAAGCCTCCCCCTTTTTCCTCCAAACATAACGATGATAGTTATGGCCAAACAGTTCTATTTTTGTTTCATCAGACCAAAGGACATTTCTCCAAAAAGTACGATCTTTGTCCCGATGTGCAGTTGCAAACCGTAGTTGCTGAGTGGCCTTTCAGGTTATGTCGATATAGGACTCGTTTCACTGTGGATATAGATACTTTTGTACCTGTTTCCTCCAGCATCTTCACAGTGTCCTTTGCTGTTGTTCTGGGATTGATTTGCACTTTTTGCACCAAAGTACGTTCATCTCTAGGAGACAGAATTTGTCTCCTTCCTGAGCGGTATGACGGCTGCGTGGTCCCATGGTGTTTATACTTGCGTACGTGGTACCTTCAGGCGTTTGGAAATTGCTCCCAAGGATGAACCAGACTTGTGGAAGTCTACAATTTTTTTTCTGAGGTCTTGGCTGATTTCTTTAGATTTTCCCATGATGTCAAGCAAAGAGGCACTGAGTTTGAAGGTAGGCCTTGAAATACATCCATAGGTACACCTCCAATTGACTCAAATGATGTCAATTAGCCTATCATATGCTTCTAAAGCCATGACATCATTTTCCAAGCTGTTTAGAGGCACAGTCAACTTAGTGTATTTCAATTTCTGACCCACTGGAATTGTGATACAGTGAATTATAAGTGAAATAATCTGTCTGTAAACATTTGTTTACAGAAAAATTACTTGTGTCATGCACAAAGTAGATGTCCTAACCAACTTGTCAAAACTATAGTTTAAAACTAGGAGTGATTCCTCACGAAACAAGAACAAAAAAATAAAATTTTCACGACATTTAATCAATAAAAGGGTCCTTTGGAGGAAGGATTGTTGACATATATTTGACATTAGTACTGTATCTTTAAAGCATAATTGAAGTTGGACTATTTGTGACATTTTGGCCATACCCAGGCGTCCTTTAATACTCCATAACGTTTCATCTGTAGGTGCTACAAAACAACAATTGGTGTCATATGAAGCTTTACCGCTTGAAAATAGATTCAAAATGGTCGCCTTCTGCTGTTGATTAGCAGGATGTGCAATGATACAAGTAAAAAGGAGGGCTGTGATTCATTACATTGCCTACTGTGCCAATTTCTCTCTAGAAAATGGGCCATGACTTTAAAACTAGTTGAGATTCCACTCTGTAGAGTATATTATGTTCAACAATATATTGAAACATTTGCAGCACCAACATTTCTACATTTTCAATATTCATGTTTATATTTTTCAATATACATAAATGAATGTAAGAAATTGTTATTGAAATCATAATACTATTCATATTACAGAGGAAGAGATAAAGTTTCATATGACACCAAATTCTGCTTCGTAGCATCTACAGATGGAACGTCATGAAGTCTTAAAGGAGGCCTGGCTAAAGCCAAAATGTCACAAATAGTCCAACTTTTATTAATTATTTCTCAATTATGCTTTACGATACAAATGTTAAATATATGTCAACAATCCTCCCTCTTTGTTCTAGTTTCGTGAGGAATCACCCAAAGTGTATAGTGTGTAGTGTGTGTGTGATGTATGTGTGTGTGATGTACAGTGACAGTGCAGCTGAAAGTGGAGAGTGCAGTAGCGTGCTTTTTTGTGCAGTGCGTTTGATTGGTGGTTCACGTGTGACGTGTGTGTTTCTGTGCGAGCACTCATGCATATGTGAGTAAATGTTTGCACGACACGAGCGGTGTGTGCATGAACCATTGTGTGGTGTGTGTGTTCTGTACAATAATCTTTCAAGACGTGAAGTACTTTCTAAGCATGTGCTTTCATGTGAGGAAGTTGAAACACCCTATGAACACACACATCACTATACAGAATACCAGATAGAATATCATAGTGAATCTCCCCATTGGTTTTCACTACCCAGTCAGCCATTCATTGCATGCCTTCCACCCTGAATGTCTGACTTGAGAAAATGTAGCATGGAAATTCTTTCAGCTTTACTATCATCAGGCTGTGCAACATTGGCATAACCCTGTGAGTGTCGGTACAGGGCTTGGTCCACATCGTGCCCGCTGCCCAGACCATCAGACCGCTGCCACACAGGAAACAGCAGGACAGACATGTTTCCAATTACATGCTATAAACCAACCTGCGCTGCAGCCATCTATGGCAATGTGCTGCTGATAAACGTCAAACAGCAGATTCTTTGAATTATTAATGGTGAGGAGGGAGCAGCGAGTGACGACAATCCATAGATGAAGCTGTAATTTAGGCACGACCTCGTAAGTGCTCCGCTCACTCACTCAGTAAAGAGGGGAATGCACACACACCGCTTTTTCCATTAGCTTTTGCAAAAGCTGGTAAGCTTGAAATATGGCTGCTGGTACTTGTATGTTTGTGCGTGTGATTTTAACACTGCATTCCACAGTAAGAACCTCATACCAACGGTCAGCATGGTGGTGGTAGTGTGATGGTTTGGGGATGCTTTACTGCCTCAGGACCTGAACGACTTGCTTTAATAGGAGGATCCATTTCTGCTCTGTATCAGAGAATTCTACAGGACAATGTCAGGCCATCCGTCCGTGAGCTGAACATGAAGCGCAGCTGGGTCATGCAGCAAGACAATGATCCAAAACACACAATCACAATCAAGTCTTTAATTAGAGGACAGGCCAGTTAACTAGGCCTAAGACCCCTAGACTTAGCGAGTGCAACAATATTAGCAGGCTAGTTAATGGTTTCGTAACAACATGGCCTGCTATCCTGGTTTTCCACACAGTTTGACCCTTTCAGTGTAGGTCAATGGGACTGGGAGATACCAGGGCCTGTGGTCTGGTACCCCCCTCCCCTCATCTCTCTCTTCTTCTTCTCTCACATTCTCTCTTTCTCTTTCTCCCTCTTTCTTCCCCTCGCTCTCTCTTTTCTTCCTCTCTCTCACATTCTCTCTCCACTTCCTGTCGGACTCTGTAAGGTCACTGTAAGCCCCCATGGGGAGGTGTTGGTTCGATATGAAGCAGGCGAGCAAGGCAGGAAAGAAGTAGGGATGGAGAGGAGAGAGAGAGAGAGAGGGAGGAAGAGGGAGAGAGAGAGGAACATGGTGAAACAGCTGAGTCCAGTGTTCTACTCTCTTTATTCCTGATGACTCCCAGGTGTTTCATAAAATTCCTCTGACACTCTCTTGCTCTCTGGCCCTGAATATGCTTGCAGTACCATTCTCAGGACATGTCCTCTTATTTCATCAGATATTCCCTCTCCATCCCTCTTTCCCCTCCCTCTCTTTCCCTCTTTGATCCTCTTGATAAGATCCCTTGGATGACAGGCATGTTTTTGTATTTTGAAATTCTTGTGGACTTTTATACATTCTAAAAGCAGAGTCTTTGCTTGAACAGAAGATATGGATGCCATGGACAGTGTGTTAATTATTTTCTCACAGCGTTGAAGCTGACCCCAGTACCGGATCATGCTCTATTGGGAGTGTGTGGCGACTGGGCTGTGCTGGTATGAGTCTGCGTTGTGTGTCATACAGTTCTCTACTCTGTGTGTATGATGGGGTTCAGTTAAGCATACTGTATTTTCCCCCTGGAGGAATAACAGGAGAAGAGGAGGTTATGGAACATATTTTGACCCCATCACAGCTCTCTTCAGGGACCGATTCCATGTAAATAAAATCAGCTTGTCTGCAGTCTCCTGGGGCTTGAATACAATTCCCAAAACGCGCGTACCAACACACACACATGCACACACAGACACACACACACACACACACACATGCACACACAGACAAACACACACATGCACACACAAAGACTTCTGAGGTAGCTTGTTAATATTGAAAACACAGTAAAAGTTCTCTGGCTTTGTTTGTTGTCAACCACCATAAAATAATAATAATAATAATAATAATAATTCTCTCCACTATTTCTAGTTTTAGTTGTTTTTTGGGAGCTGTATCACTAGGTAGCGCCTGGTTAAAATTTTCTCATAAACCCGCTCTGGTGAGGAATGTTTATTGCTCTGTTTCCACTATATTGTCCAGGAGCCATTTCACAGAGCAGAAAGAGTGTTTGTCAGTACTGAGGGAGGGAGTGGGACTATAATTGTTTTCATTTTGGTAGAGGTACGGCTCTAATGCTTCAGACAGTAAAAGCTCTTCTTTCCTCTCTTTTTAACAGTGGCTGCAGTTTCTGGCTCACAGCTAAATCACAAATCTGCTTTTATGAGCCTGGGGGGCCTCCCGGTTTCACAGCCCTGCTCTGGAAAGCAGAGTGCACTGCCAAATGATGTTGAAGGGATTGAGATGTTGGCGGGATCGAGGTGGTGTGTGTTCCTTTACCGGCCTCATTATTCAAACCCCATGATGAGACCTTAAGTGGATACATAAAACCAGTCAATGTGGGTCAGAACTCATCTACAGCTCTATTCAATTAGACAGTTAAGTATGCTGTCAGAGCCAGTTGGCCCAGACCTGAGGTCATTGTCTTCTGAACGCTGTGTTTTTTTTTACATTCTCCGCAGTCAGTAATATGCTCTGTCCCCTCAGGTGACTGTTGTTGTTCTTCTTCACCATAACATGGCAGTAATAGGGGAAAGCAAGACGGTGGCTACCATCCCACATTAATAAATACTACAGTTTACTATATAATACTTCAGTACTTACTATAGAATTCTATAGTAAACTGTAGTATACTTTAGAATACTATGCTACACACGGTAGTATCCCTCGATCATGTATAGTACTTTCTATAGAATGGAATGTTGTAGTATACTATAGAAAACTATAGTAAGTACTACAGTATTATCCAGAAGACAAAAACACTGTAGTAAATATTACGGTAATGTCCACAAAACCAAACACTTCTTTAACTTTAGTAAATACTAAGTGAGTGAGAAACCAATTATTGACCCTATATTGTGTTCCCTACAGGTTATAGAAAAGAGCAAGTTCTGAGATCCATTCAGACCCCAGTCATACCTACCTACAGGTTATGGAAAAGAGCAAGTTCTGAGATCCATTCAGACCCCAGTCATACCTACCTACAGGTTATGGAAAAGAGCAAGTTCTGAGATCCATTCAGACCCCAGTCATACCTACCTACAGGTTATGGAAAATGTGCTATTTTAGAATTTCTCCAGTAGATTTTCTGAAGGAGAAAACCTCCACTTCTATGTCAAAGATAATAAAACAAAAACACTACAGTAATGTCTGCAAAAATACTACAGTATATTACAGTCTGCAAAAACACTACAGTAAATACTACAGTAAAGACTGCAAAAACACTACCTTGACTACTATAGGTTTATACATAGTATAATATAATATTTTGCCATGTGGGATGCAGCTGCACTCATCAAGCAAAAGACACTGACCATGTTGGACTAAGTGACTGACTGATTGACTGACTGACATACTGTCAGTTTGACTGACTGACTGATTGACAATACGCTCCAATTCTTTCTCAATGTCCCATCACATAATGCAACTCTGATGTAACATAACATACAAAAACCACCTACTCAACATCCATCAGGATTATATTAGAAGCTCAATGATAACCCTATTACCCATGGATAGAGCTACTTACAGCCTCATATTTGGATATTCTCAATATAGTGCTCTGGCGCTACCCTGTATGAATCCTGTCCACACACCCTTTCCCATTAGATGAGCTCTTACAGATCCAGAATAATCCCTATAACTGCTGGGGACTTAGTTTGGTGAAAAGCCCCAAGGCTTTTATCCAGGACATGGTGAACACTGCTGGGTTCATCCCATTACGAATCAAAGCAATTTGATCTGTTCCACCTGGTTCTGGCAGGGTCTGTGCCCCAAATGACACCCTATTCCCCACGTACTGCACTACTTTTGACCAGAGCCATATGGGCCCTGGTCAAAAGATGTGTGCTATATAGGGAATGGAGTGCCATTTTGGTGGCAGCCAGAGACAGTGTTCTGGGTGGAGTGTGGCAGTAATAGCTGTGCCACAGATTAGCTCGATAAGGATGATGAGTAAATGGACCAGGCTTTTCCTGTCCTCCTGCCCGCTGTGCCATGTGTGTGAGTGTGTGTTTGCGTCAGAGTGGGGTGGTATTTTGGGACTGGGTATTGTGTCTCTCATCCAGCTGTGTAGTATTTATCGTACTCCAAAACTACCTCATCCACCTCCCCCTCGATTCCCATCTTCTTCTCTCCTTCACCATCCCTGACTTCTCCTCCTCTTCCTCCTTTTCTCCATCACACCTGAAGTAGGGGGGATGAGGGTGCATCCTCTAAAAAATAATATATATATCACCTGGAATGCAGGATTTTTTTGCAAATTAATAAAAAATAAATAACAGAAATACCTTATTCATATAAGTATTCAGATCCTGTGAGACCCAAAATTGAGCTCAGGTGCATCCTGTTTCCTTTGATAATCCTTGAGATATTTTTACAACTTGATTGGAGTCCACCTGTTGTAGATTCAATTGATTGGACATGATTTGGAAAGGCACACACCTCTCTATATAAGGTCCCGCAGTTGATAGTGCATGTCAGGGCAAAAACAAAGCCATGAGGTCAAAGGAATTGTCTGTAGAGCTCTGAGACCGGATTGTGTGGAAGCACAGATCTGGGGAAGGGTACCAAAAGATGCAGCATTGAAGCTCCCCAAGAACACAGTGGCCTACATCATTCTTAAATGGAAGAAGATTGGAACCATCAAGACTCGTCCTAGAACTGGCTGCCCGGTCAAACGGAGCAGGGAGAAGGGGAGAAGGGCTTTGTTCAGGGAGGTGACCAAGAACCCGCTGGTCACTCTGACAGAGCTCTAGAGTTCCTCTGTGGAGATGGGAGAACAACCAAGGACAACCATCTCTGCAGCAATCAACCAATCAGGCCATTATAGTAGAGTGGCCAGACGGACGCCACTCCTCAGTAAAAGGCACATGACAGCCCACTAGGAGCCAAAAGGTACCTAAACTCTCTCAGACCTTGAGAAACAAGATTCTCTGGTCTGATGAAACCAAGATTGAACTCTTTGGCCTGAATGCCAAGCTTTGTGTCCGGAGGAAATCTGTGGGGATGTTTTTCAGCGGCAGGGACTGGGAGACTAGTCAGGATCGAGGGAAAGATGAGCAGAGCAAACTACAGAGAGATCCTTGATGAAAATCTGCTCCAGAGCGCTCAGGACCTCAGACTTGGGTGAAGGTTAACCTTCCAACAGAACAGCGACCCTAAGCACACAGCCAAGACAACGCAGGAGTGCCTTCGGGACAAGTCTCTGAATGTTCTTGAGTGGCCCAGCCAGAGCCCGGACTTGAACCCAATCGAACATCTCTGGAGAGACCTGAAAATAGCTGTGCAGCAATGCTCCCCATCCAACCTGACAGAGCTTGAGAGGATCTCCAGAGAAGAATGGAAGAAACTCCCCAAATACAGGTGTGCCAAGCTTGTAGTGTCATACCCAGGAAGATTGCTATAATCGCTGCCAAAGGTGCTTCAAAAAGGTACTGAGTAAATGGTCTGAATTCTTATGTAAATGTGATATTTCTGTTTTTATTTGTAATGAATTTGCTAAAATATGTTTTCTTTGTCATCATGGTGTATTGTGTGGAGGTTGATGAGGGAAAAAACTATTTTATAAATTTTAGAATAAGGCTGTAGCGTAATGAAATGTGGAAAAAGTCAAGGGGTCTGAATACTTTCCGAAGGCACTAGATTTTTATAAATAAGAACTTTACTAGTCCTGTGTTAGCAGACCGATATAGCCATCTGTAGCGTGGGCAACAACAAAATAATTATGTCCCCCCTCTACCCACAGCAAAAAAATCGCAGCACCTCTCTCTTCAGACCACCTAGTATTTCTCCTTCCTCCACCACTTCCTCTTCCTCCTTCTCTTCATCTTCGTCCTCCTTTGCTCTCATGAGTTAGATAAATGCTTCAGGTCCTCCATCAAAGATTTCTCTCTGGATTTCAGAGTGTGGAGGGCTCTGCTCAGGCTTTTCCTGTCCTCCTGCCCGCTGTGCCATGTGTGTGTGTGTGCTCGAGTGTGTGTTTGTGCATCAGAGTGGGGTGGTATTTTGGGACTGGGTATGGTGTCTCTCTTCCAGCTGTGTCCTTGTAGTATTTATCGTACTCCAAAACAACCTCATCCACCTCCCCCTCGATTCCCATCTCCTTCTCTCCTTCACCATCCCTGACTTCTCCTCCTCTTCCTCCTTTTCTCTATCACACTTGCACTTCTCCATAGCCACAGGAAGTAGAGGGGATGAGGGTGCACCCCCTAAAATAAAATACACACATATATATATATATATATACAGTACCAGGGTTTTTCTATGTTTACTATTTTCTACATTAATAATATTAATAATATTGAAAACATCAAAACTATGAAATAACACATATTAAACAAATCAAAATATATACTTGTGTTTACTTGTGTGACTGTGATCCCTGAAGATCCCTCCAGTGAGAACGATTTCTGTTGACAGAGGAGAAGAGAGGCAGTCACACGCAAGCAGTGTTACATTACAATGCAATAGTCTAATTCTCATGCGACCGGTGTACACGTGACACAGAGACCGAGTAGTTCTATTTAGAAGACATTATGAATAATATACAGATAGTCCTTTAAACCTAGGATGCATAGTAAACATGGCACCCCAAGAATGCATATGCCGCATCAAAGACAGAGCGCTACAAAGGACCCTTACTGCAGTGTACAGGACTGTGTATGCTGTGGGACCTATTGATATGACTCTCCTGTGCTGAATGCTTTTAAAGAAGGCACCCGGGGAAACAGAGGAAGGGTGGAGGGGAGGGAAGGAGGGTCTTTATCTTGGCCAGGTTGCAGTTGTAAATGAGAACTTGTTCTCAACTGGCCTACCTGGTTAAATAAAGGTGAAATAAAATTAAATACAAAAATAAAAGGGAGAGAAGTGTGTGGACCAGAGGAGACTGGTGGGAGGAGCTATTGGAGGATGGGCTCATTGTAATGGCTGGAATGGAATAAATGGAACAGTATCCAAAAATATCAAACATATGGAAACCACATGTTTGACTCCGTTCCATTCATTCCATTCCAGCCATTACAATGAGCCCATCCTCCAATAGCTCCTTCCACCAACACAAGATGCGTGGCAGAGTGTGGCTGTGTGTACGCGAGTGTGTGTGTCCGTGCACGTGTGTGTGTCTGTGCATGCCTTAGTGCGTTTGTGTCTGCATGCCCGTGTATGTATAAGGCTGGGTAAGGTCAGTCAGGGACAGGAGGAGAGAGGAGAGGGGAGGTGAGGGAGCAGCTCTGTCAGCAGAGCTGTGATGTCTGGGGAACATGGTCCCCTTCAATAATGATGAGTGTCAAGACAGCCGTTTACTGTCCTCTGCTCTGCCTGCCTCTCTTCGCCTCTCTTCCCATCCACATACGGGAGCTACTGCCTGGGGGCTACACTGACCTAATAACAAAAGCCAGGAGGAATCTGCATTCCTTTTTGTTGTGTGTGTGTGTGTGTGTCGTGATGCATGCTCTCTGTGTGTTCTACAAATGCAAGAACAACCTTGTTTTAAACATGATCGGTGAATCGCAGCCAGCTAATAGATTTAATCAAATCAAAATAACAATTTATTTGTCACATACGTCGAATACAACCTTACAAGCCCTAAACTTACTTACAAGCCCTTAACCAACAATGCAGTTTTAAGAAAAAAATAAATAAAAGTAACAAGTAGTTAAAGAGCAGCAGTAAAATGACAATACACAGGATACATACAGGGGGTACCAGTACAGAGTCAATGTGTCAATGTGCGGGGGCACCGGTTAGTCGAGGTAATTGAGGTAATATGTACATGTAGGTAGAGTTATTAAAGTGACTATGCATAGATGATAACAGAGTGTAGCTGCAGCGTAAAAGAGGGGTGCAAATAGTCTGGGTAGCCATTTGATTAGATGTTCAGGAGTCTTATGGCTTGTGGGTAGAAGCTGTTTAGAAGCCTCTTGGACCTAGACTTGGCTCTCCGGTACTGCTTGCCATTCGGTAGCAGGGAGAACAGTCTATGACTAGGGTGGCTGGATTCTTAGACAATGTTTAGGACCTTCCTCTGACACCGCCTGGTATAGAGGTACTGGATGGCAAGAAGCTTGGCCCCAGTGATGTACTGGGCCGTACGCACTACCCTCTGTAGTGCCTTGCGGTCGGAGGCCGAGCAGTTGCCATAAAGGGCATTGATGCAACCAGTCAGGATGCTCTTGATGGTGCAGCTGTAGAAACATTTGAGGGGCTGAGGACCCATGACAAATCTTTTCAGTGTCCAGAGGGGGAATAGGTTTTGTCGTGCCCTCTTCACGACTGTCTTGGTGTGCTTGGACCATGTTAGTTTGTTAGTGATGTGGACACCAAGGAACTTGAAGCTCTCAACCTGCTCCACTACAGCCCTGTCGATGAGAATGGGGCCGTGCTCAATCCTCCTTTTACCTGTAGTCCACGATCATCTCCTTTGTCTTAAATCACATTGAGGGAGTGGTTGTTGTCCTGGCACCACACGACCAGGTCTCTGACCTCCTCCCTATAGGTTGTCTCGTCGTTGTCAGTGATCAGGCCTACCACTGTTGTGTCATCAGCAAACTTAATGATGGTGTTGGAGTCGTGCCTGGCCATGCAGTCATGGGTGAACAGAGAGTACAGGCGGGGACTGAGCATGCACCCCTGAGGGGCCCCCCGTGTTGAAGATCAGCATGGTGAATGTGTTGTTACCTACCCTTACCACCTGGGGGCAGCCCGTCAGGACGTCCAGGATCCAGTTGCAGAGGGAGGTGTTTAGTCTCAGGGTCCTTAGCTTAGTGATGAGCTTTGAGGCCACTATGGTGTTGAACGCTGAGCTGTAGTCAATGAATAGCATTCTCACATACAGTGGGGCAAAAAAGTATTTAGTCAGCCACCAATTGTGCAAGTTCTCTCACTTAAAAAGATGAGAGAGGCCTGTAATTTTCATCATAGGTACACTTCAACTATGACAGACAAAATGAGGAAAAAAAATCCAGAAAATCACATTGTAGGATTTTTTATGAATTTATTTGCAAATTATGGTGGAAAATAAGTATTTGGTCACATACAAACAAGCAAGATTTCTGGCTCTCTCAGACCTGTAACTTCTTCTTTAAGAGGCTCCTCTGGTCCTCCACTCGTTACCTGTATTAATGGCACCTGTTTGAACTTGTTATCAGTATAAAAAGACACCTGTCCACAACCTCAAACAGTCACACTCCAAACTCCACTATGGCCAAGACCAAAGAGCTGTCAAAGGACACCAGAAACAAAATTGTAGACCTGCACCAGGTTGGGAAGACTGAATCTGCAATAGGTAAGCAGCTTGGTTTGAAGAAATCAACTGTGGGAGCAATTATTAGGAAGTGGAAGACATACAAGACCACTGATAATCTTCCTCGATCTGGGGCTCCACGCAAGATCTCACCCCGTGGGGTCAAAATGATCACAAGAACGGTGAGCAAAAATCCCAGAACCACACGGGGACCTAGTGAATGACCTGCAGAGAGCTGGGACCAAAGTAACAAAGCCTACCATCAGTAACACACTACGCCGCCAGGGACTCAAATCCTGCAGTGCCAGACGTGTCCCCCTGCTTAAGCCAGTACATGTTCAGGCCCGTCTGAAGTTTGCTAGAGAGCATTTGGATGATCCAGATGAGGATTGGGGAGAATGTCATATGGTCAGATGAAACCAAAATAGAACTTTTTGGTAAAAACTCAACTCATTGTGTTTGGAGGACAAAGAATGCTGAGTTGCATCCAAAGAACACCATACCTACTGTGAAGCATGGGGGTGGAAACATCATGCTTTGGGGCTGTTTTTCTGCAAAGGGACCAGGACTGACTGATCCGTGTAAAGGAAAGAATGAATGGGGCCATGTATCGTGAGATTTTGAGTGAAAACCTCCTTCCATCAGCAAGGGCATTGAAGATGAAACGTTGCTGGGTCTTTCAGCATGACAATGATCCCAAACACACCGCCCGGGCAACGAAGGAGTGGCTTCAGAAGAAGCATTTCAAGGTCCTGGAGTGGCCTAGCCAGTCTCCAGATCTCAACCCCATAGAAAATCTTTGGAGGGAGTTGAAAGTCCGTGTTGCCCAGCGACAGCCCCAAAACATCACTGCTCTAGAGGAGATCTGCATGGAGGAATGGGCCAAAATACCAGCAACAGTGTGTGAAAACCTTGTGAAGACTTACAGAAAACGTTTGACCTCTGTCATTGCCAACAAAGGGTATATAACAAAGTATTGAGATAAACTTTTGTTATTGACCAAATACTTATTTTCCACCATAATTTGCAAATAAATAAATTAAAAATCCTACAATGTGATTTTCTGGATTTCTTTTTCTCATTTCGTCTGTCGTAGTTGAAGTGTACCTATGATGAAAATTACAGACCTCTCTCATCTTTTTAAGTTGGAGAACTTGCACAATTGGTGGCTGACTAAATACTTTTTTGCCCCACTGTAGGTGTTCCTTTTGTCCAGGTGGGAAAGGGCAGTGTGGAGTGCAATAGAGATTGCATCATCTGTGGATCTGTTGGGGTGGTATGCAAATTTGGGTGGGTCTAGGGTTTCTGGGATAATGGTTTGATGTGAGCCATGACCAGCCTTTCAAAGCGCTTCATGGCTGCAGATGTGAGTGCTACGGGTTGGTAGTCATTTAGGCAGGTTACCTTAGTGTTCTTGGGCACAGGGACTATGGTGGTCTGCTTGAAACATGTTGGTAATACAGACTCAGACAGGGAGAGGTTGAAAATGTCAGTGAAGACACTTGCCAGTTGGTCAGCGCATGCACGTAGTACACGTCCTGGTAATCCGTCTGGCCCTGCGGCCTTGTGAATGTTGACCTGTTTAAAGGTCTTACTCACATCGGCTACTGAGAGCGTGATCACAGTCGTCCGGAACAGCTGATGCTCTTATGCATGCTGCAGTGTTATTTGCTTCAAAGCGAGCACAGAAGTAATTTAGCTCGTCTGGTAGGCTCGTGTCACTGGGCAGCTCGCGGTTGTGCTTCCCTTTGTGGTCTGTAATAGTTTGCAAGCCCTGCCACATCCGACAAGAGCCGGTGTAGTACGATTCTATCTTAGTTATGTATTGACCCTTTGCCTATTTGATGGTTCGTTGGAGGGCATAGCGAGATTTCTTATAAACTCCCAGGTTAGAGTCCCGCTCATTCAAAGCGGCAGCTCTACCATTTAGCTCAGTGCAGACGTTGCCTGTAATCCATGGCTTCTGGTTGGGGTATCTACGTACGGTCACTGTTGGGATGACATCATCGATGCACTTATTGATGATGCCAGTGACTGATGTGGTGTACTCCTCAATGTCATCGGAAGAATCCCGGAACATATTCCAGTCTGTGCTATTAAAACAGTCCTGTAGCTTAGCATCTGCTTCATCTAACCACTTTCTTATTGACCGAGTCACTGGTGCTTCCTGATTTAGTTGTTGTTTGTTAGCAGGAATGAGGAGGATAGAATTATGGTCAGATTTGCTGAATGGAGGGCGAGGGAGAGTGTCTCTGTGTGTTAAGTAAAGGTGGTCTAGATTTCTTTCCCCTCTGGTTGCACATTTAACATGTGAAATTAGGTAAAACGGATTTAAGTTTCCCTGCATTAAAGTCCCTGGCCACTAGGAGTGCCGCTTCTGGATGAGCATTTTCCTGTTTACTTATAGCCGTATACAGTTCATTGATTACAGATTACAGAGATGAAAACTCTTTTGGTAAGTAGTGCGGTCTACAGCTTATCATGAGATTACCTCAGGTGAGCAAAACCTAGAGACTTCCTTAGATTTTGTGCACCAGCTGTTTACAAATATACATAGACCGCCACCCCTTGTCTTACCAGAGGCCGCTGTTCTATCCTGCCGAAAAAGCTTAAAACTCGTCAGCTGTATGTTATTCATGTCGTCATTCAGCCACGACTGGGTGAAACATAAGATATTACATCTTTGAATGTCCCGTTGGTATTTTATTATAGATTGATTGTACGTTGGCTAATAGGACCAATGGTAAAGGTAGATTACCCTCTCTGTGACATGTCCTAACAAGGCACCCGGATCTTCGTCCACGATACCTCCGTCTCTTTCTCCTGCGAATTACGGGGAAGAGGGCCTTGTTGGGCGTCTGAAGTAAATCCTTCACGTCCGACTCGTTGAAGTCATAATTGGAACTGAGGGATTTACAGGGTTTAAACTAAGTCAAAATCTATAGCTAATGAATTAACTTGTAATATTGTTGCTCACTCTCCCTCCACTGTCAATGTTTGGCCCAAAGCTTTCCGATTCTATTCTAGTGAAGCTGGGAGTACCGGTGCTGGATGACTTTGTGTCGTTAGCAGCTTTGATTAGTGCCATGGTTCATTGGCCTGTAGTGTTTTATATGGTCGTCAGAGTGATCACTGTACACAGAGAGTTGATAGATGGCAGGTGCAGAGAGAGAGGTCCTCTGTGGGAACCAAATGAACACTGTTTTGAGACTGAGAGCTTTATAACTGTGTTGCTGTATGACTGGCGATGAGCTGGGTTTGCTGTTCATCAAGGCACAGTTATATTGACTCGTTTTCTTCTTCTCACTCTCGCTCTCTCTCTCGCTCACTCTCTCCTGTTGTCTCCCTCTTTTGCCCTCTCTCTCTCTCTCTCTCTCTCTCTCTCTCTCTCTCTCTCTCTTCCACACTCTCTCTCTCATGCACTCTCTCGCACCGGCTCTCGCACGCTCTCGCTCGCTCTCGCTCGCTCTCTCTCTCTCCCTCTTTCTCCCTCTTTCTCCCTCTCTCTCTCTTCCACATTCTCTCTCTCATGCGCTCTCTCGTGCTCGCTCTCGCACGCTCTCTCTCTCTCGTTCTTTCTCTCTCTCGCTCTTTCTCTCTCTCGCACTCTCACTCTCTCTTCCTTATTATTTTGTTGTCTCCCTCTTTCTCTTTCTCCCTCTCTCTCTCGCTCTCTCTCCTTCTCTCATCTCTCTCTCTCCCTCTCTAGTCTCTTATCTCGCTCTGTCTCTCGCTCCGTCTCTCGCTCTCTCTCGCACTCTCTCTCGCTCTTTCTCTCTCACTCACTCTCTCTCTCTCTCTCGCTCACTCTCTTCCTCACTCTCTCTTGTTGTCTCCCTCTTTCTTCCTCTCTCTCTCTTTCTCCTTCTCTTGTCTCTCTCTTTCTCTCTCTCTCTTGTCTCTCTCTCACAAATGCTCTCTCTCTCTCGTTGTCTCTCTCTCTCGTTGTCTCTCTCTCTTGTTGTCTGTCTCTCGTTGTCTCTCTCTCTCTTTCTCTCTCCTTGTCTCTCTCTCTCTCTCTCACTCTCTGCTCAGTAAAGGTGTTGTATAGGCCTCCAGGTACAGTCCCTTCCTGCAGGTAGAAACTCCTCTCTGACCTGATTCATACAAGGACTCTGAATTTTGCCAGTTCATTAACCTAATCAAACTCTTTGCCTCAGAGCCAATCCCAGCCCTGAGTGTTGTGTATGTCTAAGGTTAATGAGTACCCTGGGTGGACAGGCTGTCTGCTAGGTATGAAGTCTTTACGGCTTCATAAGAGCCTGTAAATGTCCTGGGGGCTGTTATAAACTTTATCAACTCATTACCACTGCTATCCAGTCTAGAGACTGGACTTTCTCACAGTGCTCGACTATACAGTGCATTACTTTTGGCCAGAGTAGGAGTATCAACCCCTACAAACTTGTCCATTTAATTATAATTAACCATATCCAAATAATAATTCACATTTCCTGTTGCTGCAGGACTATTTTCCTTCTTTAGAAAACTGGCTCAAATTAAGATCTTACATCTGTAGGTTATAGGATGCAATTTCAGACACCCCATTTGAAGATTCCTGAGGTAGTAGATGAGGCTATTGCTTTTGAGAAATGCAGGTAAAAATGTGATTTAGATGTGTTGTATATGTGTCACCAAACAGCCTGGTTTCATATACTTGCCATAACATAGTAAACGTAAATCTGGGACACTAATTAATATGATACGTTACGTTTGGTAGGGTTGCATAAGACAGATGGTTACTTAAGGCAAAAACAAACGTGTGTGGTTGGTCAGGGTGGATGGGTGTGTGTATAATGTGAATGTCTAGCAACCCAAAGGTTGTGAGTACAAATCTCATTATGGACAACTATAGCATTTTTGTTAATTAGCAACTTTTCAACTACTTACTACCTTTTTATCTACTTTACAACTACTTAGCATGTTAGCTAACCATTCCCCTAACCCTAACATTAACCCTTTTAGTTAATGGTCCCTTTCCTAATCCTAACCATGATCTTAATCTTTAAACCTAAATTCAAATGTTTACCTTAACCCCTAACCCCTAGCCTAGCTAACGTTAGCCAGTTAGCTAGAATTCTTAACATATCATACGTTTTGCAAATGGTGAAATAAACTACACTTAGAAAATTCGTAACATATTATCTGTTTTGCAAATTCGTAACATAATTCGAATTGTAGTTCCTAACATATCATACAAAATGGGTCATGGACATCCACAAATTAATACATACCATAACATATCATACTAAGGGAATCTTGGATTTACATACAGAATAATATGAAATTCTGTGAGACCAGGTTGCACCAAAAAGAAATTCAAGTGCTAAGGGACACAATAGTTCACAGTATTCAAAAAGCATCTCAGAGTAAGTTTGCTGATCTGGGATCAGATCACCCCGCTCCAAATCATCTTATTAATTAGGATCTAAAATGAAAAAAAGATCCTAGATCAGCACACCCTGTTTTTGAGTAGTTGTGACTCTAGAGTCACATCGACATGAAATAGCTGTTTAAATTGGCCTTCTCTAGGGTCAGCCAATCACAACTGTGATCACTTCTCATTAGCTCATACATTGATTAATGAGGACATCACCTAAATAATCTGCCAGCTCAATGGGAAACTGAATCTGCCTAAAATTGCAAAATATAGAATATATCCACACCCCAGAAATCAAACTGCCAATAAGTACTGCCAATTACAGTATGTGTGAGGGGTCCATGTTTGGTTATTGTCATGAGAAGCCATTGAGATGCTTGGTCAAAACATTGCATGACAAATGTCCCTCCAGACCCTTATGGTATGTGGCCACAAGTGGCACCTCAGCTGACATGATATGGGATGTTTTTGACTTTATAGAATGTCTGTCTGTTTAGGTTCAGGAACATGTTGAAATTTATTTTCAATAAATGGAATTCAACACGCTTTAGTTATTGAATTTTCAATTAATTTCCTGAATTGACAATATAACTCCACTTGAATGATTTTACATGTTAGTCATTTAGCAGACGCTCTTATCCAGAGCAACTTACAGTAGTGAGTGCCTACATATTCATGCTGGTTCCCCATGGGAATCAAACCCACAATCCTGGCATTACAAGCACCATGCTCTACCAACTGAGCCACATTGTAAAGTGAGTATGTTTGTCTGTTTGTATCAGGCCCTTTAGCAGCCAGATCTGTGTCTGCAGCTGAAATCTCTGTCCCAGTCCCATTCCCAGACATCTCCCTGTGGACTAGACCATTAACGTCCTGAGGGAATGTCTGTAGTGTTTCTATCTGTGCCAAACAGTCAAACTTCATGTCAACTGATAATGACATCACCAGAGCTAGACAACGCTGACATTTCTGGACCTTCTCTTACTGATCCTGGCTGGGGCTGGGACTGACTGTGGAAAAACCGCCCTGGCTGGCTGTTAATGGGAAAGGAACGGAAACGGTGAACATGTCCTCTGTTCAGCGGAAATGGGACCAGATCAAAGCTTGTTTTCTTCCAAACTTTCTCAAGACACATTGAGACAATCGTCCTGGACTGAAACTCCTTTATAACTACAATTTGCTGACAACATACAGTACATCTATATTGGCTGTTTGCTGTGATTCCCACACCAGGAAGTTATGATTTCTCAGGTATTGACTCTCATATTCACATAGTAAAAAACAACATAAGTTTATACTTCCCTAAAGGATGAAATTGTCACTCGATCACCTCTGACATTACCTCCCCTATATCTGTCTGTTCCCCCGCTCTGTTCCCCGCTTCAGCATTGATTGTTATATGTCCTTGTATGCCCGTGTGCTGACGCTGTTCCTGTCTTATTTCATGTCTGTTCTGATTAAATGTTTGACTCCCCGTACCTGCTTCTCTACTCCAGCGTCGGTCCTTACAGAAATGGCATACTGAGCATTGAAACGACAATCTCTTCTTCATTCAATCAAATATTGTTATTCCTTATCATGTTCTATTTGATATTGCATGGATGAAAGTCCCATACATCCGATGTGAGGATATTTTGCTGCTGCCTTTTTGTCATATGCTGTTTTGTTATGTAACTTGGACTTGAACTTGACGTAATCCCTCCACAGAAGTGGTAACTTTAAGAGTAATACAAATCTATCTAGTGCCCTCTGAACTCATGATGTTTATAGTCAACATGCAGTGGTTCCTAAACTACCATTAGAGAGAGCGATAATCTTCAGAAATCCTCTTAGCTAAAGATCAAGAGCATAACAATAGATACATATCCTTACATGTCCTTTTGACCTCTGCTTTCTCTGTCCCAAAGTATTCTGGGATAAGGTTTTCAAACACAATAAACCCAACAGCCGACATTCCATCTCATTCTGTGTCAGTAAGCTTAGAATTTAGCCTTTTTGGCGTAAAACAGATGTTTATACAATTGAAGTCGGAAGTTTACATACACTTAGGTTGGAGTCATTAAATCTCGTTTTTCAACCAGTCCACACATTTCTTGTTAACAAGCTATAGTTTTGGCAAGTCGGTTAGGACATCTACTTTGTGCATGACACAAGTAATTTTTCCAACAATTGTTTACAGACAGATTATTTCACTTATAATTCACTGTATCACAATTCCAGTGGGTCAGAAGTTTACATACACTTAGTTGACTGTGCCTTTAAACAGCTTGGAAAATGACAGAAAATGATGTCATGGCTTTAGAAGCTTCTGATAGGCTAATTTACATCATTTGAGTCAATTGAACCTGACTCAGTTACACCAGCTCTGTCAGGAGGAACGGGGTGAAATTCACCCAGCTTGTGGATGGCTACCCGAAACTTTTGACCCAAGTTAAACAATTTAAAGGCAATGCTACCAAATACTAATTGAGTGTATGTAAACTTCTGAAAATGTGGAAATGTGACGAAAGAAATACAAGCTGAAATAAACTATTCTCTCTACTATTATTTTGACATTTCACATTCTTAAAATAAAGTGGTGATCCTAATTGACCCAAGACAGGGAATGTTTACTTTGATTAAAAGTCAGGAATTGTGAAAAACTGAGTTTAAATGTATTTGGCTAATGTGTATGTAAACTTCCGACTTCAACTGTATATAACCCCAAGAGTATGTTCCTGTGATTGCTACATCCTTTTCTATAATCAAATCAAAATCAAATTTTGTTGGTCAAATACACATGGTTAGCAGATGTTAATGCGAGTGTAGCGAAATGCTTGTGCTTCTAGTTCCGACTGTGCAGTAATATCTAAGAAGTAATCGAAAAATTTCACAACTACCTTATACACACAAGTGTAAAGGAATGATTAAGAATATGTACATATAAATATATGGATGAGCAATGGCCGAACGGCATAGGCAAGATGCAGTAGATGGTATATAGTACAGTATATTTTTATTTATTTTATTTATTTCACCTTTATTTAACCAGGTAGGCAAGTTGAGAACAAGTTCTCATTTACAACTGTGACCTGGCCAAGATAAAGCAAAGCAGTTTGACACATACAACAACACAGAGTTGCACATGGAGTAAAACAAACATACAGTCAATAATACAGTAGAAAAAAAAACGAATCTATACACAAAGAGTGCAAATGAGGTAGGATAAGGAAGGTAAGACAATAAATAGGCCATAGTGGCAAAGTAATTACAATATAGCAATTTAACACTGGAATGGTAAATGTGCAGTAGATGAATGTGCAATGTAGAAAAAACTGGGGTGCAAAGAAACAAGATAAATAAATAAATACGGTAGGGGATGAGGTAGTTGGTTGGGCTATTTACAGATGGGCTATAAACAGGTACAGTGGTCTGTGAGCTGCTCTGACAGCTGGTGCTTAAATCTGGTGAGGGAGATAAGTGTCTCCAATTTCAGGGATTTTTGTAGTTCATTCCAGTCATTGGCAGCAGAGAACTGGACGGAGAGTCGGCCAAAGGAGGAATTGGCTTTGGGGGTGACTAGTGAGATATACCTGCTGGAGCGCGTGCAACGGGTTGGTGCTGCTAAGGTGACCAGCGAGCTGAGATAAGGCGGCACTTTACCTAGCAGGGACTTGTAGATGACCTGGAGCCAGTGGATATGGCGACGAGTGTAAAGCGAAGGCCAGCCTTCGAGAGCGTACAGGTCGCAGTGGTGGGTGGTATATGGGGCTTTGGTAACAAAACGGATGGCACTGTGATAGACTGCATCCAATTTGTTGAGTAGAGTATTGGAGGCTATTTTGTAAATGACATCACCGAAGTCGAGGATCGGTAGGATGGTCAGTTTTACGAGGGTATGTTTGGCAACATGAGTGAAGGAAGCTTTGTTGCGAAATAGGAAGCCAATTCTAGATTTAATTTTATATTGGAGATGTTTGATGTGAGTCTGGAAGGAGAGTTTACAGTCTAACCAGACACCTAGGTATTTGTAGTTGTCCACATAATCTAAGACAGAACCGTCCAGAGTAGTGATGCTGGACAGGGGGACAGGTGTGGGCAGCGATCGGTTGAAGAGCATGCATTTAGTTTTACTTGCGTTTAAGAGCAATTGTAGGCCACGGAAGGAGAGTTGTATGGCTTCGAAGCTCGTCTGGAGGGTAGTTAACACAGTGTCCAAAGAAGGGCCAGAAGTATACAGAATGGTGTCGTCTGCGTACAGGTGAATCAGAGACTCCCCTGCAGCAAGAGCGACATCATGTATGTATACATATGAGATGAGTAATGTAGGGTATGTAAACATAATATAAAGTGGCATTGTTTAAGTGACTAGTGATACATTTGTTACATCCAATTTTTTATTATTAAAGTGGCTAGAGATTGAGTATTTATGTTGGCAGCAGCCACTCAATGTTAGTGATGGCTGTTTAACAGTCTGATGGCCTTGAGATAGAAGCTGTTTTTCAGTCTCTCGGTCCCAGCTTTCATGCACCTGTACTGACCTCGCCTTCTGGATAATAGCGGGGTGAACAGGCAGTGGCTCGGGTGGTTATTGTCCTTGATGATCTTTTTGGCCTTCCTGTGACATCGGGTGGTGTAGGTGTCCTGGAGCGCAGGTAGTTTGCCCTCGGTGATGGGTTGTGCAGTCCTCACTACCCTCTGGAGAGCCTTACGGTTGTGGGCAGAGCAGTTGCTGTACCAGGCGGTGATACAGCCCGACAGGATGCTCTCGACTGTACATCTGTAAAGTGTGTTTTTGGTGACAAGCCAAATTTCGTCAGCCTCCAGAGGTTGAAGAGGCGCTGTTGCGCCTTCTTCACCATGCTGTCTGTGTGGGTGGACCATTTCAGTTTGTCCGTGATGTGTACGCCGAGGAACTTAAAACTTTCCACCTTCTCCACTGCTATCCCGTCGATGTGTATAGGGGGGTGTTAACATTTTGTTGACGTTGAGTGAGAGGTTAATGTAAGTCTCTAGAATGCTTTTTGATAAGAACGTGGAAACAACGTTGATTAAATCAGTGCGTGCCCAGAGGGAAATGTCTAAGAAGAAGAATATAGGTGAATACATTTAATAAATCTATTGAATAAAAGTGCAGGCCACATCTTTTCTTTGTGGCAAGGAAATAGGGTTAGCAAAACAATGGTTCTCCTGACTGTAGAGCATGTCGTCTAGTCTTGCTGTTGTGTGATAAACCGCAAATAATCCTGAATACCAATCAGGTATTTCAATTAGCATAATGTTCAAAGCAACCAGAGAGTTGAATGATGCTGCGGCTCTATGCCAGGATGACTATAAGGGCTTTTAGTCAAACACACAATGCTGATGAGTCTTGGTATCACCCTCCCCCTTCTCAAATACAATCTGGTTTAGTGTGTGTGTGCGCATGAGCATGTGTGTGTAAATGCTGATCAGTCTTTAAGCCGGGCTCTAACCTCATTTCCTACTACCCCCCCTATCTCCTAACCCACAACACTAATACTACCAGTTGGCCCCAATCTAACCATGTTCAAGGGTTTTTGTTTTGGCCAGTTATGCAAATGTGTTGATTTACATATTGATGAAAGGAATGGATAAATATTGAGGTTGTGTGTGTTTGTGCGTGTGCATTAGTGTGTTATGTATGTGTGTGTGTTTAATTCATCAGTCGGCATGCTTGCTGCATGGATGGCTACTGCCCTTATTAGGGACTTTATTTCATGGGTTGATGGGAAAACTGATTGGGTCGTCACTCTCTTGGCAATGGCCTGTGGCTGGAAACAGAGAGATGAAAATCAGATCATTTGGGGTTATGAACACACACCGACGATTTGAATAGACCGTTTTCTAGCTCAGGCTTCTCTAATGTTGAGCTTCAATAACAAGTTTGTTCTCTCCAGATCTGAAATGTTCCAGGTCATCATATGAAATAATTGAAAACATGGAGTTGACTCTCAGTTCCAGGTTTACTCAGTGCAGACTCACTCACAGGTGTCCACCCTCCATCCCATGTGCAACTTCTGGCATTATTGCCCAATGTCCACCATAATCAAAATCATCAGTCTTGTCTTCTGCGTAGTTATTTCTTCCACTGACAATATGTCTTATTAATTCATTGAGTCCCAATTTCACTGGAAATTTGTAGCTCAGGCCTGATTTTAAAATTCACAAAAACAACAAACACAACTCTTCAATATTTACCCAGTTTAAATGGCAAACCTAAGTGACATATCAAATAAATGTTTATTAATCACATGCTTCAAAAACAACAGGTGTGGACTAACAGTGAAATACTTACGGTCCCTTCACAACAATGCAGAGAGAAAGAAAATAGAGAAATAATAGAAAAGTAATAACACATAATAATAATAATAAAAGTAATAATAAATACACAATGAGTAATGATAACTTGGCTATATAATTACAAGGGGTACCAGTATCGAGTCAATGTGCAGGGGTACAAGGTAATTGAGGTAGATATGTGCAGTACCAGTAAAAAGTTTTGGACACACCTATTCATTCAAAAGTTTGAGGGTTTTTCTTTATTGTTACTATTTTCTACATTGTAGAAAAGTAGTGAAGACATCAAAACTATGAAATAACACATGAAATCACATAGTAACCAAAAGAGTGTTAAATCAAAATATATTTTATATTTGAGATTCTTCAAAGTAGCCATGTCACTGGTCAGTTCGTTCTCTCACGATAAAAGGACGGAGGATTCAGTAGCGAGTATGGTTCAACATTTATTATAGCAACCCAGGGGGTAGTAACAGGAACAGGGAATGGAAAGTGTCAGGAAGTGTCAGAGCCTTAGCGGCGCCGAGGCTGCAGGGGAAACCCAATCCTCTGTACTGTCAGTGAGCGAAGAGGAATTCCCAGACTGGCGATCCTGAACGTGCCCAGCATAGAGCCCTTCACAGGAGAGAGAGCGAACGTAGAGTCCAGCGGAGAACAGAACCATAGGAGAACACAGAACTCGGCCTGGAGAGAAACACACGCACAGGGAAAACAAGACAACGAACTGACAAACACAAGACCAAGACAACGAGTATAAATAGGCACGCACAATGAGTGTCAGCTGGCGCTGACAACGAGCAGAGTGGCAATCAGCGGCCACACCCACACTCACACACACACCCACACACATACCTAGAGAGAGCCGGTGAATTCATGAACCGTGACAGTACCCCCCCCCCTAGGGTGAAATACTTAAGGACCTGCCTGTTGATTGTAATCATCAATAAGGGAGTGATCCAGAATGTCTCTAGCAGGGACCCAACTTCTCTCCTCCGGCCCGTAACCCTCCCAGTCCACCAAGTATTGAATCCCGCGTCCCCTCCGTCTCGAGTCCAGAATATGATGGACAGAGTAAGTAGGCTCCCCATCAATAAGCCGCGGTGGGGGGGGAACCGGGGCTGGCGGGTTCAACAGTGAAAGAGCCACAGGCTTCAGTCTGGAGACGAAAAACAGGATGGATTCTCCTGTAGGCCGGCGGGAGCTTGAGGCGGACTGCCAATGGACTCAGGACCTGAGTCACCCTGAACAGACCGATGAACCTCGGAGCCAGCTTATTGCTAACGGAACGGAGAGGAATGTTCCTGGTGGAGAGCCACACCCTTTTGACCTACGACATAGGTGGGGGCCTTCCGTCGGTGGCGATCAGCCTTAACCTTAGTGTGCGCCCCTACCTTGAGAAGGGTCTCACGGGTTCTAGTCCACGTGCGATGACACCTCTGGACAAAGGCGTGAGCAGAGGGGACCGCGACCTCGGAATCCAGGCTAGGAAAAATAGATGGCTGGTAACCCAGACTACCCTCGATCGGAGTCAAACCCGAGTCGGACACTGGTAGCGAGTTGTGAGCATACTCGATGAATGAGAGTTGCTGACTCCAGGATGAAGGGCTCTGGGACACCATACACCGCAAAACCCTCTCTACGTCCTGGTTGGCTCTCTCTGCTTGACCGTTACTCTGGGGATGAAACCCCAGAGGATAAACTGACGGTCGCACCCAGCAATTTACAAAACTCCCGCCAGAACTTAGACACAAATTGGGGCCCCCTGTCGGAAACCATGTACCCGAAAGACATGGTCCACGACAGCTACCGCTGTCTCCTTGGCCGAAGGCAATTTTGGCAAGGGGATGAAATGGGTCGCCTTCGAGAACCGATCCACGACTGTCAAAATGACGGTCTTGCCCTGAGAAGGTGGGAGGCCCGTGATGAAATCCAGGGCTATATGGGACCACGGCCTCGAAGGGACCGACAGCGGTTGGAGTAACCCATCGGGGGGCCGATTAGAAGTCTTGCCCGTAGCGCAGCACGAACAGGCCAAAACAAAACTCCGAATTTCCTGGGCCATCGCTGGCCACCAGAACCGCTGCTTAACCAGGAAGCTAGTACGGGTCGCTCCTGGGTGACAAGCTACCTTGGAGCAGTGTCCCCAACGAAGGACCTCGGACCGCAGCCCCTCCGGCACAAATAGTCGACTCGGTGGGCAACCGGACGGAGGTGTTACCCCTTCCAAGGCTGACTTGACCCTCGACTCGATCTCCCAAGTGAGTGTGGACACAATGAGTCTCTCAGGTAGAATGCACTTGGCAGTAGCCGGGCGTTCAGAACGGTCAAACACACGAGACAAGGCATCGGGTTTGACGTTCTTAGAGCCCGGGCGGTAAGAGAGGGAAAAGTCGAAACGTCCGAAAAACAGAGCCCACCGAGCCTGTCTGGAGTTGAGTCTCTTGGCAGATCTAATGTATTCCAAGTTCTTGTGGTCAGTCCAGACGATAAAGGGTACCCCCGATCCCTCTAACCAATGACGCCACTCCTCCAACGCCAGTTTGACAGCCAACAACTCTCTATTCCCAATGGCATAATTATGTTCGGCAGGTGATAACCGGTGGGAGAAAAAAGCACAAGGATGCATCTTGTCATCCGAGGCAGAGCGCTGGGAGAGAACAGCCCCTACACCCACCTCTGATGCATCAACCTCCACCACAAACTGACAAGAAGGATCTGGGGCTACGAGAATGGGGCCCGAAACAAAGCGACCCTTAAGGTCGGAAAATGCCTTCTCAGCAGCACCGGACCACCTGAACGTAGTACTGAGGGAGGTCAGGGCCGTCAGGGGAGCGGCCAGCTGGCTGAAATTGCGAATGAACCGTCGGTAGAAGTTGGCGAATCCCAGAAACCTCTGTAGGGCCTTAAGAGAATCCGGGCTCGGCCAATCCACCACGGCCTTTACCTTCTCGGGGTCCATGCGCATCCCCTCGGCCGAGACGATGTGCCCTAAGAAGGGAACCGACTGAGCATGAAACACTTCTCAGCCTTGACAAAAAGCCCATTCTCTAGCAACCTCTGGAGCACCCGTCTGACGTGCTGAACGTGTTGCTGGAGAGAGGAAGAAAAGATCAAAATGTCATCCAGATAGACATAAATAAAATAGACATTCATCCCCCTTCTTAATGCAAACCAGGTGGTAAGCATTGCGTAGATCCAATTTTGTGAAGATGGAGGCTCCCTGCAACCTCTCGAAGGCTGAAGACATCAACGGCAAAGGATAAGTGTTCTTTACCGTGATGTTGTTCAGCCCTCGGTAGTCAATACAAGGTCGCAGGGAGCCATCCTTCTTCCCCACAAAAAAAGAACCCCGCACCTGCTGGAGAAGAAGAAGGGCAGATAAATCCGGTTGCAAGAGACTCAGAAATGTATTTCTCCATGGCCTCTCTTTCTGGAACAGAAAGAGAGTATAGCCCGCCCTTAGGCGGAGACGTACCTGGCCGTAGCTTGATGGCACAGTCGTAGGGACGGTGTGGAGGCAGAGAGGCAGCGCGAGACTTACTGAACACTTCCTTCAGGTCAAGGTACTCGGCGGGCACGTTAGACAAATTCACCGGCTCCTCCTGCAACACAGAACCAGACACAGACGAACAGGCAGACACAAGACAGGACGCATAACACTCATTACTCCAGGCCAATAGAGTACTGCGCCCCCCAGTCCACCCTGGGACCATGCTTGACTAGCCAGGGGTGGCCTAGTACTATGGGGATGAGCGGAGAGTCCATGAGCAAGAACGATATCTCCTCCACATGATTACCCGACGTGACGAGGGTTATAGGTTTGGTGCAGAGGAGAATGTTCGGGAGTTCTTGCCCATTTAGTGATGTAACCGTAATCTGGCGGGTGAGAGGGATGATGGGGATGTGGAGCTTCTGGGCCAGACTCAGGTCCATGAAGTTTCCCTCCGCTCCTGAGTCCAATAAGGCTCGACACTGGTGGGAGTGGGTCGCCCATTGCAGTCTTACCGGGAGGAGGGTTGAGGAAGAGGGCTTTTCCGTGGAGAGGCCGCCCGATAGTAGCCTCTGGTTTACTATCGAGCTTGACCTTTTACCGGACAGTCGTTGAGGAAGTGTCCTGTGCCTCCGCAGTACAGGCACAGCCCTCTACTCCTCCGTCGTTGCCTCTCCTCCCGGGAGAGACGAGTTCCACCCACCTGCATGGGCTCCTGATGAAACACGGGACTGACCGTATTGCCGCTGGGTGACGAGTGTCCCTCGAACCTCGCGAAAGCCGGGGCCTGATGTGCCCGCTGTTCCAGCCGGCTTAAGCGAGCATCTACCCTTAATGCCAGCTCAATGAGCCCGTCCAGGCTCCTGGGCAGGTCCAGCGCGTAAATCTCCTTCTGAATACGGTCAGCCAAACCGTGCAGGAACATGTCCCACTGCGCCTCCTCGTTCCATTGACACTCCACTGCCAGGGTCCTGAATTCAATCGAATAGTCCGACACTGGTCTACTCCCCTGCTGAAGATCCGCCAGAACGCGGGCTGCCTCGCGTCCCGTTGCGGCACGGTCGAAGACCCGCCTCAGTTCCTCTGAGAGTGCCTGGAATGACGAGCAGCATTGGTGATGGTTCTCCCACACCGCTGTTCCCCACTGAGCCGCGCGCGTCCTGTCAACAGGGTTAGCGTAAAAGCCACCTTAGATTGTTCTGAGGCGAACGTCTGTGGCTGGAGCGAAAAAAACAAGGAGCACTTGTTGATAAATGGTCTGCAAAAATTAGGCTCACCCGAATATGCCTCTGGGGTGGGCATACGCGGCTCAGGTTGGTGGTAAGGGGGTGTAGGGGCAGGAAGAACAGGCGATGTGGTGGGCGCCGCGGGAACGCTTAAGTGTTGCAGCTGTTGGGTGAGTTCTGACACCTGCGCTACCAAGGCTTGCACCGCATGACCCGTTGCCCTCCTCTGTTCCTCCTGTTGATCCATACGAGACATGCTTCGGGACAGAAATCTTGTTAGCTCCGGCGTACTCGCTGAATCCATGGTTGGTCAGTTCGTTCTGTCACGGGTCAGTTCGTTCTGTCACGATAAAAGGACGGAGGATTCAGTAGCGAGTATGGTTCAACATTTACATACCCAGAGAGAGCCGGTGAATTCATGAACCGTGACAAGCCACCCTTTGACTTGATGAGAGCTTTGCACACTCTTGGCATTCTCTGGAATGCATTAAAATTAACAGGTGTGCCTTGTTAAAAGTTCATTTGTTTGAGCCAATCAGTTGTGTTGTGACAAGGTAGGGGTGGTATACAGAATATAGCCTTATTTGGTAAAATACCAAGTCCATATTATGGCAAGAACAGCTCAAATTAGCAAAGAGAAATGACAGTCCAGGATTACTTAAGACATAATGGTCAGTCAAGAACTTTGAAAGTTTCTTCAAATGTAGTCGCAAAAACCATCAAGCGATATCATGAAACTGGCTCTCATGAGGACAGGAATGAAAGACACAGAGTTACCTCTGCTGCAGAGGATAAGTTCATTAGAGTTACCAGCCTCAGAAATTGCATCCCAAATAAATGCTTCACACAGTTCAAGTAACAGACACATCTCAACATCAACTGTTCAGAGGAGACTGCGTGAATCAGGCATTCATGGTCAAATTGCTGCAAAGAAACCACTACTAAAGACTTGCTTGGGCCAAGAAACACGAGCAATGGTGGAAATCTGTCCGTTGGTCTGAAGAGTCCACATTTTAGATTTTTGGTTCCAACCGCAGTGTCTTTGTGAGACGCAGAGTAGGTGAACGGATGATCTCTGCAGGTGTGGTTCCCACTGTGAAGCATGGAGGAGGAGGTGTGATAGTGTGGGGGTGCTTTGTTGGTGACACGGTCAGTGATTTATTTAAAAATCAAGGCACAGTTAAACAGCATGGCTACCACAGCATTCTTGCATTACTCATCTCATATGTATATACTGCATTCTATACCATCTATTGCATCTTGCCTTTGCCTCTCGTTCATAGCTCATCCATATATTTACATGTACATATTCTTATTCCATCCCTTTACTTAGATTTGTGTGTATTAGGTAGTTGTTGTCAAACTGTTAGATTACTTGTTAGATATTACTGCACTGTCGGAACTAGAAGCACAAGCATTTCACTACACTTGCATTAACATCTGCTAACCATGTGTATAACCATGTGTATGTGACCCATAACATTGGCTTTGATTTGATTGTGCAGTGATACGCCATTCCATCTGGCTTAGTGGGACTATAATTTTGTTTTTCAACAGGACAATGACCCAAAACACACCTCCAGGCTGTGTAAGGGCTATTTGACCAAGAAGGAGAGTGATGGAGTGCTGCATCAGATGACCTGGCCTCCACAATCACCCAACCTCAACCCAATTGAGATGGTTTGGAATGAGTTGGACCACAGAGTGAAGGAAAAGCACCCAACAAGTGCTCAGCATATGTGGGAACTCCTTCAAGACTGTTGGAAAAGCATTCCTAATGAAGCTGGTTGAGAGAATGCCAAGACTGCAAAGCTGTCATCAAGGCAAAGGGTGGCTACTTTGAAGAATCTCAATATAAAATATATTTAGATTTGTTTAACACTTTTTTGGTTACTACATGATATCATTTGTGTTATTTCATAGGTTTGATGTCTTCACTATTATTATACAATGAAGAAAATAGTAAAAATAAAGAAAAACCCTGGAACGAGTAGGTGTGTTCAAACCTTTGACTGGACCTGTACATATAACTAAGAATAAAGTGACCGATAGTAAACAGTAGCAGCAGCGAATGTGATGAGTCAAAAAATGTAGTTCAAAAAGGGTCAATGCAGATAGTCCGGGTAGCTATTTGGTTAACTATTTAGCAAACTGTTTAGCAGTCTTATGGCTTGGGGGTAGAAGCTGTTCAGGGTCCTGTTGGTTCCAGACTTGGTCATTGGTACAGCTCGCTGTGCGGTAACAGAGAGAACAGTCTATGACTTGGGTGGCTGGAGTCTTTGAAAAATTTTAGGGTCTTATTCTGACACCACCTGGTATAGAGATCCTGGATGGCATTCTGCTTCTTTCCTCTGTGTGTTTGCAGGCGGTAGGAACCCATCTCTGGCTACTCCAATGATCCCTATAGTCGTGCTGAAGGTCAGGTGAAAATCTGCTCTATAAAGAGAGAGAGTGACCAGAAAATTGATGTGGAGGAGATGGAAGATGAGTGATTGGATAGGATCTACCTAGTTCTCGCTCTCTCTCACCTCTCTGATGAGTTAATGTGTGTGTGTGTCACAAAGAAACATGTACAGGGACGTTTGTATGTGTCTGCAAACATATAGACATACACACTCACCGTCACGTTCCCAGACTCCAGACTCTCTCTCACCTGACCTGTACGTAGTGGTCTCTGAGCAGTGACACAGACAGGGAGGGAGGGTGGGTGGGGCGAGCAGCCCCAATCAGCTGCTGATAACCAGCCTTTTATCCCTGGATTCCTAAATGGTTAGCAGCCCTGGCTTATCTCCTGTTGACGCAAGAGAGGTCCGCGCCGCAATGCACTGGGCCGCCTGGAGGAAAGGCTGTTTTTTCTATTTAGACCAGCTAGTGAGAATAATAGGTTTTCCTTGGATTTCCTGCAGCTGTGCAGATTAGATCACAGAGTGATTGAAACGTCTGGGCTGAGAGAGGAGATGGACGTCACTGACTGAGTGGGTTGGAAGTCTCCTATCTCACTTTGGGTAGTCGGGGTTGCTCATATATATATATACACAGATCTAGGATCAGATTGGCTTACCCAATAGGGGATGGGCTACTAAACTGACCTAAAATCAGTGTCTAGGGACTTAATCCATCTCACTAAGGAAAGGAGCAGAAGTCTAGAATGAAACTAAGCTAGCACATAGAGGAAGTGGGGCAGGAAATTATCTGTTACCAGCAGTAACACTTTAGAGGTCAGAGGTCAAAATCATTATGAACGTGGGTAATGTCTCAATGGTCTAAATTATTCTAAAATAACTCAATTCCTTTCTAACAAAGCCCCTACTGTGTACACAGAGATATACATCATGGATCAAGAGATACAGGTATTTCAGCAATCCATGGAGGACAGTCTTGCACATTACAATGTTAACCATACTGTTGGTGTGAACAGGCCTGTCTGTGTAATTTAAATTGCAGGACAGGAGAGAAAACAGGAAATTTAGAATTTTCTGCTCCACCAACGCATAAACAAGCCCTCTATCGTAAGGAAACAATTAGCAGAGGAGAAGAGCAGAGCAGTAAGGAAGATAATAAAACACTAATCCAATTTGGCTGTAAATCTCTACACTCTCCTGGGGAAAAGAGTAAGCCTTGAAACAGGAATTACTGGTGGTAATCTTTAAAGTGTATAGATTTAAAATATATAGCAATGTTGAAATTGCTCTGTGCTAGGTTTACATCATTTTTAGTGACTAGTTTGTCGTTCTTATTTTTTGGATTAGTTGGATTGAAGCACAAGACAAAGCTGTCAGGGCCATAACTATACTGAACAAAAAATATAAACGCAACCTGCAACACTTTCAATGATTTTACTGAGTTACAGTTCATAGAAGGAAATCAGTCAGTTGAAAACAATTCATTAAGCTCTAATCAATGGATTTCACATGACTGGGCAGGGGCGCAGCCATGAGTGGGCCTGGGAGGGCAAAGGCCCACCCACTTGCTAGCCAGGCCCATCCACTGGGGAGCTGGCCCAGCCAATCAGAATTAACTTTCCCCTACAAAAGGGCTTTATTTATATATACATACAGAAATACTATTCAGTTTCATCAGCTGTCCGGGTGGCTGGTCTCAGACAATACCACAGGTGAAGAAGCCGGATGTGGAGGTCCTGGGCTGGCGTGGTTACACGTGGTCTGCGGTTGTGAGGCCGGTTGGACGCGCTGCCAATTTCTGCAAAACGATGTTGGAGGCGGCTTAACATTCAATTATATGGCAACAGCTCTCATGGGGCAATCCTGCAGTCTGCATGCCAATTGCACGCTCCCTCAAAACTTGAGATATATATATTAAAGTAGTCTTTTATTGTCCCTAGCACAAGGTGCAGCTGTGTAATGATCATGCTGTTTAATCAGCTTCTTGATATGCCACACCTGTCAGGTGTATTGATTACCTTGGCAAAGGACAATTGTTCACTAACAGGGATGTAAACAAATATGTGCGCAACATTTGAGATAAATACTCTTGTTCTGTGTATGGAAGATTTCTGGGATCTTTTATTTCAGCTCATAAAACATGGTACCAACACTTTACATGTTGTGTTTATATTTTTGTTCAGTATAGATATGAGGACACTGGTAATTTATTTGAATTAAACAAATTAATATAGAGAGAGATTTTTGGAACTCAGGGTCTCAACTTACTGAGAGTTAGAATAGTAAAATACACAGCGTGCAATTTCGAAACTTGGTTGTGCATCAGAAGTTTTCATCTTGTTAGACAGTATGCCACTCATTGACAGTCACTCAATTAGCCCATGTCAGTAAAACAAATTTAGATTGATAAATTAGTCTATCTAAACTTGTACTAATCACGGCCGAATTACCAACCCGGGCACGCAGGGCATGTGCCCAGCTGCCGTGACTTCCAAGGAGCCCCCATTGATTTTTGTCACTCTAACTCAGATATCATATTAACAAGGCATAAGACACAAGTCATTGCGAAATGTGTAGAAATGCAGGAAATTAGCTGTAAAACTGCAACATCAAAAAAATTGTGCAAAGCAAAGATATTTGTTTACCTATTGTTAACAAATACTTTTTCTGCTAACAAATCCCTTTGTATGTATTAAATTATAGTTTTTAATCCAGGTTTTCCAGAAATCCTGGTTGGAAGATTTAGGATTTTCTGCTTATTCCCTCCTGATTCTGGGAATCTTCCAGCAGAGTTTTCTGGAAAACAAGGGAATTTTGGGGAAGTTAATGTATTTCTGAAACCCTAAACAGGAGTGTGAGAAGTTAATTGCAGAGGTTATTTTCTTGGAATGCAATTTCTAAACCGTTGTAAAAATATGCACCACAAATCATGTTACCAAAATTGTCCTCTGAAAAAAAGTGAAAAAGCATCTTAAACGCTTTGATGTTAAAATAAGTTCCCTCCATTCATCTTCAGGCTGAGGAACCAGGGACTCTTGGTAGAGGTTGAATCATCTCTGCATGTCAGCAAAGTGATGAAAAATACATCAGTAAAGAAAAAATATGAAATCATAATGTAGGGAAAGACAGACATCCTAGATCTCTGGTTAGGAGCAACTTCCTCTAGCAGTAAAAACACTGAATTGTTAGCAACTCGAAAATAAACAAAGAGGGTCCACTTCCTCCCGAAGTTTGAGTTGCCTATACGCAAATGCACTGTCGTGTCGTCTAGGCTGGATAGACAGTGCCTTGTGACTGTTATAGTTTTCTAGGGATATGTTCACATGTGTGATAAAACCACAAACGGTCAAGCAAAAGGTTGGTGGTATGTAAATGGTCCAGCGTTTGTTGAAGCCCTCTGTTACAATATTGGTCAGCTAAAGATGTTGAGGCTATGCACACACACGCACGCACGCACACACACACACACACACACACACACACACACACACACACACACACACACACACACACACACACACACACACACACACACACACACACACACACACACTTACACTATGTTTGTGAATTGAAGCAGATGAGCCTCCAGCTGGTATGGCTGCCCTCTATAATTGCCGTGTCCATTAGTGTGAGTCATTGATTACAGTAATATAATAACCATGCTGTTACTGGATCATGTTCTCCTCGACAGACTGCAGCATGTGAAACCCTCAGATGGAATCTGTTGTCACCCGCTATCCTCAGAACCCATTCATGTTTATCTTCTCCATTTATAACAATACTTCAGGGATAATTGTAGGGATACTGTAGCATAAAGGTAGATCACGATATATAAATACTCCATATACACTCATAATAATGAATGCACAAGAACAATCTCCCTTTCCACCTTAGTAATAGGAGTAAATCTACTGAAAATGTCACTCAATAAACATGTTCCATTTACCAGGCTAACGTTTAACACAACATAATGCAGCAACATTGCTAAAAACTGCTGATTTGAGGAAATCAGGTTGGAAAATATACATTCTAGAATCAGTTTGGAAAATCTACATTACAGAACTGTACACAGAGGCTGTTTGTGGGTGACATGCCTCAGAGAGTAAAGCAGTGAAACAGAAGGTTTCTTAAAGGGGTTCTTAGAGGTTTCTTAAGCACCTTTAAGTGTGGCCCCCTGGACCACTGAGTGAGAGCATCAGAGCAGCACCTTCTAACGACATTCCTCGAGTTCAGGAAAACATCTAATCGCCCCGGCAGGAACAGAGCTGAGAGTGAAGTCATCTCTTTCTGGGCCACAGGAGGCCCCTCCTCACACAGAAACGCACGCACACACAGACACACACACACACACAGACATGCAGACACACACAGACACACACACACACACACACACAGACATGCAGACACACACAGACACACACACACACACACACACACACAAACACACTAACCCAGTGTGGTGTGCCCTCTCTCCTACAGAGGAGGGGGATGCTGGCTGTTTTTCCTGGCAGCCATTGAGCAAACACCCGTCCTATGACGTCGCACTGGCCAGAGAGTCAGAACATGACAAATAGTTTTATGTGGTATTATTATTCAAAAGGTTATGGCAATAGCATTGCATTCTGAATTGACCTGAGAAGCAGAAGTATTCCATGTACATACAGTGAAAGTGTAAATCTTGTTATAGAATAAGTGACTTGTGACCGCTAAGCAAACAGGCGGCACTCCACTACAGCTGCAGCAGACTAGTCCCTCCCAGGCATTCTGGTGGGTTTAGCCTGAAACAAAAACAAATCTCCATTTGTCCATTTAGAAACTAAAAATGTATAGATCACTAGAAATATGTAACAGCATATTAATACAATATTTTTACTAGTGTAATTACAATGTTTCTACACAGGTATAAGTGGAATTAATGTTGAGTAAGTATAACCAAAATATTATTGTTGATGTTAAAAGCTTTTAATATTAACTATGACAGTTTCTTAGGAATTGACACAGCTGTGTTGATTCATTGGGAGTATGGAGATTCAAAATGTCCTCTCCTTTCTTTGCGGTAGCAAGCTGAGGCTGGGGGCAGAGTCTCAGTTCTGTAGACACACAGGGGCTGATGCTGCTCATTCAGCAAGCTTACGACACAAGTAACTCTGGAGCAGGCAGTATGTGTGAACACACACTGTGTGTGTGTGTGTGTGTGTGTGTGTGTGTGTGTGTGTGTGTGTGTGTGTGTGTGTGTGTGTGTGTGTGTGTGTGTGTGTGTGTGCGCGCGTGTGTGTGTGCGTGCGTGCGTGTATGTGTCAACTGTAATAAGGAGAGGAGGAGAGGGAGGAGAGGAGACCCATGGACATCAAAGGGACCCTGGTCATGTATACCTGGGAATAATCACCTGGATATGTGCCATGAAAATAATGATCTGCCCATGGGGTTGATTGAGTGCTGAAGTCCATTGTGAAACATTAGTGCTTTCTGAAAGTGGATCTTTTGTCTGGTTGATGAGTCATCAGTCAGGCCTATTGATCGAGGGGAGCGTGCTCTGCCCTGTTTGACTGTCTAAAATGTTCACATTCATAGACTGTAGGCTACACAGAGTTGAGTGGAGCCAGAGTAACCAGGCCTTCCTCGCTTCATAATGTGTTGTATGACCCCGTGTGACCTTCAGTTCAACGAGCCAGTCTCTACACAACTAGCCTGGTTTCCTGAATGTTTCTGCTTAAACCAACAATGAGTAAAGCCAACACATGGATAAAGAAGTGGCATCCAGGCTACTAACTACACAACATAGACCACACAGGAGAGCAGGTAGCCTAGAGGTTAGAGCGTTGGACTTGTAACCGGAGGGTTGCAAGTTCGAATCCCCGAGCTGACAAGGTAAAAATCTGTCGTTCTGCCCCTGAACAAGGCAGTTAATCCACTGTTCCCCGGGCGCCGAAGACGTGGATGTCGATTAAGGCAGCCCCCCGCACCTCTCTGATTCAGAGGGGTTGGGTTAAATGCGGAAGACACATTTCGGTTGAAGGCATTCGGTTGTACAACTGACTAATAATGGTGACTTTGACTTTGACTTTATATAGGTACTTAGTCTCAGGCCTCTGCTCCCAGGGACCAATTTAAAAAAAAATGTTACCTTTATTTAACTAGGCAAGTCAGTTAAGAACAAATTCTTATTTACTAACATGGGTCCATCTCGTTATCAGGAACCATGGTTTAACTCAACCGTGATATGAACTCATTATTGACCCTTAATTAAACCCTGTTATGGTTACGAATCACTGTTGTTTGGGAAGGCTAAAAATTCACCGGCTATGTTTGGAAAAATATGGGATGTTTTTAGTAGCTTTTTGCTGCATGGATGGAGGAATCTGAATCCCCTCCAAATGCTACACTGTTCCCAGAAATGGGATGCTTGATTTGTTGATCCAGTTGGGCTGGTCGGAGAGGAGTTTGAACTTTGAGCTCTGGCTGATTAGTAGGGGATAATTAGGTTCAAAAGTGGCCTACTTGGTGCATCATAACACATGGCTCATACGGTTTATTAGTACAGTTGTACAGTCCCTCCTCTACTCTCTTGTCCTCTTATCTCCTCTCCTCTAATCTATCCTCCCCTGACTTTTCCTTTTCGTTGCTCTCCTCCACTCTCTTCTAATTTCTTCTTCTCTTCCCTCTGATCGTCTCCTCTCTCCTCTACTTTTTTTTCCTGACACAGCTCCATCAATGCCCCCTCCATCCTCCTCTCCTCTCCCAGTAGTCTTCAGGGTGAGCCAACTCCTCAGATTCCTTGATTCCCATTTGACCACAGGAGTGTGTCTAGAGAGGACAACATGGAGGATCGGGACTAAAGGTTAAGGATTGTTATTATCACAGCCTGTCCCCTGCCAAGACAGGATTCATGTCAGCACCACTGATGTACCAGCAGTCAGAATTGAACCCTGTCCCAGGTTGGATTCTCCCCTGTGCTCAGCCGCTGTATGTCCCACCTGTAATGGGAGTCACAGATTTGGCTCTGGGATACAGTCACAGAAAGGGCAGGATTATTTTTCAAAGCCCCAGTGGATAGCCGGGCATTGGCGGGAGTATCTTGTCTGAATGTTAAACACTCTGTCGCTGTATCTAGTCTTCTTACAGAGCAACAGGAGAAAGGTATTTTATATATTCATTACCAGTCAAAAGTTTGGACACACCTACTCATTAAAGTGTTTTTCTTTATTTTTACTATTTTCTACATTGTAGAATAATAGTGAAGACATCAAAAACATGAAATAGCAGATATGGAATCATGTAGTAACCATAAAAATGTTAAACAAATCAAAATATATTTTATATTTGAGACTTTTCAAAGTAGCCACCCTTTGCCTTGATGACAGCTTTGCACACTCGTGACAGTATTGTCTCATCGCTGCAACTCCCGTACGGACTCGGGAGAGGCGAAGGTCAAGAGCCATGCATCCTCCGAAACACGTCCCGGCCAAGCCGCACTGCTCCTTGACATACTGCTCGCTTAACCCGGAAGCCAGCCGCACCAATGTGTCGGAGGAAACACTGTACAGCTAGCGACCGAAGTCAGCGTGCATGCTCTAGTGACTCCACAAGGAGTCACTAGAGCGTGATGGGACAAGGACATCCCAGCCGGCCAAACCTTCCCCTAACCTGGACGACACAGGGCCAATTGTGTGCCGCCTCAAGGGTCTCCCGGGCGCGGCCGGCTGCGATACAGCCCGGGATCGATCCCGGATCTGTATTGACGCCTCTAGCACTGTGATGCAGTTTCTTAGACTGCTGTGCCACTCGGGAGGCCCAGGAGAATGGTTACATTGTCCAGTAGAGGCAGACAGGGCCGTCCTGCTAAGGCTACAGAGACTGGTCCTACTTTACAATACATGGACTTTGTATAGTAATAACATTGTAGTAATGTAACGCGGTGTTACCATCTAGGCAACTCTTTGGGTTGGGTTTGAAATGGATTTGTCCTACTGCGAAATGGAATTGGTCCTAATTGTGTTAAATGCTAACTATTGTGTCTCGTTAACAGGAATGCTGCACCCTTTAAAAATGGGTCTGCCCTCAGCACCACTGGGCAAAGCATTGCTAGACAGAAAGGAGAGGTGCTGCACTCCAACCAGCCATCTTTACAATAACATTGTAATACCTATGTAAGTACAGTGTGTTTACATTGTAGGTATGCATAACAAGACTGTCTATGAACCATAAACAGATGATTTCAGCCTTTGTGGTAGGGCTCCGGTGTAACACTCATAAAACTAGGCGACCGAAACACATAGGGTAATCACAAAATGTACAGAGGTCTGTCTGTGTGTGCACACCTCCTTGTATGTTCTGATCTGGAGTCAGTCACGTGTTTATTTTAGCTTGGGTACATTAGCGGTGGTCTCTGTTTGACACATCACACTCTCTTCATCTTGGACTGCTCAGAGCTGTTTGGTTTGAGAAAGGGTCCTTGCCATGTGAGATCCATCAGCCTAGGCCTATTCCGTTCTTTTGTCCAATAAACATGTTAAGGTTAAGCTGGAGAGCAGGGCTTTGCCGTTCATTTTTAAACGTCTTTTAGTGTTTTTGTATAACACCTGAGGGCCATTGTACAATGTTGACTTTAAAACTAAGCAGGATGAGTCCTGATCGGTTCCTTGATGGGAGACCAGATGCTGCTGAAAGTGATGTTGGAGGACCAGTAGGAGGCACTCTTTCCTCTGGTCTAGAAAAATATCCCAATGCCCCAGGGCAGGGATTGGGGACATTGCCCTGTGTAGGGTGCCGTCTTTTGTATGGGACGTTAAACTGGTGACCTGACTCTCTATGGTCACTAAAGATTCCATGGCACTTATCATTATAGTAGGTGCCCTGGATAAATTCCCATTCTAGCCCTCATACTGTACCATCATAGCCACCTAATCATCCCCAGCTTCCAATTGGTTCGTTCATCTCTCTTCCTCTCCCCTGTAACTATTCCCCAAGTTGTTGCTGTAAATGAGAATATATTCTCAGTCAAATTACCTGTTAAAATAAGGGTTAAATAAATACATAAAAAGTACATGTAAGGTCATGCATTAACAAGGTACAATGTGACAACACAGAGCTCGTAGGGAGGGAGGTTGGATGCGTGACCTCTACCTGTGGCATACTGTAAACACAATCTCAAACACCTTTCCTCTCTGAATACACTGCTCCCAAAAGTTGTTCTATTCTACCAAAATATGTGAGGAGTTTATATCCCAAATCTACCTTGGGTCCCAAATGGCACTGATCCCCTATATAAAGCACTACTTTTTACTATATAGGGAATAGGGTGCCATTTATGCCACATCACAAACCTCAGATCCAGTCTTACATCGATCAAATGTATTTATAAAGCCCTTTTTACATCAGCCGATGTCACAAAGTGCTGTACAGAAACCCAGCCTAAAACCCAAAACAGCAAGCAATGCAGATGTAGAAGCATCATGTGAATTGTCCTTCAGTTGCACCTGCCTGGACTCCTCTTTCATGACAATAGATTTGGCTTATACCCTAAAATAATTTATGTTGATAAGATCATAAAAAGTGAAAGATAGCCTAATGGTTACCCTTTGAAGTTCATTCCTTTCATGAAATACGCTATGAGAGAAGAGGTGTAAATTGAGCTCATCTTTTTAGGGTATGGATTGGATGACGTAGCCCATGATGCAAGTGAGTTTAATATGCATTATTCAAGGTACACCTTCTATAGAAAAAACGTGTGTTCTTCTGACACCGGTTTCCTGTTGCACTGGGAATCTCACGAGCCATTTTCGACTACCATGACATTGTATTTATTTCAGGCAGAGCCTACAGAAAATGTTATAAATGATGTTCGTGGAAATAGGCCTAATTATTGCATTCATTATCATAATTATAATCAATACCATCACGATCAGTATTGCTTAGTTTTGTGACGCCTTTCGAGCCACCGGTCCAAGCCGGGGCTCTATTTCATCTCCGTTAAAAAAAAAATACGTCTGGAAATCTCTATGTAAACATGGTTTACGTCCGCGCAGCAGTATGCCACGCTTCGGCAAACTCCGCTGCTGTTCCTTCAAGAGGAGAGTAGAAGCCTAGCCTATGAAGAGCAGAAGAAACGTGAGGGATAAATAATACGGAGAGAGAAACAGACGGAGCGGCACAAAGGAGAGAGGAGAGTGTTGTGCGGGAGGGAGAGATAGAGGGAGATGCAGGCAGTGGCCTAGATGTGCGAATCGCCAAGAGTTGCTCTTTCTGGTTCACTGGATGGAGGCTGCTCCCGCGCAGGGAGGACTAGAGAAAATATGGGGATGTTTTACGTGGTTTGTTGAAGTCTACACAGTGAACCGTTACTTTTTTCAGTACGTTTGTTCGTTCATTCGTGTTCTGTATTTTTATGTAGCCTACATTGTGTGTTTTGGGGAGAAATGGGTCAATAATTTGGAAGCGCCCATGCAGTAGCGCACAGTCCCACAAACTGCCGCGCGTTATGACTCTGTCAAACATGATATGAAAATGCACTGAGCCTTTTACATTTACACACTGCAAATATATAGTTCACGCCGCTTCCTTCGCTCCCCCTGTGTGATGGCGATGGAAGTGGAAGCTGACAGTGGCAGAGGTATATCAAGGAGCGCTCATGAGAAATGCCCGCGGGCGGTGGAGCGCAACGGCTATGTGAAAACATGTGTCACCCCTCTGTATCAGGACGCAGGCTGCCAGTCGTGGCAGAGACTAGCAGAAATATGGAGTTCCCGGAGACTGTCATCCGCAGTGTGTGTGGGCTCTGTATCGGTTATTCTCGCTTTGCTGGTCAGATTGGTTGACTGGGACGTGGAGAAGCAGAGTTGCAGCAGTAACAGCGAGAACAACGGCGAGTCTGGATCTCTAGTTCATTTCGTGGTGAGGTGTGTGGTGGAGCTGTTGTTGAACGTTTGGTACCTGGTGTCCCCCGTCTTCACTCTCGTATGTGCCTTCTTTTGGGTTGGCTTGTACCTGATCCGCTGCGGGGTGCTGATCCGGACCGCCGTGTTTCTGTTGGCAGTGTGTCACTTGGGCGAAGCCGCGGCACAGTCTCTCCTGCACGGTGCGGAGGACCAGTTGCTGTCGTTTACCGCCACCGTGGTGGTTCTGTCCTGTCTAGCCGGCGGGGCGCTGATGGTGGTCAGACTCGGACAGGGGGTTTCCGTCATCGTCTTCATCAGCATCATCAGGACTGTGTCTCTCATCTCCCTCAACAAGGTCCGGGCCAGCTGGAGACCCTACCTGGCGTACCTGGTAGGAGTGCTGGGGGTCCTGCTAGCGAGGTATGCTGACCGGCTCCTGACGGACCCAGGGCCACTCGGGGCGGTTTGCAGCTACGTGACAGCGGGGAAGGAAGATAATATTATTCCCGTGTTTAAAAGGCGACGGAGGTCCAGTTCGGTGGTTTCTTCAGACATGGCACACAGTCACAGCAACAGCAAGTCCCACCGAAGGACCTCGCTCCCATGCATTCCACGGGAACAGGTAAAAGCTTAGCTATAATTTGAATGTTTGGCTTTTTTTTGCAAGGGAATGGAACAAAAATGTACCCACAATTAACGCGTTGTGCCCGAATGTATTATTATTATAATGATTATGATTATTGTTATTATTATTAGGCTTATTATTGTTACATAGACGGGTCCTTCGAGATACTTTGCTGGATGCCTCAAAGCTCAGCTTCTTCTCCAACGCATATTCCTATAGGCTACTCTGAATATAGAACACGTGTGTTTACTTGTGCTGATTCTATCATGAGCACTTTATCTACGCTATTACAGGGAAATACTCTGCATGCACGTTCCAACCCTGGCTGCCTTTTCCCGTTATATTTTAAAGTAGGCCACTGTTCAAATGGCAAGTATGTGTTTGTGCTTTTGATAAACAACTGTATGCCACGGTCCAGTGGTCAGTATAGTGTATATATATACTGTGTGTCCAGTCCTTCCATCTAGTGAAGGATTGCTTTGCCCTTCAGGTAGTAAGTCATACCAGGGTGGGGCACCTGAGACAGAGTCAGGGCTGATAACCAGCCCTCAAACCCGGCCTTTTGTTTGACCTGGCTAGGTGGCTGTGGGTCGGAGGAAAGGCTTCCACGTAAGCTCACACCAATTTTAAAAGGTTATCAGTAGTTAGAGACTGATATCAAACACATTTCCGCATGCTTTACTGTAATTGATGTGTTTTTATATACCGGCTTGAATGTGGCTTAAATGGATAAGAAATGAATCTTAAATGTGAAGGTACACATTCTAGAGGAGCTTTTTATTGTATTCAAGTGCATTTACTGACCTTGCCTATTGTTGTATTCGGCCTCGTGCTTTGTTTATTTTATGTCTAAGGATACTGTGTATCCTGAGAGGGGTTTCCTGTCTTTAAGAACTGATTTTTTGCAATGTTGGACTTTTTTTCTTATCTCCTGAAATCTTCTCTCATCATTGAATTGCAATCCAAAGTTAGTACAGCTGCTACATTTTAAATGCAGATGTACACGTTTTGTGCATGGGACTCCCCAAGTATACCGCCTTTATAAGCTTTACAACCGAGAAGACATGCTGTACTGCGGGCAAAGTTTTTTTATCCCCCTCAGCATGTATGATGTGAATGAACACATCCATATGAAGCTGAGGTACTCTAGTATGTCAACCAGACCTGTGGTAGTGTTCATAATGCATCATCTCAACTGTGATTTCTACAACAAAGTGAATCAACAACGACTGATCTCTGACTTACAAAACCCTTCACTCATACATTTTAGATTTGTTGTCCCTGATCTTCAAGGGTAAACTTTCACAACATCTCTACCTCCTCCATACCTTCTCAGCAGTTACTACTGTTTTGCCTCCCATGGAAGTTACGCCCTCTAGTGATAGATTGGAATAAAACAAAAATAAAAAGGGATCCAAGTTTAGATAATATCCAAGCAGACGTTTTGTGTTGGCAGAAGGCATGTCACACTATTAAAGATGGGATACTGGACACTCCAAAAGGTTTCAACTTTATTTGTCCCAGAGGGAAATTGGTTTTGCAACAAAGGAGCATAAAAAACAACATTGAACATATCAAATCCACATGGATATCCACCAGGATAGTGTACATTGTACTCTGGACGAGCACGCTGTCCAAAGTCTTGAATATAATGACTTATTTTTAAGTAAGAGGCCCTAGCTGGCACATAGCTTCATACGGATGTTTATTGCAACATGTTTAGGCCATGTGTTTTGCTGTTGACTGTTGAGTGACTTTGGGCACATCCCTTTTGAACTGTACAGTGTGTTGGCGATGGGTCATCTGATCGAATCGTGTTCAATGATGCTGACCAACCTCACTAACAGCACACAACGACACGAGGTCTGACAGATTTCCCCCCTCTCTCAGAGTGCTTGGTTACGGGAGCTTTGATAGTCAAGAGGCCTTGCGATTGGTCATGGTGAGTGCTGTGCGGAGCTGCAGGCCAGGCAGCATGTCCTGTCTTCCACAGGCGTTTCCTTGAAGTTGAGTTGCGTAAGCCTCTTGAGAGAGAAGGCTAGGTACACCAGGAGAGGCTCGCTGGCTGGATCAAAACAAGTCTGTCTGAAAAACAGGGCCTGATCGTCGGTCATCAGGGTCACTGTATGTGCTGTACAGTATGGGAAATGATCAAATGTCACTTATGATGGTAGGACATTATTCTGTATTCTCCATAGTGAATGGCTTTTTAGTGCAATACAAATGGAACAGGGTACAATTTTAGAAGCAGCCTTTTGTTTTTCCCAAGGATTAAAAAAACCCTCATCGCGTTTTGTGTCTGCATACGTGCGTGCGTGTGTGTGTGCGCGTGTGTGTGTGTGTGTGTGCGCGTGTGCTTGCGCTTGCGTGTATTTGTGTGGGTGTTTGTGTCTAGTTCTCCTCTGGGTGCAGTTCTCGCTCAACTCAGAGAAGCATAGATTTTCATAAACCTGCCCTCCTGCAGTATTTATGAGCCAGCCAGCCTCCTCTGACTGCCTGCCAGAATGTGTTCTTGCTTTACATTGCAGCATCCAACAGCCCCAAGAAGTCCTCCACTGCTACATCGATCTTTCCTGTCGCCATTGTTTTGCTCTCTGTAGCCATAATGTCACGTTTACAATGTGTTTATAGATGTGTAAGGTAGGCATGATGAACTTTCAGTTCTTAGTAAATCATTACCATCTGTAGAATATAGCATGTGTAGTTTGATGAACACATTGTAATGTCAGATGAAACCGTTTCAGATCGATTACTGATTCATAAATAGCTTTTTAATGAATTTCTGGGGGATTTCTTAGAACATTAGAGCACTTCTAGTGACATATCATGATATAAATCTCCTTTTAGACTGAGTGCATGCAGAGAGTTTGAGTAGCTCTGTGGTAGCGCTGCAGTGGACTAGCTAGCTGCAAAAGTTGTTTGTGTTATAGCAGAGGCTTCTAGAGGGATATGATTCAAGGAAATAGCCTTTTCTAGTGAGTTTGAGGCTGATTCAATCCAAACTTTGGCTCAGTAATAGAGAAGTTGTAAATTAGACATTTAAAAAAGCCATTTTATATGATATTAGTTTATGCCTTGGTTCTCCTTCTAATTTTCCCTATCCACACACACAGAGGACTGTATATTCTACAATGCCATACATTATAACAATTCTTCTGCTAAAATAGTTGAATGCTTGAAAAAGAGTTCGGGAATGGGGCTCCAATAGTCCAAACAGTTCTGAATTTTGTGAACTGTATATTACCTAATTATCTAACGTCTTCATATTTCTATGCCACAGCGAGAGAGAGAGAGAGTGAGAGAGGGAGGGTGTGATTCAGTTAAATTTGAAGGAGAAAAGGGTGCAGCAAGAATCTATTTGAGGGAAACCCTATTCTCTCAATGACGCACATTCATTCCCACAGAGACCCGCCACATTACGCTCTGTGCCATAGATTCCTGAATTTCTGTGCCACTGATACAAGGTTAGTAGGCTGGACTATTCTATCTGCCCTCATAGGTTTAGACTATAGTCCCCAAAAGGGCCTGGATCATGTACAGATGTAGGATCTTAATTTGATCCCCTTGTTGCAGGAGAACTGCAATGTAAAGCTTGTAGTGTATTTGAGGTTTAAAAAGGCTTCTGAAGTTTGTAATTCCCACTTTGAAATTTCAGACTTGATTTTCCATTAAGAAAAATGTATCAACCCCTACAAAATGTTTGATTCTGGAAGGTTGATTTCCTGTTGCTGCAGGATTATTTTCATGCTGTAGCAAGCTGGCTCAAATTAAGATCCTACATCTGTACAAAAACAGATTAACTTGGAACCGGTTTGTACTTAACATAGTGGCTTCTTGTGTGTGTGTTGCAGCTAGGCCCCTCCCTCACAACTAAAATGAGGTTGGCCGTGCCGAGCTTGTGTGTGTGCTTGTGTGTGTGTTGAGCATATTCCTCTACATGTTGTCATAGTGTACATTCACCTGTTTTCATCTTGTCGGAAGCAGAGAGGGTGTCATTTCCACCTGACGACGAGACATGCTGAATGTTGACTTTATTAGTCTGCCTAGCCCTCTCTGTTTAATTGCGCTTGTCTGTGTGTGAATGGACAGAGGGATCTTTTACGCACACTCACTCACACGCACACACAAGCTCAGCACGGCCAACCTTATTTTGGTTGTGAGTGAGAGGGGCCTAGCTGCGACTGTGAGAGGGCGTCCAAGGAATGTGTAGCTTCAGCTGGATGATGGGGCCGCTGGCTGCCAAACCTCAATCATTTAAAAAACCCAGCGCTGCACAGCGGCCCGAGTCTCAGAGAACAGCACCACCAGTACATGGTCCTGGAGAGGAAGATAGACAGAGAGGCTGAGGTAGGGAGGTATAGAGAGATGCAGGGGAAGAAGGGAATGGGAGGGAGAAGCAAAGAGAGAGAGGGGGAGATGCAGAGAGGGAAAAAAGAGGGAGCGACAGAGGAAGATGTAGATTGATAGATAGAGAGGCAGGGGTAAAGGATAGGACAGGTAGAGAAAGAAAGATGGAGAGCAAGAGAAGAGAGCCGTGCCCTTATGTCACCAGGTGTGCAGCTGTAGCTCTTATGAAGAAAAAAAATGAATGGACTGCCTCATTCAGGCCAGAGGTAGGTGGAGAAGGAGGGAGGAATGGAGGGCAGAGAGCAAGTGAGGAAAAGAAGGATGGGGATGGAGAGTGGTGAAAGACATAAGAGAGATGGAGAGAAATGAAGGAGGGAGAACAGTTTCCTGCCAAGTCTACCAAATATGTCAGTCGTAAAAGGACAACAGCCTAGCTGGCCTGTGAAACCTCACCACTGTTATTATAAACACACCACAGCGCCGCTCTGCTCACTAAAACACTAACAGACACCACGTTCAAATACTAACACACACTCACTCCAAACACAAAAAAAATCCTACAGTTTCTGCCGCGGCTGCCAAGACAGTGTCTCCTACATAGACAATGCTTCTTTTTCATGTACTTGTTTTTTCTATCCAGTACCTGAAGGTACAATAGGATTTGGGTACTTTTCTCTTTTCATTCTCTAGTGAAACATAGCAGATGCCTGCATACTCTCGCAGTAGCCTATGAAAAGCCAGTATTGTGTCGGGAGTTAGAGACCAGAGTAATCCCAAAGAGAAATTCTGCCTCCGGTTGTCACAGTCTGACTTATCCTCCTCATTAGGAGTTCATTATCAGCCTCACGTCAACATCACTCACATGTGAAACAGGAGGGATGGGATGTGTCTGTATGCTTGCCTGGGCAGCCAAGCGTATGCTCCATGTATGTATTCATGCGTGATTGTGCTGGCACGTTTATGTGTGTGTCCACATATGTGTGCGTCAGTACCATACTGGTTTGTCCACATACCGGTATGTGTGTGCCTATGCAAGGTGTATGCACAGTGTGTATGCGTAATTGTGTACCCGCATGTGGATGTGTTTGTGTGTGTGTTTGTGCATCTGTGTGCGTTTCTGAGAATTTGTGTGTGTACGTGTGTACCAGCGAGAGAGAGAGAGAGAGAGAGAGAGAGAGAGAGAGAGAGAGAGAGAGAGAAAGCTTGAGCCCCAACTCTAGCTGACTAGTTGTAGCTGTAGCTGTAGGGCTGCTAAGCCCACTGCTGAGAGGCAGCTTGTTATTTTAACCTGGACTGGCCGCTGCCCAGCTCCCTTCTCCCCCGCTCCCTGCTCCCTGCCCTCCTCCTTCTCTCTCCCCTGCAGCTCACTCCCTGCTCCCAACTTCCTACTCCCCTCACCCTGCTCCCCCATAGCCTCTCCTCTCTCCCCTCAACGCGCTCTCCTCTCCCCTCTCCCCATATACAGAGTGGCTACCCTGCTGGCAAGTCATATGAGCCCCTGGCCCCAGACAAGGAGCATACTGTTACCCACTCAATGGTGTGTTTTAGTTTGAAAATATGCCCAGGCAGATGGGGAGGGGGAGAAAGCCGGCCTTTAACAGAAACCAGGTCTGTACATCTGTCTGTTTGTCCGTCTGAAAACGAATGAGAGCCAGGGAGAGCGAGGGAGAAGCTAGAAAAAAAAGAATGTTGAAGGATTTTGGTGCAGGGTTTGTTTTCTCTGAGTCTATTTTAATTAGAGAGACAAGTGGGCTAAATGCTGCCGTGCAACACAGCACAGGACAATGCCATGTTCAGGAGGAGAGGCGTGGAGGAGTCTCAGTCAGCATACTGCTGCATGGTCAGTTTTTTGTTGTTGTTGAAAGAAGAGAAGTTTATTAAAATAATTATGTAAAGGGAATTTTTATCAGTTCATTGGAGAGAACAGACAGCCAACGTGATCAATTGTGTGAATTTGGTTAATCATAAGTGTAATGAGAAAATGTGCTACATTTCTCTAAATGTATACAACAGCATCCTGTTATGAGAAATGGATGGCTCAAGCCCCTGTAACAGCAGCATCGGAGAACTGTCCTAGAGAAGCCTTCCAGAGGACCACAGTCCTCATTAACCATGGAGGAGTCCTCATAAACCATGTATGAGGTCTCATAAACCATAGCTCCTGTCCACAGGTCACATCACTGTGGTTGATTACCATGGCCTAGTTGAGCATGCAGCGTTACGGTGTTCGGTGTGTGTGTTTGAGAGATGAGTGTTTATAAATGTTCATACTGTTTAACCAGGCCCTTGTTGTAAAATGTAATTATTTCTCAAAGGCTGTCCTGTCCAAATAAAGGTTGGAAAAATTAACATTACAGATTGTTGTTGCTTTGGAATAGAACTCATACATCTCGGAATTGAGCTTTTCTGTGGACCGAGAGGGTTCCAGGCTAGCCCTCTGAGTCGCCCAATGCTTATGCGCTGTCATCAGTCTGCTGGGCTGCAGTGTTTGCCCTCCCTGCCCACTGCCTCCCTCCCTGCCTCCTCCAAGGCTCCACACTGCCTGGTGCTGTGGTTGTCTATCAGATAATTGCCAGCGTAATTGCATCACATGCAGCTGGTAGTGTTTTTCACTTCTATTACTCTCCTTGCTTGTGTAATGCTGCTTTTACGCACAACACAATGGAGACGTGCGCAATGCAGCGAATTGCACAGAGCCGTCTGTTCCTGGAGCCAAAGAGAGCCTGCTGCTGGGTTACACTAGGTTGGATCAGATCTTTATCCTGAGAAATGGGTCTGGGATTGGATAGGGACAGTAGGCTACTTGCCTGTTTCTGCTTAAGCCAAGACGTTGTTGTCTTGTTTTGGCAAGGCAACAATGTACTAGTGTTGGATGCAGATGTCTTGGAACTATTAATGAGTCATAAATTAGCTCAGCTTAGTATACACATGAAGGGATATTGCGCAGATGCGTCATGTTAAAACATTGAATAGTATATAGGTCAACTTTGGGATGGTATTCTTAACAGAAGCTGTTTTGGGCCTGGATATCTTTAAGGTCATGGGTTCTAACTATTTATGTAGAAGCAAAAAGGATCTACAGTGCATTCGTAAAATATTCAGACCCCCTTGACTTTTTCCACATTTTGCTACGTTACAGCCTTATTCTAAAATTGATTAAATAGTTATTTTCCCCTCATCAATCTATACACAATACCCCATAATGACAAAGCAAAAACAGATTTGAAGAAATTTTTGCTAAATAATTTTTTTAAAAGAAGGTGAAATATCACATTTACATAAGCATTCAGACCCTTTACTCAGTACTTTGTTGAAGCACCTTTGGCAGCGATTACAACCTTGAGTCTTCTTGGGTATGACACTACAAGCTTGATACACCTTTATTTGGGGAGTTTCTCCCATTCTTCTCTGCAGATCCTCTCAAGCTTTGAAAGGTTGGATGGGGAGAGTCGCTGCACAGCTATTTTCAGGTCTCTCCAGAGATGTTCAATGACTAGTCTCCCAGTTGCTGGCACTGAAAAACATCCCCACAGCATGATTCGGCCACCACCATGCTTCACCGTAGGGATGGTGCCAGATTTCCTCCAGATGTGACGCTTGGCATTCAGGCCAAAGAGTTCAATCTTGGTTTCATCAGACCAGAGAATCTTTTTTCTCATGGTCTGAGAGTCTTTAGGAACCTTTTAGCAAAGTGGGCTGTCATGTGCCTTTTATTGAGGAGTGGCTTCTGTCTGGCCACTCTACCATAAAGGCCTGATTGGTGGAGTGCTACAGAGATGGTTGTCCTTCTGGAAGGTTCTCTTATCTCCACAGAGGAACTCTGGAGCTCTGTCAGAGTGACCATCGGGTTCTTGGTCACCTCCCTGACCAAGGCCCTTCTCCTTTGATTGCTTAGTTTGTCCGGGCGGTCAGCTCTAGGAAGAGTCTTGGTGGTTCCAAATTTCTTCCATTTAAGAATGATGGAGGCCACTGTGTTCTTGGGGACCTTCAATGCTGCAGAATCCTGTATATATTTTTTAATCAATTTTAAAATATGGCTGTAACATAATAAAATGTGGAAAAGGAGAAGGGGTCTGAATACTTTCTGAAGGCACTGTACAGTGCCTTCAGAATAGAGGTCGACCGATTAATCAGCATGGACGATTAATTAGAGCCGATTTCAAGTTTTCATAACAATCGGTAATTGCCATTTTTGGATGCCGATTATGGCCGATTACATTCCAATCCACGAGGAGACTGCGTGGCAGGCTGGCCACCTGTTACGCAAGTGCAGCAAAGAGCCAAGGTAAGTTGCTAGCTAGCATTAAACGTATCTTATAAAAAACGATCAATCTTCACATAATCACTAGTTAACTATACATGGTTGATGATATTATTAGTTTAACTAGCTTGTCCTGCGTTGCATATAATCAATGCGGTGCCTGTTAATTTATCATCGAATCACAGCCTACTTCGCCAAACGGGTGATGATTTAACAAAAGCACTATCGTTGCACCAATCGTTGCACCAATGTACATAACCATAAACATCAATTCCTTTCTTAAAATCAATACACAAGTATATATTTTTTTTAAATGCATATTTAGTTAAAAGAAATTCATGTTAGCAGGCAATTTTAACTAGGGAAATTGTATCACTTCTCTTGCGTTCAGTGCAAGCAGAGTCAGGATATATGCAGCAGTTTGAGCCGCCTGGCTCGTTGCGAACTGTGTGAAGACCATTTCTTCCTAACATCGACCGTAATTAATTTGCCAGAATTGTACATAATTATGACATAACATTGAAGGTTGTGCAATGTAACAGCAATATTTAGACTTCGGTTCCGTATACCAGCTTTCATATGTTCTGAGCAAGGAACTTAAACGTTAGCATTTTTACATGGCACATATTGCACTTTTACTTTATTTTTTAACACTGTGATTTTGCATTATTTAAACCAAATTGAACATGTTTCATTATTTATTTGAGACGAAATTGATTTTATTTATGTATTATATTAAGTTAAAATAAAAGTGTTCATTAAGTATTGTTGTAATTGTCATTATTACAAATATATATAAAATTTGCCCGATTAATCGGTATCGGCATTTTTTGGTCCTCTTATAATCGGTATCGGTATCGGCGTTGAAAAATCATAACCGGTCGACCTCTACTTCAGAAAGTATTCATACCCCTTGACTTATTCTTGTATTGAAAATGAAATACAGAAATGTTTAATTAGAATCACTTTTGGCAGTGATTGGGTAAGTCTCTAAGAGCTTTGCACACCTGGATTGTACAATATTTGCACATTATTCTATTAACAGTTCTTCAAGCTCTGTCAAGTTGGTTGTTGATCATTGCTAGACAGCCATTTTCAAGTCTTGCCATAGATCTTCAAGACAATTTAAGTCAAAACGGTAACTAGGCCACTCAGGAACATTCAATGTCATCTTGGTAAGCAACTCCAGTGTATATTTAGCCTTGTGTTTTAGGTTATTGTCTTGCTGAAAGGGGAATTCATCTCCCAGTGTCTGGTGGAAAGCAGACTGAACCAGGTTTTCCTCTAGGATTTTGCTTCTGCTTAGCTCTATTCCGTTTCTTTTTATCCTAAAAAACTCCCTAGTCTTTTCCAATGACAAATATACCCATAACAAGATGCAGCCACCACCATGCTTGAAAATATGAAGAGTGGTACTCAGTGATGTGTTGTGTTGGATTTGCCCCAAACATAACGCTTTGTATTCAGGACATAAAGTACATTTCTTTGCCACATTCTTTGCAGTTTTACTTTAGTGCCTTGTTGCAAACAGGATGCATGTTTTGGAATATTTCTATCCTATACAGGCATCTTTCTTTTCACTCTGTTATTTAGATTAGTATTGTGGAGTAACTACAATGTTGTTGACCCATTCTCCTATCACGGCCATTCAATTCTGTAACTGTTTTAAAGTCACCATTGGCCTCATGGTGAAATCCCTGAGTGGTTTCCTTCCTCTCCGGCAACTGAGTTAGGAAGGACGCCTGTATTCATGTAGTGACTGGGTGTATTGATACACCATCCAAAGTGTAATTAAAAACTTCACCATGCTCAAAGGGATATTCAACGTCTGCTTTTATTATTTTTACCCATCTACCAATAGGTGCCCCCTTCTTTGTGAGGCATTGGAAAACCTCCCTGGTCTTTGTAGTTGAATCTGTGTTTGAAATTCACTGCTCGACTGAGGGACCTTACAGATAATTGTATGTGTGGGGTACTGATATGAGGTAGTCATAGTTATAATATTGCACACAGAGTCCATGCGTCTTATTGGGTGACTTATTAAGCACATTTTTACTCCTGAACATATTTAGGCTTACCATAACAAAGGGGTTGAATACTTATTGACTCAAGACATTTCAGCTTGACATTTTTTTTTATAATTTATAAAAATGTCTAAAAGCATACTGTAATTCCATTTTGACATTTTGGGTTATGCCATTGACACAAAATCTCAATTTAATAAATTTTAAATTCAGGCTGTAACACAGCAAAATGTGGAACAAGTTCAGGGTGTGAATACTTTCTGAAGGCAGTGTATGTTTTGTATGCAAGGCCTGAAATGCACAGAGGGAAGTAGAGAAAGCACTAAGACAGTGGGTTTTCTCTCTGCCCTATCCCTCAGCCAGCCTGCCAGACCTGCTCTGTTCTGTGTTGTTGGAGAAGTAGTTATTCCCTGCTATTTGGGTGGTAATTTTGTGTACACACGGCAAGGCATTCTGAGCACAGACGTATGCAGGGACTGAATATAGTGACTGAAGGCGCTTGAAGATGACATCATCATGCTGGTGAACATTAGGCCTTTTTTATTTGTTTGTTTTTCTTTGCCGACGGACTGCATTTTCTCACGTGTTTCATGTGCTGGATACGTTTTATGAGGCCATAGGGATGAACAGGATTATTATTATTATTATTTTTGTTGTCAGTTTCACAACCAGAGTAGCTATCTTGCCGGTTGTTTTGTGGTGGAGGACGGGAGGGGGGGGTGCGTTGTATCCTCAGGTGTGTCCCAGCTGCCACACACACACACCTCCACCCCCCATGAATTACTTCCAGAAGGCTTAATGGGTTCCAGAGCAGGGAGAGTTGCTTTAAAACCCAGAGGCCAGATGAATGCTCTGTAATAACAATTGTGTGTGTGTGTGTGTGTGTGTGTGTGTGTGTGTGTGTGTGTGTGTGTGTGTGTGTGTGTGTGTGTGAGAGAGAGATGGTTTACTGGTGGCTCGTTACCTCACAGCTGCTTGGCTGATGACGCTGTGCAGAATTTGCTTATAAATGCAAAATAACACAAACTTGGGACAACACAGCATGTGTATTTGTGTGTATCACAGAGAGCGTGTGTGTAGTGTACTGTGTGAACAGTAAACACTTTACAAGTGTGTTACGTGTGACAGAGGGAGCTTGCAAGTGCCGCTAGGGGTGTGAAAAGGGAAGTGGGAATGTGACATTTTGTGAAGGGAGGTGTCGCTGTTCCAAGTCCCTGAGCTGGAGAGATCCACAGAACCCCATCCTACTCCTCTTTCTCCTCCTCCTTTCTCCAAGGTGCTGATGACTCTTCCATGACACTAAGGTACAGTACCTGATGTCTGAGCAGCAAGAGGTCTCTGACAGTGACGCATTATGACATAGGGTAACGTTTTAACTGTAGTGGCACAGGGAGATCCTGTACCAACCCACACAAACTGCACTGGTCATTACATAAGACCCAATGTCCACTGTCCCTCTACATCTCACTCTGCATGCTTAGATGTAGATGTGTGTGTGTGTCTCTCTCTCTCTCTCTCTCTCTCTCTCTCTCTCTCTCTCTCTCTCTCTCTCTCTCTCTCTCTCTCTCTCTCTCAATTCAAAGTGTTGTTGGGGAAGTAGTTATTCCCTGGTATTTGGGTGGTAATCTCTCTCTCTCTAACTCATTCCATCTTAGTCTCCCTCGCCCCCCCCAGTTTCTTTCCTCTTCTCCCTCTTTCTCTGTCCTTTATCTCTCTCTCAGTCCATCTTTCAGAGGACAGATGCCAGCGGCGGCATTGGCGTCCTCAGCTGCCATCACACACTGTTATGTAAGGCAGATCTCTGTGTGTGTGTGTGTGTGTGTGTGGGCGCGCACATTTATTTTGGCCTGATTTGCCCGATGTGTCAGTGATGGAACGGGCCATCATGTGGGCCTGGGGTGGACCATCATGTAGGGCTGTGGTGGAGGATGGTAACTGAAATATGGTTGGTTGTGTTTACATATACACTCTTTATACTCATGCTTCTCAAAGTACTGAAAGCCCATGTCCTAGGCCCGTAACTTTGTTCACGGTCCCTCCCTGCCACCCCCACAGGAGACCCACATAGTCGGCAGATCCATCCACCTGACCTGTGCTTCCTGCTACGTGCTTTAGCTACCGTCTTCATCTGTGCTTCATTTGTGCTTTAGCTATGTGCAAAAGCATTTATCCATGCTTTATCCATAAATCCTATCTACAAGGTTTATCCTGTAGTCTATTTTATTGCCACTACTGCTCTGATCTTATCAGAAAGGATGATCTGATGATGCAAATATATACTGTCAATAAATCTAGTTAGTCAGAATATTGGGCTAATCCAATCAGTCAGTAGGTCCCCGGGCCTGGGAGGGCTCATCGTAGGGCATGTACTGGAGAGTTGGCTTTGATCCCATTGTCCCAATCTGCAGGGAGGATGTTCAGCCACAACATTCAATGCCTCTCAAATTGGTTTGGATGAAATTGTTTTCTAAAACTTATTGTGTCTGTCTGATGTAAGCTTTGTCCGTTAGATGAGTAAGTTCACTAGTCTGGTCTGCTGTTAGACTCCATTGCTCAGTACAAACTGTGTTGCCAAGCTCTCTAAATAATGAAGGAGCCATAAAGAGCATCGTTCTCTCATAAACAAAGAGAAAGCTCTTTTCATCCTTTGAACATTTGTGACAAGTAAAAGGGGGACATTTGCTCTTTGCAGCTGTTGGTTTATGTTTCATGTCCAGCTCCGAGGCAGAACACACACACACCCCTCTCGTCCCTCCCTCGTTTTCTGCCCATCTGACATTTCAAACAGACGTGCAGAAGAGCGTACAAGACAGGCTGGGGGGCCAACGGGAGGGCTGGCCTGGTCAAATAAACACAGGAGCAGTGATGCTAGTAATCCCTACCAGACATGCAAAACACACCCTGTGTGTGTATGTGTGTGTGTGTGTTCGTGGCTTAACTCATGATCGACATATGCATCCAGGAGCTGTGTCCTGCCTCCATGGGTTGAACAGTGGTCACAGAGGTTGTGTCAGGTTGGATAACCAGCTGTAATTAATCACTGCCTTTAACCCGGTATGTCAAGCAGTGTGTGCATCACTATGGGAAGCAAAACAAGGTGGTTCAAATTGCACCTATGTGGTTGGCTATCATACTGGAGCAAATCCTAGCTTGACGTGTGCACAGATGTTTGAGAATATTTAGGCGATCACTTGGGCCCACAGGGTTGGCGTTCCACTGTGGTTGACTCATGGTTGTTATGGTTGTCTGTGTGGTTGGAGTTTACGTTCTGCTAATGTTGAACACTGAACACTGACAAGCGTCAAACCATCACCCAATCCAACAAGCAACACACGGCGCACTCTTACACATTCTTTATCCTTAGTTACCTCTCTCTGAACTCCTCTCTCTTCTCTCCATTTCGCCATCTCTCCGTCTCTCTCTCCGTCTTTGTCTTCTCGTTTGTCTCTCCATCTCGTCTTCTCTTTTTTTGCGCTGCTGTTTTTGTGGCTGTGGGAAGACATTGTGAGAGGCAAGGAGCGTCATCGTTAGTGCTCATCTGTGGAACAGACAAGGGGACAGACCACGGCTCTGACGTCTGTACGGGCCATTAGGAGGGGAACACACACAGAACACACACACCATGCGCTTCCTCTCTCACACACACAGAACACACAAACACACACACACATAAACACACACACACTCGTCAGGATCATGTGGTTAGCTGTGCTGTTTGGCACCGTGGGGCCTGTTACTGTCTGTGTTTATGTCAGTGTGGTCTTCCAGGCATGATGGCTCTCCCGTCCATTCACCGTCCATTCACTCTTCCCTGCAGCCATCCATTCCCTCCCAATTCCTCTCTTTCTCTCCCTCTCCCTCTCTCTCTCCTCTCTTTCTCCCCTCTCTTTTCCTCTCTATTTCTCCCTTCTCTCTCATTCTCTCTCTCCCTCTATCCCCCTCTCTTTGTCTATCCCCCCTCTCTCTTTCTCTGTCTCTCTCCCCCCCTCCCTCTCTCCCTCTCTCTCCAGTCTCATTCAGGGCAGAAGCCCTTCTTATATTGGATTATGTTGTTGTGGTGTGATGGGCGTTGGGGTGTCTGGTGATGGTATTACTCGGAAGCAAAGGATTAGGAGAGTTTAGTTTTCTTAGAAAATCTGTTTTTATCAGGGGTTGGAACCGGCTCAGGGAACAGAACCGAAAACCGGAAAAGAAGGTCATTTTTCAAGGAACAGAATCAGAACCGGAAAAGTGATCTACAGTGCATTCTGAAAGTATTCAGACCACTTGACTTTTTCCACATTTTGCTACGTTACAGCCTTATTCTAAAATGGATGAAATTGTTTTTTTCCTCATCAATTGACACATAATACCCCATAATGACAAAGCGAAAACAGGTTTTTAGAATGTTTTGCAAATTTATATTTAAAAAAAAAGGTTTTAACAGAAATAACTTAGTTACATAAGTATTCAGACCCTTTGCTATGAGACTCAAAATTGAGCTCAGGTGCATCCTGTTTCCATTGATCATCATTGAAACGTTTATAAAACTTGATTGGAGTCCACCTGTGGTAAATTAAATTGATTGGACATGATTTGGAAAGGCACACACCTGTCTATATGAGGTCCCACAGTTGACAGTGCCTGTCAGAGCAAAAACCAAGCCATGAGGTCGAAGGAAAAGGCACATGACAGACCGCTTGGAGTTTGCCAAAAGGCACCTAAAGACTCTCAGACCATGAGAAACAAGATACTCTGGTTTGATGAAACCAAGATTAAACTCCTTGTCCTGAATGCCAAGCGTCACATCTGGAGGAAACCTAGCACCATCCCTACGGTGAAGCATGGTGGTGGCAGCATCATGCATTGGGGATGTTTTTCAGCTGCAGGGACTTGGAGACTACTCTAATCAAACCCAATTTTATTTGTCACATGCGTCGAATACAACAGTGAAATGCTTACTTACAAGCCCTTAACCAACAATGCAGTTTTAAGAAAAAATAAGTGTTAAGTAAAAAATAAATAAAAAATAATAATAATTAAAGAGCAGAAGGAAAATAATAGTAGCGAGGCTATATACAGGGGGTACCGATACAGAGTCAATGTGCGGGGGCACAGGTTAGTCGAGGTAATTGAGGTAATATGTACACGTAGGTAAAGTTAAAGTGACTTTGCATAGATAATAAACAGAGAGTAGCAGCAGTGTAAAAGAAGGGGGACAATGCAAATAGTCTGGGTAGCCATTTGATTAGCTGTTCAGGAGTCTTATGGCTTGGGGTTAGAAGCTGTTAAGAAGCCCTTTGGACCTAGACTTGGCACGTCCTGGTAATCCGGCCTTGTGAATATTGGCCTGTTTAAAGGTCTTATTCACATCGGCTACAGAGAGCGTGATCACACAGTCGTCCTGAACAGCTGATGATCTCATGCATGCTTCAGTGTTGCTTGTCTCGAAAAGAGCCTAGAAGTGATTTAGCTCGTCTGGTAGGCTCGTTTCACTGGGAAGTTCGCGGCTATGCTTCCCTTTGTAGGCTGTAATAGTTTGCAAGCCCTGCCACATCCGACGAGTGTCGGAGCCAGTGTTGTATGATTCTACCTTAGTCCTGTATTGACGCTTTGCCTGTTTGATAGTTAGAGGGCATAGTGGGATTTCTTATAAGCTTTCGGGTTAGAGTCCCGCTCCTTCAAAGCGGCAGCTCTACCCTTTAGCTCAGTGCGGATGTTGCCTGTAATCCATGGCTTCTGGTTGGGGTATGTACGTACAGTCACTGTGGGGATGACATCATCGATGCACTTATTGATGAAGCCAGTGACTGATGTGGTGTACTCCTCAATGCCATCAGAAGAATCCCAGAACATATTCCACTCTGTGCTAGCAAAAGAGTCCTGTAGCTTAGCATCTCTGTCATCTGACGACTTCTTAATTGACCAAGTCACTGGTGCTTCCTGCTTTAGTTTTTGCTTGTAAGCAGGAATCAGGAGGATAGAATTATGGTCAGATTTGTCAAATGGAGGGCGAGGGAGAGCTTTGTACGCATCTGTGTGTGGAGTAAAGGTGGTCTAGAGTTTTTTTCCTATGGTTGCACATTTAACATGCTGGCAGAAATGAGGTAAAATGGATTTAAGTTTCCCTGCGTTAATGTCCCCGGCCACTAGGAGCACCGCCTCTGGATGAGCGTTTTTCTGTTTGCTTATGGCCTTATACAGCTCGTTGAGTGTGGTCTTAGTGTCAATATCGTTTTGTGGTGGTAAATAGACAGCTACGAAGAATATAGATGAAAACTCTCTTGGTAATTAGTGTGGTTTACATCTTATCATGAGATACTCTACTTCAGGTGAGACTTACTATTAGATTTTGTGCACCAGCTGTTGTTTACAAATATACACAGACCGCCACCCCTTGTTTTACCGGAGGTGGCTGTTCTATCTTCCCAATGCAACATAAGATATTACCGTTTTTAATGTCCCGTTGGTAAGATATTTGTGATCGTAGTTTGTCTATTTTGTTATCAAATGATTGTACATTGGCTAATAGGATTAGATTACCCACTCTCCGTCGGATCCTTACAAGGCACCCCAACCTACATCCCCAATATCACCGTCTCTTCCTCAGGCGAATCACGTGGATTTGGGCCTTGTCGGGTGTTTGAAGTAAATCCTTTGCGCCTGACTCATTAAATAAAAAAATATTCGTCCAGTACGAGGTGAGTAATCGCTGTCCTGATATCTAGAAACATTACGTACAAAATAAGTTACAAATAATGCGAAAAAACACACACAATAGCACAATTGGTTAGGAGACCTTAAAATGGCAGCCATCTCCTCTGGCGCCATGGTCAGGCTCGAGGAAAAGAAGAACGGAGCAAAGTACAGAAAGATCCTTGATGAAAATCTGCTCCAGAGCTCTCAATAGCTCAGACTGGGGGCAAAGGTTCACCTTCCAACAGGACAACAACCCTAAACACACAGCCAAGACAACGCAGGAGTGGCTTCGGGACAAGTCTCTGAATGTCCTTGAGTGGCCCAGCCAGAGCCCGGACTTGAACCTGAACATCTCTGTGCAGCGACGCTCCCCATCCAACCTGACAGAGTTTTACGAGGATCTGCAGAGAAGAATAGGATAAACTCCCCAAATACGGGTGTGCCAAGTCATACCCCAAAAGACTTGAGGCTGTATTCACTGCCAAAGGTGCTTCAACAAAGTACTGAGTAAAGGGTCTGAATACGTTTTATTTGTAATACATTTGCTAAATTTTCTAAAAACCTTATTTTTAGTATGGTTCAGTTTAGATTCTCGGAATAATCCTATTTCAGCTATTCTCAATAAGCTTCAGATTGTCATGTAGTATTGTTTTGAGTTCAGTAGATGGTAGCATTGCCTTTAAATGGTTTAACTTGGGTCAAATGTTTCAGGTAGCCTTCCACAAGCTTCCCACAATAAGTTGGATGAATTTTGGCCCATTCATCCTGACAGAGCTGGTGTAACTGAGTCAGGTTCGTAAGGCCTCCTTGCTCGCACACGCAATTTTCAGTTCTGCCCACACATTTTCTATGGGATTGAGGTCAGGGCTTTGTGATGGCCACTCCAATACCTTGACTTTGTTGTCCTTAAGCCATTTTGCCACAACTTTGGAAGTATGCTTGGGGTCATTGTCCATTTGGAAGACCCATTTGCGACCAAGCTTTAACTTCCTGACTGATGTCTTGAGATGTTGCTTTTGGAAATTGCTCCCAAGGATGAACAAGACTTGTGGAGGTCTACAATTCTTTTTTCTGAGGTCTTGGCTGATTTCTTTAGATTTTCCCATGATGTCAAGCAAAGAGGCACTGAGTTTGAAGGTAGGCCTTGAAATACATCCACAGGTACACCTCAAATTGACTCAAATGATGTCAATTAGCCTATCAGAAGCTTCCAAAGCATGACAGAATTTTCTGTAATTTTCCAAGCTGTTTAATAATAGGGATCAATTTCCAAAAGCAACATCTCAAGACATCAGTCAGGGGGGAAATGTAAGGCACCAAATTCAAAATCCAAAAGTTGAATTATTAAACATTCATCAATATACAAGTGTTGCATAGTCACCAAAAGCTGAGAGTCTTGTTAATATCACTTTGTTGTCAGATTTCAAAAAGGCTTCACGGTGAAAGCACAACATTTGATTGTTTGAGGATAGCACCTCTCATATTTATGCATTAGCATAATTCCATAACCAGCGTGGGTCTCACAAAACACATATAAGAGCTAAAATAAATCGTTACCTTTGATGATCTTCTGCTGAGGGCAATCCGAAGTGTCCAAGCAAGACAATCCATGTTTCTTTTGTTAGAAAAAGTAATTTATTGTATCCATAAATCTCCGTTTGGTTGGCGCGTTATGTTCAGAAAATCCACCGCTGAGTCGCTCGTTGTACAGTGAAGAGAAAGCGTTCAAATTATACCTATCAACTTTGCCCAAACAAATCGAACATAATTTATAATGTATCCTTAGGTATCCTTTTATGTATATTAATGATTATATTTCACACGGATAGCATCCTAAACGATATAAAAGGAAAATAAAGAGGAACGCGCGCACACGGTCTCGCGCACCGAAACTGAACTGACTTCCTGGGTTCTCTTACCAATTCTTCTTTTATTCGGCTCTGTTCCAAGATAAACGCATGAAACACTTTATAAAGACTGTTGACATCTAGTCGAAGCAATAGGTACTGCAACGTGGGAGCTATTTTACTGAAAATCCCATAGGGAGCCATTCAAAGTGAGGGCAAGTCACAAAAATAAACATTCTGGACAGAAATTACTCGGGTTTTCGCCCGCTATATCAGTTCTGTTATACTCACAGACATTTATTCAGAGTGTTTCCTATCCAATAGTACTAATTATGTGCGTATCCTAGTTTCTGGGCCTGAGTGGCAGGCATTTTACTTTGGGCACGCCAGACTCTCCAAAACCGACAACTCTGCTGCCACTCCCTAATAGGTTAAAGGCACAGTCAACTTAATGTATGTAAACTTCTGACCCACTGGAATTGTGATGCAGTGAATTATAAGTGAAATTATCTGTCTGTAAACAATTGTTGGAAAAATGACTTGTGTCATGCACAAAGTAGATGTCCTAAAACTATAGGTTGTTAACAAGAAATTTGTGGAGTGGTTGAGTTTTAATGACTCCAACCTAAGTGTATGTAAACTTCCGACTTCAACTGTATGTAAAATATACAGGAAAAGGAATCTTATTCACCACTTGAGCTCATGATGTGGTTACACTTTTATCCAGTTGTATATGTACTCTATATACAGGTCTGCTCAAATCTTTTCACCAACATGTCTCTTGTGGTTGTGCTGTTCTTGTGCCCCCTGAGGACAACACTCTGACTCTGAAGATGAAGCTCTGAGTTGTAACACTCAACAAACAGGCCCCTGGGGGACAAAGACAGGCAGCGTCTATGGTCTCAGCACCACAACACAGAACCTCCATTAGCGCCATTAGAGACAACCCTGCAGGGGTCACACAGACAGATACACACACACACGCACACATACGGAGTCACAGTCAAGACTCTAGAGGGAGAACGATAAGTACAGTGTGTTTTGTCCAGTAGAGTGATGGTGATGATGGAGTTTCCTGCTGTTTTGACATGTGGAGAAAGCCTCCTTGGGTTGGCTGAGCACTGGTTGATCCATGGTCACAGCAGGGAGAGCGAGCAGGGGTAGACCCGTAATGGCATCTAGAGAGAGAGAAAATACTATTACATGGAGAGGTCCAGGAGAGCCGTAATGGTGGTCAGGGAAGTCAGTGTACACCTGAACCAGATTACCCTGGTCCCGAACCGGGCCGGGTCCGAAATTCTGTTGTTGACCCTCGGTGCTGGGTCGGATCTGATTTGTCTGATTTGCCGGTAAGGACCCATACAGACCCGAACGCAACTAATGCTGCTGCTCAGGCTTTTCACGAGAGTACTGCATGTAGCTTGTTGTTGTCGTCCAATCACGAGTCATCAAAGTGCCACTATCCTCTGGCTCTGTGTGTGTCGTGGCAAGCAAATTAGATCAATGGAAGATGGAAATTAAATGGGGGAATTAAAAGTTAAATGAGAAGGATGTTTCAACCACCAAGAGCCAACAAGTAGGCTGATAATACTCTATGGAGTTGTTGTAATTCTGTAGGACGGGGGGAAAGTGCAGCGTATGTAGCCTCAATTAGCCAACCCAGCTACAGTAACCTAACTAGCTTCTCTTTTCAGTTTGTTACAGTCAATATTTTACCTTTATTTAACCAGGCAAGTCAGTTAAGAAAACAATCTTATTTACAATGATAGCCTACCGGGGAACAGTAGGTTAACTGCCTTGTTCAGGGGCAGAACGACAGATTTTGACCTTTTCAGTTCGGAGATTCCATCCAGCAACCTTTCAGTTACTTGCCCAACGCTCTAACCACTAGGCTATCTGATGCCTCTATTGGTACTATGTTATCAGATTGGATGATAAATAACCTAGCAGGAGGTCAGGAGAGGCCATCAAAACCGGCCACTAGGGGCAACAGTGAGCACTATTACCATCAATCAGGCTTGAGTTTTGCTAAGTTGTTGTTGACGGGAATGGTGGATGGGCGTAAGTCGCGAGCTCCGAAGGTTGCATGTTCAATTCCAGTGCTAGGCACTCATTTTGTATACATGTTTTTTAACCCTATCCCAAACTTTAACCCTTAACTTGACCATTCAGAATTAGTGCCTAAATTTAACCTTGGAAATGTGACTTTTATGCATTAAGTGTTTGGACGTCTGATTCTGCGGTGAGACTGTGAAAGCTTGTTGCTCTCCCTCCTCCCCGATGCCTGCATCTTGCGCCACTCACACACACCACACGACCCCCTGCATTCTGCTAGAGCTCCTGTGTCCCCCCCTGCATTCTGCTAGAGCTCCTGTGTCCCCCTGCATTCTGCCAGAGCTCCTGTGTCCCCCTGCATTCTGCCAGAGCTCCTGTGTTTCCCTCTCCCCCTCCCTGCATTCTGCCAGAGCTCCTGTGTTCCCTCTCCCCCTCCCTGCATTCTGCCAGAGCTCCTGTGTTTCCCTCTCCCCCTGCATTCTGCTAGAGCTCCTGTGTTTCCCTCTCCCCTCCCTGCATTCTGCTAGAGCTCCTGTGTTTCCCTCTCCCCTGCATTCTGCCAGAGCTCCTGTGTTTCCCTCTCCCCCTCCCTGCATTCTGCCAGAGCTCCTGTGTTTCCCTCTCCCCCTCCCTGCATTCTGCTAGAGCTCCTGTGTTTCCCTCTCCCCTGCATTCTGCCAGAGCTCCTGTGCCCCCCCCCGCATTCTGCTAGAGCTCCTGTGTCCCCCCGCATTCTGCCAGAGCTCCTGTGTTTCCCTCTCCCCTCCCTGCATTCTGCCAGAGCTCCTGTGTTTCCCTCTCCCCTGCATTCTGCTAGAGCTCCTGTGTCCCCCTGCATTCTGCTAGAGCTCCTGTGTTTCCCTCTCCCCCTGCATTCTGCTAGAGCTCCTGTGTTCCCCCTGCATTCTGCCAGAGCTCCTGTGTTTCCCTCTCCCCTGCATTCTGCTAGAGCTCCTGTGTTTCCCTCTCCCCTGCATTCTGCTAGAGCTCCTGTGTTCCCCCCTGCATTCTGCCAGAGCTCCTGTGCCCCCCCGCATTCTGCCAGAGCTCCTGTGTTTCCCTCTCCCCCTGTACCCTGCCAGAGCTCCTGTGCCCCCCCTGCATTCTGCTAGAGCTCCTGTGTCCCCCCTGCATTCTGCTAGAGCTCCTGTGTCCCCCCTGCATTCTGCCAGAGCTCCTGTGTTTCCCTCTCCCCTGCATCTCTGCTAGAGCTCCTGTGTTTCCCTCTCCCCGCCTCCCCTGCATTCTGCTAGAGCTCCTGTGTTTCCCTCTCCCCCTGCATTCTGCTAGAGCTCCTGTGTTTCCCTCTCCCCCGCCTCCCCTGCATTCTGCTATAGCTCCTGTGTTTCCCTCTCCCCCTCCCTGCATTCTGCTAGAGCTCCTGTGTTTCCCTCTCCCCTCCCTGCATTCTGCCAGAGCTCCTGTGTTTCCCTCTCCCCCTCCCTGCATTCTGCTAGAGCTCCTGTGTTTCCCTCTCCCCTGCATTCTGCTAGAGCTCCTGTGTCCCCCCCTGCATTCTGCCAGAGCTCCTGTGTTTCCCTCTCCCCCCTGCATTCTGCTAGAGCTCCTGTGTTCCCCCTGCATTCTGCTAGAGCTCCTGTGCCCCCCGCATTCTGCCAGAGCTCCTGTGTTTCCCTCTCCCCCTGTACCCTGCCAGAGCTCCTGTGCCCCCTGCATTCTGCCAGAGCTCCTGTGTCCCCCTGCATTCTGCTAGAGCTCCTGTGTCCCCCTGCATTCTGCTAGAGCTCCTGTGTTTCCCTCTCCCCCTGCATTCTGCTAGAGCTCCTGTGTTTCCCTCTCCCCTGCATTCTGCCAGAGCTCCTGTGTTTCCCTCTCCCCGCCTCCCCTGCATTCTGCCAGAGCTCCTGTGTTTCCCTCTCCCCCTGCATTCTGCTAGAGCTCCTGTGTTTCCCTCTCCCCCCGCCTCCCCCTGCATCCTGCTAGAGCTCCTGTGTTTCCCTCTCCCCCTGCATTCTGCTAGAGCTCCTGTGTTTCCCTCTCCCCCGCCTCCCCCTGCATTCTGCTAGAGCTCCTGTGTTTCCCTCTCCCTCTGTTTTTGCATTAAAAGCTTCAGTTAATAAGGTAGCTCAAGAAAATTCATTTTCTGCTGCTTCCCTCACTCGGATAGGACCCGACCCGGTCTTTACAGGGCCGGGTCTGGTTGTCCTCTGGTCCGTTTGGATTGGGTTTCCATATTTTTGTAAATTATTTATTCAGGTAGGGTCCGGAGAGTTAAGTGATGGGTCCATTTTGTAATGGGTCCAACTTTTCGGATCCGAGAAGACCTCTAATGTACACACAGTTTCTAGGAAGCATGAACACTTTCCATGAATGGCTTGACCTTCTTGACCTTCACCCACTGTCTGAGGGAAAGCATATTAGCAGAGACGATTATATGCCTGTTGTTTCATCCATGTAACAATGATCTAATCATTTATTCTAGTGTATCATTCTATTCTCCATCTCTCAGACCAGTATGCTGCTATAATAAGAAGAATTTGGTGGGTGCTTATATTTGTCCTATTTCACATGGGAATTGGAAATGTGTTGTTTTCATTTCCCAACTCTCCCTGAGACACTCTTGGAGAGTAGGGTCATGGCCAGGGTCAGCCATTATCAACGGTGACCCTGGAGCAATGCAATCCTTGCTCAAGGGCACATAAACTGATTTTTTACCTTGTCAGCTCGGGGATTCAAACTAGCGACCTTTCGGTTATTGGCCCAACACTCTAACGACTAGGTTATAGACACTAATTGATTGTATGCACATCAATCTGTCATATGAAAAATGGATTGGAAATTGTCTTATGAATACAGTTTTCCAATGCAGCCAGAGATGTGTGTAGAGATGAGATGTGTGTAGAGTACGATTTAGATATGACCATGAACACTGCACAGTGATTGTGCAGAAATTCTGTTTAGATTAGTTGTGTATGTGTGTGTGTCTGTGTAGCTTCCAGCTGTGTCTTATTAAGCTTCTCTCAGGACTGTTAGAAAGCTGAATGAGTTCACTCAGGGTTGGGTGAATTATCTCTCTCTCTTTCTCTCCATCTCCCTTCTCCTCTCTCTCCTTCTCTCTCTACCTCTTGCTCTCTCTCCCCCAGCTCTCTTCCTCTCTCTCTCTCTCTCTCTCTCTCTCTCTCTCTCTCTCTCTCTCTCTCTCTCTCTCTCTCTCTCTCTCTCTCTCTCTCTCTCTCTCTCTCTCTCTCTCTCTCAATCCCCCTTCTGTTTCTCCCTCCCACCCTCCATCCCTCTCTCCCTCTCCTCCAGCGATCTAAGAAAACAGAGGCAGAGTGTTTGTATAATGCCTGGCTAAACTCTGGCTGTTCCACCGAGACCCACACGCCCCCAGTTAAAATGTTGACACTTCCAATCCTGCACAAATTGTCCAAGAGCTATTCTTCCTCTGAACACAGGGTGTTCTGTGTTTATTTAGATAATCAAGAATATTTCCTCCCCTCCACGTCGGCAAAAACAGATGTCAGACTTCACTGGTGCTGTGTTCTTTATAAAACACGAGCACACAGCAAAAAGTACAATCAGAAGCACCCATACAACCCTTATGGGTGCTTCTACCCTAGTTTCAATAGTACGTGTGCTGGATGATATTGGACTTTGGACTTTGGAGATATTTGATTTTGTTAATTCATATATGATTTTGTTAATTCATAGTATTATATGATTATATAATATTTAGCAGCAAAAGGAAATAGGGCCTACATTATGGAATAGATTTTCATCCATTATTCTCAGAGATGGAAGTATGCACCACATAGGCCTACAGTAGGGATATTAAAGTAAATGGAGTTATTGTGTCTCAATCTTCACTTTACATGAGAAGTCAATGACTCAACTAACGTTCACGCCACACACCACATCAATTATTGGGCGGTGAAAGGGGATCGAACGTCACGGAGGATGCCACTTTCGCGAGCCGTGACGCACGTGATGTGATGCTCTCTGACAGTAATGGCAGAAAAGAGGTACATGACGCCAGTCACCTAAGACTGGCTTACCATTAGCACAGGAAACACTCCACTTAGAGGGAACCAGTGGAAGGAAGGGCGTGTGTGTGTGCATAAAGCCATTGGATGCATGAAGCCATTGGATTGCCTCTTAATGCGGCTTGGCAAATGAAGTGAAGGGGTGCACGTTGTGGAAACCACGCATCATGATTCTATCATCTCCAGTCAGGCGTTTTCTATGAAAATAACCCTGATTCAGGGCCAATGTATATCAGACCTTGAATTTCTCTTAAATGGAAGAACAGGGCCTTTTCCAAATGACAAAACTCTAACACATACATACATATGACACGCTAGATACAATTGAATGCATGCAGTGAGACACGCAATCTAACAAATATGGACAGTTGCCCTCAGGCATCCAGCTGTGATACATAATGTACATACATCTATACACGCACACGCCAACACATACACAAAGACACGCAACGCTCACTTAGAACGCATAGTTCCTGCTCACCCTCGGGCGACCACCACAGCACAGTGATGACTTGTATGTAATTGTGCACAAAATCAAATCAAAGTTTATTTGTCGCGCACACAGTTCTCCAGATGTTATCGCAGGTGCAGTGACATTCTTATGTTTCCAGTTCCAACAGTGCAGCAATGTCTAGTGATACAATAACAATACTCACTTAATACAAAAGTAAAACAAATCAAATAAAGACGTATCAGAACGAGCAATGTCAGAGTCCGGAATATAAATAAATACAGTACCAGTCAAAGGTTTGGACACACCTACTCATTCAAGGGTTTTTCTTCATTTTTACTATTTTCTACATTGTAGAATAATAGTGAAGACATCAAAACTATGAAATAACACATATGGAATCATGTAGTAACCAAAAAAAGTGTTAAACCAATCAAAATATATTTTATATTTGAGATTCTTCAAATAGCCACCCTTTGCCTTGATGACAGCTTTGCACACTCTTGGCATTCTTTCAACCAGCTTCATGAGGTAGTCACTTGGAATGCATTTAAATTAGCAGGTGTGCATTCTTAAAAGTTAATTTGTGGAATTTATTTCCTTCTTAATGCGTTTGAGCCAATCAGTTGTGTTGTGACAAGGTGGGGGGGTATACAGAAGGTTGCCCTATTTCCTACTTCAAGTCCATATTATGGCAAGAACAGCTCAAATAAGCAAAGAGAAACGACAGTTCATCATTACTTTAAGACATGGTCAGTCAATCCGGAAAATTTCAAGAACTTTGAAAGTTTTTTCAAGTGCAGTCACAAAAACCATGAAGCGCTATGATGAAACTGGCTCTCATGAGGGCCGTCACAGGAATGGAAGACCCAGAGTTACCTCTGCTGCAGAGGATAAGTTCATTAGAGTTACCAGCCTCAGAAATTGCAGCCCAAATAAATGCTTCACACAGTTCAAGTAACAGACACATCTCAACATCAACTGACTGTGTGAATCAGGCCTTCATGGTCGAAAAGCTGCAAAAAAACACTACCAGAGGACACCAATAAGAAGAAGAGACTTGCTTGGGCCAAGAAACACGAGCAATGGACAAATTTGTCCTTTGGTCTGGAGTCCAAATTTGAGATTTTGGGTTCCAAACGCCGTGCCTTTGTGAGATGCGGTGTGGGTGAACGGATGATCTTGCATGTGTATTTCCCACCGTAAAGCATGGAAGAGGAGGTGTTATAGTGTGGGGGTGCTTTGCTGGTGACACTGTCTGTGATTTATTTAGAATTCAAGGCACAATTAACCAGCATGGCTACCACAGCATTCTGCAGCGATTTGCCATCCCATCTGGGTTGGGCTTAGTGGGACTATCATTTGTTTTTCAACAGGACAATGACCCAACACACCTCCAGGCTGTGTAAGGGCTATTTTACCAATAAGGAGAGTGCTGGAGTGCTGCATCAGATGACCTGGCCTCCACAATCACCCGACCTCAACTAAATTGAGATGGTTTGGGATGAGTCAGACCACAGAGTGAAGGAAAAGCAGCCAACAAGTGCTCAGCATATGTGGGATCTCCAGGACTGTTGGAAAAGCATTCTTGATGAAGCTGGTTGAGAGAATGCCAAGAGTGTGCAAAGCTGTCATCAAGGCAAAGGGTGGCTATTTGAAGAATCTCAAATATAAAATATATTTGGATTGGTTTAACACTTTTTTGGTTACTACATGATTCCATATGTGTTATTTCATAGTTTTGATGTCTTCACTATTATTCTACAATGTAGAAAATAGTCAAAACAAAGAAAAACTCTTGAATGAGTAGGTGTTCTTAAACGTTTAACTGGTAGTGATTGTGGAGTGCATTGCTCCCCCTTCCTCTCCCCTTGGACTAAGTTTAGACTGATGTATCCGTGTTTTTCATTTGGTCTGTGTAAACATGTTTTAACCGTGATTCAGACTGTTCTGTGACAAGTGAGAAATTATCCATTGACGTATGTATGTGGTGCACCGCAGCAGATGGGGCCGACTACGCAGTCCAACCTCATTCTTTGCGTTTCTGAGGTCAGGAGGGTAATTGTTTGCATCTGATACACAGTGGGACTGGTGTTGATGACGCAGGCAGCTAGGGAGAGTGTGGAACCATGGGATATGTAGTTGATTTATATAGGACCAGAGTGAGACTGTCTACTTTAGGTGTTTTTCAGCATTGTCATGGAAATGAATCCAAATCAAATCTGATGAAAACAGAAACCACTTTTTGAACCAGAGGGCAGAAAGTCTATCTTAGGACTAAGTTTAGACTGATGTATCCGTATCTGGAGCTGAGATAATGACTGTTTGTCAGTGTGTTCGTCCCTGTAGACCACTGATTCCTGCTGCTTGGGTGTCTGCTCATCCTGATGGAAGTGATTTAGGACACCAGACACGTCCCTATTACCGCTCCCAATGTAATCAGTGGTGTGTCCAGGCAAGGGGTGAGATGGTTAATGTAGCTCCTCAATAGCCGGACAATTAGACCTGCTCTAACCCAATCACAGTCATCCAGAGCCCCTCTCTGCCCCTCTCAGTAGCCCTGCCACAGGGACTGTACCAGCCCCAGGGGACTGGACAGGGACAGAGGGCTTCCAGCCACACACACACACACATGAGACTGATGTCACTCACACTCACTCACAGGAAGCAACAACACGAGTCATGGTCTAGAGGGGGATAGGGAGTCAGGTCCGTGTCAGAGAGTGATACACCTACAGTGCATTTCCATCAACATTTGTAATACTATCTCATCTTCTGTTGGTTCACCCAGCTTTCATACTTTAACATGTCTCTTTTAGTGTACACTATACTTCAAATGTTCCTGTGTGTCTTGTCTAGATGAGTGTTCCTTGCTTAAAAGGGGTTTGTCCTATTCTCTGTGTATGTGTATGATTTCTGTCTGTCTGTCCATGGTACAGTAGTACACTACATTAGTGTCAATCCTGGCCTTTTTCTAACATGGTAGCTACAATTCAGACATCCATGGGAGTAGTGCCAAATAGCAGACTTTTTACCTGCCTATGTGTCTGTTTGTCTGTCCGTCTGTGTGTATTGATCTGACCTCTGTCTCTGGTTTATCACGGTTCTCAGGGAGCACTAAGAGCCAGTGATTTGTCTGGTTCTGTTAAATTAATCCGTGGAGTAATAACCTCTGTCATAAAAACATTCCCAGATAGAAAAAGGTGCCCGCTTGCCCAAATATGCCTGGTTCAGGGTGGCCTCCGACTTTACAACGTTAATGTGGGCACGAGGCCATATTTCACATTTTGAAGGTATTGTAATGGTTTATTTTATGGTGCGTTTTTCCTGGATATGTTTTGAAATTAATTTAGATTTCTTTTTACCTTATTTTACCAGGTAAGTTGACTGAGAACACATTCACATTTACAGCAACGACCTGTGGAATAGTTGGAGAGGAGGAGGGATGAATGATTGGAAGCTGCCGTCTAATTTCTGCCTACTATGTACTTTGCAGTTCACTACCTCAGAGAAAATGTAACAAAGAAATGAAATACACTCGTACGGGTAATTTTAACTGGTGGGCAAGGTCAGGAAAATCACACCAGATGCACTTTGCACGCAAACGTCTCATTTAATTCTGTAGTGTAAATTAGATTTATACTGTAGTAAAATAGCCTTGTCAATGTTCCACCTCTAGCAGCCTATTGTACGGTATTGACTCTATACTAATTCAGAATATTGATTGAGAATCATTCAAGTTTAATGGGCCTGTAGGTTGGTAAGTTTTCAAACTGTAAATACCCCAGACAGATGATTACGATCTGATGTTCAGGCTCTGAGTTTAATGTCTCTACTGGCACAACAGATGCTTTACCTAGATCCACATGCTTCTAACGTGTGATCTACCCACTCCTCCCTCCCACAGCCTCTCCTCTCCTCCTTCTTCTCTCTCCATCATACCAACCTCTCCCCTATACCTCACCCTTCATATCCCCTTTCCCTCTCCCTGACCTCACCCCTTCTTCCTCTCACACCTTTCCCACTCTTTCGTCTCTTCTCCGCCTTCCCTCAGTCACAGCAGGTCTGTGAGGTACTGAGTGACGCACGAAGATAATGTGATCAATAAGCAATCCCAGAACAGGCTCCGTACTGATCGACAGGACCGACAGACAGAGGGACAGACGGCCAGACACAATTAGCATCAGTAAGCACAGCTGATGGCCCATGGTGACGTAGATGAGTGGTCTCTCCGTGAGTCATCAGCCCGTCCCAAGGGTCCCTTCAATAAAACCCACCAGCATGACTGCCACTGTGAGTGAGAGAGTGATGGTGAGAAGGAGTAGACGCAGAGTGAGGGAGGAGGAGGAGGAGGAGAGAGAGAGTGACATAAATTATGTGAGATTGAGGTAGGGGAGTACAGATGGAGTGAGAGTGTGAGGGACAGGGGGAGTAAGAGAGGAAGAGAAGATGAGAGGAGGAATATAGATGGAGAGAGTGAGGGAGGAGAGGAGTTGTGATGCAGTGAGTATGTGTTCCAGCATGACTGAACCCAGATCAGATGCGCAGAATCAGGTGTTTCCTCCAGGGAGAAGAATGCTGTATATAATCCCACCGGGGACACAGAGTGCTGTCTCTCTGCAGACTCTCTCTCTCCCTTCTTCTCTCTCCCCCCTCTCCCTCTTTTCCCCTGTGGACTCTCACCCTCTCTGGTGGCTGAGATATAAGATGTAATCTTCAGATGAAGAGGTCAATGGCGATGCCAGCTTCTAGGAAGGAAGCTCCCAGTGGCACTTGTTTTCTTGGGACCCCTCAGTCTCTGTCAAGCAAAATCTTGGCCCTGAAACTAAACCAACGGGGACACACACATGATTAGATAAGAACGCACTGCACTGAAGAATGGAGCAGGGAGACAGAGGTGGATGGAGGAGCCCTAGACGGTAAATAAAGGAGGAGGCCTGTGGTGAATAATATTAAGGTACAGAGTCAATGTGGCGGTGAATCAAAGTTTTAGATTTATTTTCGGTTTTAGATTTATTAGGATCCCAGTTAGCCTACGCCAATGGCGAAAGCTAGTCTTACTGGGTGCCGACACATAACAAAAAAGACATTACAGACAAAAGTTAATTTGAAGTTGAGACAAGTAGTTTGAGACCTTAGCTGGTTAATAACTGCACTCGTGAGATGTAGCTAGCTGTCTGATGTACATGATGATGTAAATGTTCCCTGGCCCTGTGTCTGTTGTACAGCTGAGGCCACTCGTAGCAGCTGTTGGCCAGCTGGCTTTGTCTCACCTCGTTATGCAGATGAGCCCTGGGCCCTCTTCAGGCCTAGAGTGGTCCAGTCGTGACGCGCAGGAGGGCAGAGGGGAGGGAGAGAGGGCTATCTGTCTGTCACTCAGTCAAGGGCTCTGTCTCTCTCGCTCTTCCGCTTTCTCTGTCTCTCGCTCGCTCACTCCTTCTCTCACAAACACACTCTCTCTCACTCTCTCATTCGTCCATAGTGTAGTGGTGTAGTCGTGACGTGCGGGTGTGTTGTGACGCAGGCCTGTCCGTCATGTTATTCAGCCAGGGGTCCTTTCAGAACAGTCTAAAGACACTCGTACAGGGGCAGGCCATTCACAACATAAGCCTTTATTCCTTACAAGGACTTGTTTATTTGGGTGACTCACACACCTGTTCCCTTGTTTAGTCCCATCCCCTATACACCAGCCCTATCTCCACTCACATATACCCCAGTTTATTTCTCCAGCTTCAGCCCTAGTCCCAACTCTGGGCTTCTAGCAACCAGGTTTTTATAGATGGGTCCACGGTCCGAGTACTGTAGTTCATCCATTCTCTATAGTCGTCTATGGGTTTTCCTGTCCAGTGGCTGGTGGCTGGGGGTGGCAGGTAGCCTAGTGGTTAGAGTGTTGGGCCAGTAACCAAGAGGTTGCAGGATCAAATCCCCATGCTGAGAATGTAAAAATGTGTCATTCTGTCCCTGAACAAGGCAGTTAACCCACTGTTCCCCGGTAGGCCATCTTTGTAAATAAGAATTTGTTCTTAACTGCCTGGTTAAATAAAGGTTCCCTGAATAATAATACAGAGGCAGGGTTGTGCTGTTGCAGCATGTATGTCTCTTAGTGTTTTACAGCTCTGTCAGTGTACATGGTCCCTCACCCATCGCTCCAACATGTAATCATATGGTGTGTGAATACTGCTATGGTACCACTGATTTTGTTGAATGGTGAAATTGAGAAAAACACATGGAGTCCCTTTTCAGAGTTGCGTTTCATGGAGTGTTTTTGCATGGATATTTACTGTATGGAACCACTGCTTGGTTTTAAAGGTCTTGGTCGATACAGGATATACTAGCAGTCAGTCAGACCTGCTGGCGCTGTAAAAGATTTACACTGGCAATGTAACACACAGGCCTGGTGTGTGTGCGTGCGTGTGCATGGAAGCAGAATGTAGTTAACTCAGTGGATCTATGAGAGCTGCTAAATAATCCATGGCAGACATATTGGGATCAACTTCACCTGTCATTTATGAGACATTTACCAAGCTGTTTTATTCAAAGGGACTCGTATTAACTTTATACATATTCAGTACATGTGACCCATGCAGGAATTGAACCCACAACTTTGTCATCTTTACCAGTTGAACGTGTTGTATTTTCACACAGGGAAGTGTTGGACTAGGCAGATATGTGTGAACCACAGAAATACCAACCCCATAGTTGAAATTACCCTCACGCTAAGTAGTTTCTATGGGCAGCATGAATGTGCCATTATTTCTTAATGGGCTTGGAAGGCCTTGAAACCCTCAGGGGGGTAACTAGAAAGGCATCTAGATACTGTTTAGTAGCCAACACTGTTAAAACCACCTCCAGATCCAGTGTGTGTGTATGTTTCTGTGTGTTTGTGCACCTCCGTGTGTGTCTGCATGTGAGTCAGATCATATAGCATCCAAAAGTGTTAAAAGCAAACCTCCAGCAGCCCTGCCTTTCCTCTGCAGGCTGTCTGATCCCCGCCCCCCACCTGACCAGAGTTAATGAATCTATGCCAGGAGTCTAGCAGCAGCAGCCCCGTCTCTCTTCCTCCCTCCTATAAAGTGTCAGGGTTTCAGGCTTCAGGCCAAATTCTCACTGGAGCAAGGAGGCCTGATGAGGGTACAGGGGATTGGCTGGCAGCGTCTGTCGTCCAATTCCATGTCCAGTTGGAAGGCGCCTGTGAGCTCTGGGCTGCATTTCATTCCGAAATGTTTTGCTAGCTTTTTCCCTCGTTCACTTCCCTTTGTAGATCTGAGATTACTGGATTGGTGAAAGGGGAGGGAGTAACTATCTGGAATTAAATGCAGCCCAAGAATCAGGTACATGACTGGTCTTTTCCAGAGTCCAGAGAGAGAGAGGAGAGGAGTGATGGACTATCTGGGGTAGAGTTTAGCTGAAATACAGGGGTAGTTTACAGTGTCTAACACCCTGGGAATGAGGCTCCACCTGCAGGTGTAAAGCAGCACCCCACATTGTTAGCAATCTCCCCCTAACGAGGAGAAACTAATCAAGTAGATAGAGAGAAAGTCATCCCAAGTCCTGGAATGTAACTGATTGAAAACCAGAGCTTAAATGACCACTTAAATTACCAGAGAGGAGACAGACAACATGGAGAGAGGAGGGGAAGTTATCCCTGCTGGCACTAGATTGGAAGTGAACATGCGTTTGGACAGCCAAGGAGCCAAAATTGATATAAAGCTATCGTTAGAGCATGATATTACCGTGGCCCCGGGCATCATAAAACAAATATTATGCTGGTTATGAATGAATCATAGAGCTGTGAATGGTAATCTGGCACAACACTGCATTAGGCCCCAGTGGTTTCCTACCCTCTTTACATTATTACAAGTGCATTAGAGACGTAATGAAGGCCATCTGAGACAGCAGTGGGGCTGAGTGGAGGGCCCACATACAGGTTTGACCAGGTGGAGGTGTGTGTGTGTTAGTGATGCGTGGGTCAGCTGTTTGTTCACCCATCCGCAAACGGCCAACTATATGTGATCAAGTGAAAATCTGAGGCCCCGACCCTAACCCGCTAATATAGAATGACGAAGCAATATTTTGACGTACCTTTTCAGATAGGCCTATGTTTCTACTTGTAATTTCTGACATTTTGGTAGGCCATTTGTTAGTCAACTATAATTAGATACATGCAGCTTCTCTTCTGTCATTACTTGTTGCCGTAGAAGACTAAATAAGTCCTTGCTCATCAGAATAATGTCATAAATCGATAGAATGAATGATTCAATCTAGTTGACATTGGTAAAGTTTTCCCTTTCTTCTCAGCTTCTCTCGCGCTGCAAAGATGTTTAGGGATTCCACCCCGCTGATTCTCAACACTGGGGCCCCACAAGTTTGCGTTCTCAGCCCTCTCCTGTACTCCTTGTTCACCCATGACTGCGTGGCCATGCACGCCTCCAACTCAATCATCAAGTTTGCAGACGACACTACAGTGGTAGGCTTGATTACCAACAACGACGAGACGGCCTACAGGGAGGAGGTGAGGGACCTCGGAGTGTGGTGTCAGGAAAATAACGTCACACGTCAACAAAACAAAGGAGATGATCGTGGACTTCAGGAAACAGCAGAGGGAGCACCCCCCTATACACATTAACGGGACAGTAGTGGAGAAGGTGGAAAGTTTTAAGTTCCTCGGCGTACACATCACTGACAAACTGAAATGGTCCACCCACACAGACAGCGTGGTGAACAAGGCACAACAGCGCATCTTCAACCTCAGGAGGCTGAAGAAATGTGTCTTGTCAACAAAAACACTCACAAACTTTTACAGATGCACAATCAAGCGCATCCTGTCGGGCTGTATCACTGCCTGGTACGGCAACTGCTCTGCCCACAACCGTAAGGCTCTCCAGAGGGTAGTGAGGTCTACACAACGCATCACTGGGGGCAAACTACCTGCCCTCCAGGACACCTACACCACCCAATGTCACAGGAAGGCCAAAAAGATCATCAAGGACAATAACCACCCGAGCCACTGCCTGTTCACCCCGCTATCATCCAGAAGGCGAGGTCAGTACAGGTGCAACAAAGCTGGGACCGAGAGACTAAAAAACAGCTTCGATCTCAAGGCCATCAGACTGTTAAACAGCCACCACTAACATTGATTGGCTGCTGCCAATATACTGACTCAAATCTCCAGCCACTTTAATAATTAAAATGTCAGAATAATAGTAGAGAATGATTTATTTCAGCTTTTATTTATTTCATCACATTCCCAGTGTGTCAGAAGTTTACAATACACTTGGTATTTGGTAGCATTGCCTTTAAATTGTTTCACTTGGGTCAAACTTTTTGGGTAGCCTTCCACAAGCTTCCCACAATAAGTTGGATGAATTTTGGCCCATTCCTCCTGACAGAGCTGGTATAACTGAGTCAGGTTTTTAGGCCTCCTTGCTCGCACACACTTTTTCAGTTCTGCCCACACATTTTCTATGGTATTGAGGTCAGGGCTTTGTGATGGCCACTCCAATACCTTGACTTTGTTGTCCTTAAAAACCTCTTAAGCATCATTAAGGAGCGCTAGCGCCCCGTTCCCGACACTACCCGGTGAAATGTAAGGCGCCAAATTCAAAATCCAAAAGTTGAATTATTAAACATTCATCAATATACAAGTGTGGCATAGTCATCAAAAGCTCTGATTCTTGGCAATATCACAGCGTTGTCAGCTTTTAAAAAGGCTTTACTTCGAAAGCACAACATTTGATTGTTTGAGGATAGCACCTCACATATTTTATACATTAGCATAAATTCATATCCAGCGCGGGTCACACAAAACCCATATAAGAGCTAAAATAAATCACTTACCTTTCGAAGAACTTCTGCTGAGGGCATCCCAAGTGTCCAAGGAAGACATCCAATGGTTCTTTTGTTAGAAAGAGTCAATTATTATATCCATAAATCTCTGTTTGGTTGGCGCATTATGTTCAGAAAATCCACCGTCGAGTCGCCCATTGAACCGTGAAGAGTTTGTGTTCAAAGTATACCTATCAACTTTGTCCAAACAAATCAAACATCATTTATAATGTATCCTTAGGTACACTTTTATGTATATTTACTATAATATTTCAACCGGATGATAACCTGAACGATAGGAAAGGAAAAAACCAAAGAGCGGGCGAAACCGTGAACGCGCATGTCATTCTATTGACTTCCTGGGTCCACTTCTAAATTCTTCTTCTATTCGCTTCTAATTCAACCTAACGTCATGAAACCCTGTCTAAAGACTGTTGACATCCAGTGGAAGCCATAGGTACTGCAGTCTGAGTCCTAGATAACAGGAAATCAAGGCAGCTTGGAGAAAAAGTTCATCTAAAAGAAAACTGCAAATACGGATGGATTTTCCTTGAGTTTTCGCCTGCTATATCAGTTCTGTTATGCTCACAGACATTATTTTCAGAGTATTTCCTATCCAATAGTACTAATTATGTGCATATCCTAGTTTCTGGGCCTGAGTGGCAGGTATTTTACTTTGGGCACGCTAGACTCTCCAAAACCGACTCCTCGGCTGCCGCTCCCTAAGAGGTTAAGCAATTTTTCCACAACTTTGGAAGTATGCTTGGGGTCATTGTCCATTTGGAAGACCCACTTGCGAAGCTTTAACTTCCTGACTGATGTCTTGAGATGTTGCTTCAATATATCCACATAATTTTCCTACCTCATGATGCCATGTATTTTGTGAAGTGCACCAGTCCCTCCTGCAGCAAAGCACCCCCAAAACATGATGCTGCCACCCCAATGCTTCACGGTTGGGATGGTGTTCTTTGGCTTGCAAGCCTCCCCCTTTTTCCTCCAAACATAACAATGTTCGCTATGGCCAAATAGTTATATTTTTTTTCATCAGACCAGAGGACATTTCTCCAAAAAGTACGATCTTTGTCCCCATGTGCAGTTGCAAACTGTAGTCTGTCTTTTTTATGGCGGTTTTGGAGCAGTGGCTTTTTCCTTGCTGAGCGGCCTTTCAGGTTCTGTCGATATAGGACTCGTTTTACTGTGGATATAGATACTTTTGTACCTGTTTCCTCCTGCATCTTCACAAGGTCCTTTGCTGTTGTTCTTGGATTGATTTGCACTTTTCGCACCGAAGTACATTCATCTCTAGGAGACAGAACGTGTCTCCTTCCTGAGCGGTATGACGGCTGCGTGGTCCCATGTTTATACTTGCGTACTATTGTTTGTACAGATGAACATGGTACCTTCAGGCATTTGGAAGTTGCTCTCAAGGATGAACCAGCCTTGTACATTTTTTTTCAGAGGTCTTGGCTGATTTCTTTGGATTTTCCCATGATGTCAAGAAAAGAGGCACTGAGTTTGAAGGCAGGCCTTGAAATACATCCACAGGTACACCTCCAATTGACTCAAATTATGTCAATTAGCCTATCAGAAGCTTCTAAAGCCATGCCATAATGTTCTGTAATTTCCCAAGCTGTTTAAAGGCCCAGTCAACTTAGTGTGTGTAAACTTCTGACCGACTGGAATTGTGATACAGTGAATAATAAGTGAAATAATCTGACTCCGGGATGCTGGCCTTCTAGGAAGAGTTGCAAAGAAAAAGTAATATCTCAGACTGGCCAATAAAAAGAAAAGATTAAGATGGGCAAAAGAACACAGACACTGGACAGGGGAACAGCATCCTTGAGTCGCCTCTTTACTGTTGACGTTGAGGCTGGTGTTTTGTGTGTACTATTTAATTAAGCTGCCAGTTGAGGACTCGTGAGGTGTCTGTTTCTCAAACTAGACACTCTAATGCACTTGTCCTCTTGCTCAGTTGTGCACCGGGGCCTCCCACTCCTGTTCTATTCTGGTTAGAGCCAATTTGCGCTGTTCTGTGAAGGGAGTAGTACACAGCGTTGTTCGACATCTTCCGTTTCTTGTCAATTTCTCGCATGGAATAGCCTTCATTTCTCAGAACAAGAATAGACTGACGAGTTTCAGAAGAAAGTTATTTGTATCTGGCCATTTTGAGCCTGTAAACGATCCCACAAATGCTGATGCTCCAGATACTCAACTAGTCTAAAGAAGGCCAGTTTTATTGGTTCTTTAACAATGTCTACACTGTATTTCTGATCAATTTGATGTTATTTTAATAGACAAAACATTTGCTTTTCTTTCAAAAACAAGGACATTTCTAAGTGACCCCAAACTTTTGAACGGTAGTGTACATAATATGACATTTGTAATGTCTTTATTCTTTTGGAACTTCCGTGAGTGTAATGTTTACTGTTCATTTTTATTGTTTATTTCACTTTTGTATATTATCTACTTCACTTGCTTTGGCAATGTAAACATATGTTTCCCATGCCAATAAAGCCCCTTGAATTGAACTGAATTGAGAGAGAGATATGCTGAAGAGAGAGAGAGAGAGAGAGAGAGAGAGAGAGAGAGAGAGAGAGAGAGAGAGAGAGAGAGATACTGAAGAGAGAGAGAGAGATACTGAAGAAAGAAAGATACTGAAGAGAGATAGACGGAGATCGAGGCTGTAGAGAGAGAAAAAGGGACTGGAGAGAGAGACTGGAGAGAAGAGAGAGTCATTACCAGTGGTGGTGTTTTGTTCATGGTAAATTAAACACACTATATCATCATCCTCTTATTAGGTAGATTGCCTCATCTGTCATTTAATAACAGTTCTGGTTTGCACCTCTCCCTCCCCATCCTCTGTCATCCTCCCTCATTCTCTATCATGCTCCCTTCATCCTTTGTCATCCTCCCTGAGGGTTCTTTAATGTTCTATTTTTCTCTTTCTGTCTAAATGAACAAAACACTTAGAGAGAGAGTTAGTAGGAGGACATATCAGGCTCTCTGTTTGCTCATTAGATTTGTATGATCTGTACACTCACTCCCCTCTGGTTCAGTGGTGGTCCAATGTCTCCTGTTCTTCTGCCCAGGGACTTATTTTTTTACATTTTAGTCATTTAGCAGACACTCTTCACCAGAGTGACTTACAGTAGTCAGTGCATGCATTTTCATACTGGTCCACCGTGGGAATTGAACCCACAACCCTCACTTTGCAAGCGCCCGTGCTCTACCATTACGGGACTCAGAGTGAGCCACACAGGACCCAGTTACTCTGTTACTGGTAACTTGTTTAGAACTGGATGGTTCTGATGGCTCAGTTGATTAGAGTGTTGTGACTAGTACACAGTCTCTAATCACTGGAGTATAGTGGGTTTGATTCCTTAGTGGGCTACTGTATCATGTGTCAACTGTAAGTCACTTTGGATAAAAGTGTCTCCTAAATGACTCTATTATTTATATTATATATTAAAGCTGTCCCTGGATAAAACTGGAATCAGTTTAAAATCCTAAACCATGGAAAGGAACACTGCTCTGTTTCAAATGCTACTTCTCTAATGATTTTACCAGAGAACTCAATTAAATGAAAGGTACAGCCCCGGGCCTCTATTTTTACTTAAAGTTGCTTTTGCTGTACTTCTAGGAAAACAGCCCAGCCAGACCATAATATAACATATAGACCTGCAGGTTTTTATTGGAAGTCTAGGAAAACAGCCCAGCCAGACCATAATATAACATATAGACCTGCAGGTTTTTATTGGAAGTCTAGGAAAACAGCCCAGCCAGACCATAATATAACATATAGACCTGCAGGTTTTTATTGGAAGTCTAGGAAAACAGCCCAGCCAGACCATAATATAACATATAGACCTGCAGGTTTTTATTGGAAGTCTAGGAAAACAGCCCAGCCAGACCATAATATAACATATAGACCTGCAGGTTTTTATTGGAAGTCTAGGAAAACGGCCATAAACAAAGTTGACGTTTGAGAGAAGTCTTTCACAGATGAGAGAAGCTCAAAGCTGTCGGACATTGTAGACTTGGTTAACTTAATGGGTACTTGGATGAGACTCACCATCCAACCACGGAGAAGATCAGGTGGGTCTCTCTCTGATCATTAGCCTCTCTGTATGTTTCATGGTATTAAAACCTGTGTATATATATATATTGTAACGACGAAGGCAGCTAACTACAGTGTGGTCAGAGGAAGAGAACACGTATGCGGGCTAGAAGCAGAACATTCTTTTTCCAGCTGTATTGAGTAGACACAACACCTGTCTAGTTAACCAGGCTGTTGAGTGGTGGTAGGGGGCTTGACTGTCATTGAGTTGTCATTAGTAGGGGTTAGGGTAAGGGGACTCAGGACAAAGACACAGATTGGGGTCACTGTTACTGAGGGAGGGAGACGACTACAGGACCATCCTCTCCTCTACGCTAGAGGACGAGAGAGTGGAAGAGGCAAAAAACACCCAGAGAAAAACGATTGGAATTAATCTTTTTATAGATAAATGTTGTCTCGCTCTCTTTGAAAAGGTTGTGTTCAAATAATCATGGCTGAGTTTGTGGCTCAATGGGAATCTGGGTGAGGATCCTACCAATAAGAAGTGTTACGTAATGTTACTGTATGTAACATACAGCCAGCCGTCCACAGAGAGTCAGCTAGTCAGCCAGTCAATGCAGGACTCATTCTCAACAGCTGAGTTAAGTCTCCCCATCAGACTGTAAAAGACTGGGCACTTATAATACTAGGACTCCTCTTTTTTTGGTCCCTGCAAGCAGATACTCAAGTCAGAGACAATGTAACTGATTTTAGAGGGACTCGTTCACCTTTTTGTACATCGGTTCAAACCGTGAGAATATTCAAGCTACTGGATATTTCAGTCAGTTTATGGACTCCCTCTTCTTGGCAGGTAGCCTAGTGGTTAGAGCATTGGGCCAGTAACCGAAAGGTTGCTGGATCAAATCCCCGAGCCGACAAGGTAAATATCTGTCATTCTGCCCATGAACAAGGCAGTTCCCCGGTAGGTCATCATAGTAAATAATAATTTGTTCTTAATTGACTTGCCTAGTTAAATAAAGGTTAAATAAAAAAAGATATATACTAATTCTCCTGCCCCTGCCTTACCATGAAGATCATCCCAGGGTAAACTAGTCTGTATGTGTCTCCAAAATGGCAATGATGCTGTAATGCTGTGATGTTGATCCTGCGATGCTTCCTGTCTGGCGATGCGAGTGTAAACGAGCCTGCACTTAGCATGGTGTGCCTTCGGGAGGGAGGTTAGTGTATGTTTGTACTGTGTGTTGTCTATTTGCTAATTAGAGTGATTAAAGTTTTAGCCTGGCAGAGGCCATTATGCTGTGCTGAAAGGCTCAGTACGCCCCAGCCTCACTGTGAAATGACATTAAAGCCTTGTTGAACAAAATAGAAAGAGTTGGATAGAGGAATAGTAGGGAGGAATGAGAGGAGGACGGAGGGATGTGTAGATGAAGCCCGCAAGCGTAAGTAATGCGCTCTTTTCTTTTCTTCATCAACACCGCCTCGCATGTATTTTTAGCCCTCGGCGGAGAGGGGGAGGAGGAGGAGAGATAGTGGAGGATGATAGAGAAGAAAGCTCAAAGATACTGGAATACAGTAGTAGACTGTAGTAGACTGGAGGTGAATGGTGAATGTCCTCTAAACTGGTGTCTCCCTCTCGTCTCCAGATGATCTCACAGACTGAATGGGACCACAAGAGGGGTGCCCGGGGATCCCAGGTAGGACAGAGAAGGGGAGAAAGGGGGAACATGCTTCTTTTTCTAACCCTTTATTGAATGACCCCTTCAGGTCAGTACAGAGAGGGGGAGGGAGGAGAGGGGAAGGAGATGGGGAGGAGGGGGAGAAAGGATGGGGGATACTTCTTTCTCTAATCGTATTGAATGAACACTAACAGAGCGAGAAATCCATAATGCTACTTCTCACTTCTCCACCTGACTGACCAGTGTTTGCGTGTGTATCCCCTCCTCTCCTCCTTACCCCTATTCCCCTCTCTCCCTCCCCCTCTACCCTGGTCAGATGGGGCAACTGCTGTCTCAGTCTGATCAGGAAGTACTTAAATACTTTCCTTTAGGTGGCTGGTTTTTCTTTAAGAACCAGGCAATTACGGAGCATTATAAAATTGCATGCCTAGACAATGATCTAAGGTCAGTTTGTGGTTTTCTCCCCTATTGGTTAAGGTTAGGATTAGGGGAGGATAAACTAATCCGAGATCTTTGTCAATCTCAGTAACTGAAAAGTCAATAGTTCAAATCCCGAGCTGGCAAATTGGAAAAATCTGCCATTCTCCCCTTGAACAAGGTGGTTAACCCCCAACAACAACTGTTCCCCGGGCACCGATGATGTCGATTAAGGCTGGCCCCTACACCTCTCTGATTCAGAGAGGTTGGGTTAAATGCGGAAGACACATTTCGGTTGAATGCATTCAGTTGTGCAACTGACTAGGTATCCCCTTTCCCTAGTTATTATTTGAGATGATGGTGATGCTATAGGCATACAGTAGGATATTATGGAACTCTGTAGACTGCAGTAAATGGGGAATAACTGGAGATTATTGTATAGTGATTTTGAAAATTGTCTCAGAGGTCAGAGAATTTGGGGTAAGATACTGTAGATCAAGTATCTTATTTCTGGAAAGATCTCTATGACAGTGGCTTACACACTTAGTCATGTGCACACACACACACACACACACACACACAAAACAAAATGTATTGGCCTTAACTGCGGCTTGCATTTGCTAAAGTCTCTCTATATAGCGTACAGACATGCTGGCACTGTATGATACATTCAGACTGATTACAGTTTGTAGGGTAAGCGAAGCCTTTACACACACACACGCACACACACACACACACACACACACGGACAGATTGATCGACCAGTCAATCACAACCTTCCACATTGTGTCGTGTCTGTGAGAGATTGGGTTGGCAGGAGGAGAATGTATTGAGCCCTTGTAGAATCTGGAGGCTTGGTACTGATAGCAGGAACAATGACACTAGCACTGGCTGAACAATGTGTCTGAGTGTGCATTAACATGGGCATGAAACATCTTGGTTCTGCACCTCTCATTGATTTTATAGGAATACATTCCAAACATTTTTCTAATAATGGAAACGTGTGTAGAGAGGTAAATATTGGGATATTTACATTATTCCAGTCTTGTTATTTACATTATTCCATTCTTATCCCATCTGGGAATGGGAGTGTCTATATGTGTGTATTTGAGTTCAGCAAGAGCAGGTCTCAGGGGAAGAAGAGAATGTATCGCTCATCCCACAGTGTCTCTTCAGTCCCTGATCTAATGCTCGGCTATGAAAAGCCAACTGACATTTACTCCTGAGGTGTTGAACTGTTGACCCTGCTGGTCATCTATGAACATTTGAACGTCTTAAACAACGATCTTGCCTAAATGACCATGTACTCTTCTAATCACCACCCGGCACAGCCAGAAGAGGACTGGCCACCCCTCGGAACCCGGTTCCTCATAGGTTCCTGCCTTTCCAAGGATTTTTTCTTAGCCTCTGTGCTTCTACATCTGCATTGCTTGCTCTTTGGTGTTTTAGGTTGGGTGTCCAGCCAGGTCACTCGAGATCCAAGGCGATATTTGACATTCGTCCAGGTACCCAGGACGTCGGGAGATGCCTTTAAAACTGGCCACTAGGGGCAACAGTAAGCACTATTACCATTAAGTAGGCTTGCGGCTTGCTAGGGCATTGAGGATGGGGATAGTGGATAGGCGTAACCATCGAGCTCCGGCTCTGATGGTTACTCCCACTCCCCCCCTCTCCGGCGCTCGTTGTCGCCAATGTGTTAATTAATGCGCACACCTGTCAGCATCGTTACCGCACCTGCGCCTCATGAGCCTCACCTGGACTGCATCACTTCTATGCTTTCTATCCCTGTATCTGTCACTCCCTCAGGTTCATTCCTCAGTCAGCATTGTTGTTATGTTCCTGCTCTTATTTCCAGACGCTGTTCGTGTTTTGTTTTCATGTTTATTTATTATTAAATCCATACCCGCACTTGCTTCTCGTCTCCCAGCGTCTGTGTTACAATACCAAAGTCAAACCGTGTCAAACTGTGAGATCTTGTTATCTGTATAGCCCTTTGTGACAGCTGCTGCTCTAAAAAGAGCTTTATAAAATGCATTTGATTGATGAATGCACTGCCATACTCTCAATAGTCTAACGTGGCTTCCTCTCCTTATCTCTTCTGCTCATATCCTCTCCTTCATCACTCCTTATTCATTGTTTACTCATGAGAAAGCGTTGTACTAGTGAATGCAAATACCTGGTAAAAGCCTCATCCTATTGCTCTCAGCTGTGTCTTCAGTGTCACAGAAGATGAAAGAGAGAGGACACGAGGAGAGGATGAAGCCACTTTAGACTACTGAGACATGTCTGTGATGTGTGGGTAGCACCGTACTAATGCAAATAACTCACTTGTATTATTTCCCGTCTTTTCACACTATTAATAATGAAGGGAAACTCGCAGAAGGGAAACTCGTCGGGATGACGCGTTGTCGCGTCCAATTTAACCCAAATAACTATTTTTATTGTGTAGGACTCACTTTGCTCTTTGCCCCAGCGTCTCCTAGCAACAGGCTATTTTCTATATAAATGCTTCCTGTCTGTCTGCCCACCTCGGCGGAGCGACTCGTGGAGGAGCACCTAGGAGCACCTAGGAGCATTCTCTCACAGGATTGGCTGAGGCAGGAGCATGCGAGGGCCAGAGGGTTGTTGGGACTGACTGCATATGTGGTACAGTGGGGCAGAGGAGAGAAGGGTGTGAGAGAGGAAGGAAAAGAGAGAGGGAGAGAAGAGGAGTGACAGCTTACTTTCTGAGGAGGAGGGAGGACAGACACCACAGGAAGACAGCTACTGCGACTAAGAGGAAGAGATAGGAGTCAGGAATCGGGTGTTTAGTGTTAGGCATTGGTTGCTGGTTGTGTGCATTGTGGCTATGATGAACAAGGCGTACACATTGGGTACCATGAGACGCTCTCGGGAGACCACCCATCCTCCCAAACAGGTGGGCTCTTTACCGCTGTGTATGTTGTGTGGCAGCATGTATGTTTTCATCTGTGTACACTGTACTTTTTGTTGTTGTTATTGATTCAACTAATTATTATTTAGTAACTGGTTCCACAGACCTTTATAGTTTACTAAACCTTTCGGTCAAAGTGTTACCTGAACATAACATTTTTGGTTAGCCCAAACATAGCTTTAACGTGAGCAAACTTAAGTTAGGGGCGCCCACGCATTAAAATGGTGCTTTTAACACAGAATGTTTTCAACATACTTGATTACATTGTGCATATTCATTTATACCGAAATTATTATTCAAAATGTCCTCACCTGGGATTGGAACTCACAACCTCTCGGTTCATAGAATTCCAAGTTTCCTGCTACTTTACACTTCAAAGTGAATTTCAGCTCTGTTAAAAGTCAACTCAAGAAAAACTATTTTATTTATCGTATTAACATTAAAACAGAAAACCTTAAAATAAGTCAATCAAATCAATGATGAGAGAATAGTCATATAGCTGACACAGACATGGTGGTTTATCAGGAAATAAAAAATGCTGTGAAGCAGAAGGTTGTGAGTTCAAATCCCAGGTAAGGGAAACATAGAATAATATTTACTGTGTAATTGAACATACACATTGTCAATGTGTGTCAGATATGTAAGTTGAAAACATTGTATGTTAAAAATGATTGTGGGTGTCCCAAATATTTGTGTTTTCTCAAGTTGGAACTAGGTTTGGGCCAGCTAGATTATTCTTTACAGTGTATACAGTATACTTGCTCATAAACTGTATGTGTGTGTTATGAGGCATATCTGTACCTGCTTCAAAGATACTGTGTCTGATAGGGAAGCAGGTCAGTTTGGGCTTCCACCCCTAGAGGATTTTCAGAGATCTGTGCCTGCCTAACGGCAAACTATACCTTGAAATGTAAATGATGGCACATTGGTTCACATTACCTGTTGAAGTCAGTAGAACACAGGTAGCCTGACACTAACCTTTCCTAACAGTTATCCAGAAACAGTGAGGAAGGGTTTGGGGAAGCTACTCCAAAGTTCACAACAGGGCAGAGCGACAGGAATATTGTGCAGTTTTAGGAAAATAGAGTAAAAAAAAAATGTACTAAATAAACTAAAGTAAAAGGTAGTTTGTACATGTAGGTAGGGGTAAAGTAACTATGCATAGATAATAAGCAGCGAGTAGCAGCAGTGTAAAAGCAAAGGGGGGTGGGTTTCAATGTAAATAGTCTGGGTGGCCATTTGATTAATTGTTCAGCAGTCTTATGGCTTGGGGGTAGAAGCTGTTAAGGAGCCTTTTGGACCTAGACTGCTCCAGTAGCGCTTGCCATGCGGAAGCAGAGAGAACAGTCTATGACTTGGGTGACTGGAGTCTGTGACAATTTTTGGGGCCTTCTTCTGACACAAATAGGTCCTGGATTGCAGCAGCTTGGCCCCAGTGTTGTACTGGGCGGTACGCTCTACCCTCTGAAGCGCGTTATGGTCGAATGCCAAGCAGTTGCCATACCAGTTGGTAATGCAACCGCTCAGGATGCTCTCGATGGTGCAGCTGTAGAGGATCTGGGGACCCATGCCAAATCTTTTTCTTCACAACATTATTGGTGTGTTTGGACCATGATAATTTGTTAGTGATGTGGACGCCAAGGAACTTGAAACTCGCAACCCACTCCACTACAGCCCCGTCGATTTGAACGGGAGCGTGTTCGGCCCTCCTCTTCCTGTAGTCCACGATCATCTCCTTTGTCTTTCCAACGTTGAGGGAGAAAGACAAGTGTGTAGACCACACTCTCTTGGTAGATAGTGTGGTCTACAGCTTATCATGAGGTACTCTACCTCAGGCGAGCAATACCTCCAGACTACCTTAATATTAAACATTGCGCACCAGCTGTTATTGACAAATAGACACACACCCCCACCCCTCGTCTTACTGTACGTGGCTGTTCTGTCTTGCCGATTCACGGAAAACCCAGCCAACTGTATATTATATGTGTCGTCGTTCAGCCACGACTCGGTGAAACATAAGATATTACAGTTTTTAATGTCCGGTTGGTAGGATAGTCTCGAACGGAGCTCATCCAGTTTATTCTCCAGTGATTGCACGTTGGCCAATAGAATGGATGGTGGAGGCGGGTTACCCACTCACTGACAAATTCTCACAAGGCCTCCTGATTTCCGCCCCCTGTATTCCGTTATTTTCTTCATGTGAATGACAGGTATTTGGGCCTTGTCTGGGAGCAGCATTATATCCTTCTTGTCAGACTCATTAAAGAGGTGAGTAATCGCTGTTCTGATATCCGGAATTCTTTCCGGTCATAAGAGACAGTAGCAACAACATTATGTACAAAATAAGTTACAAACAATGCGAAAAAACACATAAAATAGCACAGTTGGTTAGGAGCCCATAAAATGGCGGCCATCCTTTTTTGTACTCTTTATTTAACTAGGTAAGTCAGTTAAGAACAAATTCTTATTTTCAATGATGGCCTAGGATCAGTGGGTTAACTGCCTTGTAGAGGGGCAGAACAAAAGATTTTTACGTTGTCAGCCTAGGGATTTGATCTTTCAACCTTTCAGGTTACTAGTCCAACGCTCTAACCACTAGGCTACTTGCTGCCCCATTCTGGTGCATCCTTCTGAAAGTAGGATAAACCACCCTTCGTTGGAGGATAACTTTACTACAAAGCTTTATTATTGTACTTTTATTTAACTAATTTCTTCTGATTGTTCTGTAGCTATCGGAATGTGTGAGTGTTTTACTGTAGTTGTGAGTGTTATTGACTGTAGTAATAGTGTAGAGCAGGGCTCTCCCACCGTGTTCCTGGAGAGCTACCATCCTGTAGGTTTTCACTCTAATCTAGTACACCTGATTCTAATAATTAGCTGAATCAGATTAATTACAACTGGGGTCGGATTGAAAACCTACAGGAGGGTAGCTCTCCAGGAACAGGGTTGAAGAACCCTGGTGTAGAGTACTGTGATAATACTGTATTAGAGTATTGTTGACTGTAGTAAGTGTAGAATTCTGTAGTAATACTGTATTAGAGTCATATTTACTGTAGGTATAGTGTAGACTAGAGTACTGTCGTGATTCTGTATTAGAGTATTGTTGACTGTAGTAATAGTGTAGAGTACTGTAGTAATACTGTATTAGAGTATTGTTGACTGTAGTAGTAGTGTAGAGTACTGTAGTAATACTGTATTAGAGTATTGTTGACTGTAGTAATAGTGTATTAGAGTGTTGTTGACTGTAGTCATGGTGTAGACTAGAGTACTGTAGTAATACTGTATTAGAGTATTGTTGACTGTAGTAATGGTGTAGAGTACTGTAGTAATACTGTATTAGAGTATTGTTGACTGTAGTAATAGTGTAGAGTACTGTAGTAATACTGTATTAGAGTATTGTTGACTGTAGTAATGGTGTAGACTAGAGTACTGTAGTAATACTGTATTAGAGTATTGTTGACTGTAGTAATGGTGTAGAGTACTGTAGTAATACTGTATTAGAGTATTGTTGACTGTAGTAATAGTGTAGAGTACTGTAGTAATACTGTATTAGAGTACTGTTGACTGTAGTAATAGTGTAGAGTACTGTAGTAATACTGTATTAGAGTATTGTTGACTGTAGTAATAGTGTAGAGTACTGTGATAATACTGTATTAGAGTATTGTTGACTGTAGTAATAGTGTAGAGTACTGTGGTAATACCGTATTAGAGTATTGTTGACTGTAGTAATAGTGTAGAGTACTGGGGTAATACCGTATTAGAGTATTGTTGACTGTAGTAATAGTGTAGAGTACTGTGATAATATTGTATTAGAGTATTGTTGACTGTAGTAATAGTGTAGAGTACTGTGATAATATTGTATTAGAGTATTGTTGACTGTAGTAATAGTGTAGAGTACTGTGGTAATACTGTATTAGAGTATTGTTGACTGTAGTAATACTGGAGTGCTGCAGTGAGGATGTCAGCCAGTCTGTAACTGTCGGGCTGTTCATTTTCCACCTGGCTAACTCAGTTCTGCCTGTGGACCCAGCTCACCATCTGTACACACACACACACACACACACACACACACACACACACACACACACACACACACACACACACACACACACACACACACACACACACACACACACACACACACACACACACACACACACACACACACACACACACACACACACATACAGAGACACCATGCCTCAACCTCGTCCACACACACACATCCCCATTTCACCTCCCCATGCTGGAAAGACCCTATAATGTAGTGAGCAGTGACGCACAGCCGTGCTTACGCCTGAACTGGTCTCATGTGCCTTTCAGTGTCTCTGAGGAGGAGAAATTATGAAGAAAAAAAGAAAGAGAGGAAGAGAACACGTCCCATTTCGATGGAAAGAACAAACGCTGCTCTCTAGTGTACTGCGAAATGGATTCCTCTAGTTTGCATAGCTTTCTTCCTCTATATGCAGTTTTAAACCTGTATGCAGAATCACATACTGTAGGTAATGTAGTTACTGTGAAATTAGGGCCTGTGTGTGTGTGTGCGTGTGCGTGTGTGTGTCTGTGTTTAAACCCATCAAGATCAATACTTCTCTACTCCCTGACCTCTCTCCACTATAACTGTTCCCACTATCACTTGATTGGCCTAAATACACACATACTCACGTAAAGACGTTACACACAGGCACACACTCTCTATCTTGTTATCAACAGTATCAATCTCTCTCTCTCCCGCGCACCCGCCCTCCCTCCCTCCCTTTCTCTCTCCCAGGGACATGAGCCAGCCACACAGAGTCCATTACTGCCAGGTAATGGTTGAATGTCACAACCACAGGATGCCGTAAAGACCTGAGTGAAGAGAACTCTAATGGGTTTTGTTCAGGTTGAGCTGATTTCGCACAGTAATAGAGATAGGCCACATCTCAAATGGTACCCTATTCCCTATGTAGTGCACTACTTTTGACCAGGGCCCATAGCTAGGGTATCAGAGCATCAGGCCACTTTGAGGAATCTATTAGCTCTCTCTTTCTGCGTTGCTGTTAGATCTGTTTGGTGAGTCAGTCATCAGGGTTACAGTGTTTGAGGAGTTAATATGAGATGTTTAAGTAAGCAAGATGATCAGGATGAAACATTTGTACTGTTTACATAAGAGTTTTTGTACAGCAATGGGACACTGGTGTCTATCCCTGTTTCAACTCTCTTTTAACCGCTATAAATCATCTCCGAAGTGCTGTTTTTGAATTTGTGTGTGTGTGAGAGAGAGATTTATTTATCTGGTTTCTCATCTGATCACACAGCAGTTTGACCTGAGAATGTGGGAAATGTCCGTCCTGTGCTCTGCTGCGGTCGGTTGTTTATGATGCTGCTCTGTTTACCGAACACTGAGAGGGAGTATTATTGGAGGCCGACAGAGACATGAGAGATAGAGAGAGGGGAGAGAGATGGAGTATGCGGAAGCCTCCCACACAAAGGAGTTGCAAGGTCTCTCGTCCACTTACCCTCTCTTCTCTCGCTCACGCTCAAAATAAATCACTCAATATAGAGTTACTGTGCGCTCTCTTCCTTTTTGCCACATCTAACCCTGAAGCTTGTGATGAAACACACAGACACACGTAGACAAAGTCATACAAATAATTAGTGCTGTGTCTCAATAGTGTATAGTGGCTTCCTCTCCTTCATTTGCTCTGACCTAAATGCACAGAATGGGTTAGAGTGATGCAGATTGACGTTTATTGTCAGGAGTCTTGTGCTGGAGGCAGAACTGTTTAGATAGGCCAACTGCAAAGTCAAAATTGGCTATATTGTAAAAATGTATAAAAACTAAAATGTGCTTTTTGATCTTAATTTAGAAAATCTGATTTAATATAAAATATGACTTTGTGGCTGTGCCAGCTAGTGACCACTCTGCAGAGCTGCCTCCAGAGCAAGATTAATGACGGAAAAAAACGAACCTGCTAGAGGGATATGGTGGATATCTACTAGGTTCACAAATCCAGTACTTTCACATCAGTGCATATAGATGTGGGATCATTTGATCACTCTTTTGTTGCTGAGAATTTTCCTGCCCTGCAGGAAATGTATACACACTTTGTGATTTACGTAAATTCTATGAAAACGCACACTAAGACACAGTTATATTAACAGTATTGCACTTTTCATGTAGCCTACTTGTGGCATAGCCTATCCACCAATCAAGCAACATTATGGGCTACACTGTTGCTGCAGGATTTATTTTGCTGTGACAATATAGGTCAAATTAAAATCCAAGATCTGTAGGAAGGAAAGTAGATATGGAAAGGATACCACTTTAGACAATTGAGATTCACCCTATGAAGCACAGTTTATAGTGGCTATTTACGTTCACAGATTCCGGGGTTGAAATTGCTTCACTATGAAATATGAATAGTAAAAAAACTCTCCTCTCAGTTGCAAAGGTGTGAAAAAAGTTCCAGAGGAAAAAATGGTCAGAAAGAAACTCTACAGTTTGTGTTTTTGCAGTAATTCAGGGCAGGAAATACCAGATTGAATGTTGTGACGCTTTCCCTGAGCACTGTGTAATTGGCTATGGCTGTTAGGGGAGTGTGTTAGGGAAGTGTGTTAGGGTAGTGTGTGTGTGTGTGTGTCTGTTATTTCCCAGGGCTGTGGAGAGTGATTCTTGGTGCTTCTATCTGATTCTAATGATGTTGCTTACAGTAAATCCAGCTCTGCTCTGTACCGTAAAGAAAAGGGTAAGGGGAATACCTAGTCAGATGTACAACTGAATGCATTCAACTGAAATGTGTCTTCCACATTTAACCCAACCCCTCTGAATCAGAGAGTTGTGAGTGGGCTTAATCGACATCCAAGAGCTCAGCCTACTGCCGTGGACATGCCTTTTACTGAAATAAACCTTTTTCGTGTGCTGAACTGGTACAGACCGGAAACAGAGCGGAGAGAGGAGAGGAACGGAACTGAAAGGAAAGAGAAGTAAAAGGAAGGAGCTGTAGGCAGCCTGGAAGATTGGAGAGCAGCCTGATCACTAGAAATAAACTTCAATTTCGGACGTTTGAGAACGTCGAGAACGTTCTTCCACACTCACAAAATGTTTAATGAAAAGCGATTGCCCAGAACTCATGATGATCAGAGCTGGAGCTTGCTGCTTAGAACACTGCACCACCACAGTTCACAATGCTCTAGCAAGCAGTGAGAATACTTGATGCTAATAGCGCGTTGTTTTTAATTATTTTGTTTTCTGCCTTCCCCAAACCATAGCCCTAACCTTAACCAATCGGAATGAATGCCTAAATCCCTCAAATTAATTGTTTTCATTGTTCCCCCCCCTAATCAGGGACTGATTTAGACCTGGGACACCAGGTGGGTGCAATTAATAATCAGGTAGAACAGAAAAACAGCAGGCTCTGAACTTCGTAGGGTAAGAGTTGAATACCCCTGGCCTAAACTGTTACCAGTTGTTTCTGTTTTAACCCTATAACCATGCGGAATTAATGCTTAAAAAAAAAAAAATAGATGTTCATCCATAATACGTTGAATTTCGAAGGGAAACTATGAGATCTTGTTGCAGCGAGAGCGGCATGTTGACATTGACAGGCAACTGGCATCCAGGTGTCCATTATGGCTCAACTCTGCTATGACAGGAGGTGCCCATTATGGGTCTACTCTGACACGGCATGGATGACCTTTTGACATGAAGCATGTGCTGTATTGGTTAACAGGTCAATACACTGATCCGCCTTGGCGACTGCTGTTGGGTGGTCTCAGGCACGCACAGAGAGGATCACACACACATGCACACATGCATGCACACACACACAGGGGTATGTGGGTCTCAGCTCTCTGCTCCATTGATTATTGACTGGAAACTCAACATGGATTTATTGTAAAGTTTTGTCTAACGTCTGGACTTCCAGGAATAAGGTCCATCTCTATCTCCGAAACAAGATAAAACACCATCCGTCTCTCTTGTCTTATTTGTGGTAAATAGAACAGGGTTTCACAACACTCGGTCCATGGGATGTTGCTGCGTGGTCCCTCAGATTTCACAAGTGACGAATACAGGGGGTTTCGACATAAGACACCAGCTCTTCCACTCTTCCACTGAATGTCTCACCAACACTCACCAGACATAGTCAGGTAGCTGTGGAGTTGTCATGTTGTGTTATTGTTATGGTGACTCCCTCTACTGTCCCTGTGTGATTGAGTTAGTCACTGCTATCCAAGCTGCTCTCATCCTCTCCCATCACTCCCTAGGTTATTTATACAATTATCACCTCTGTAAGAGTAGAGCAGTCACACACACGTAAACAGACACACACACGCACACACACATACAGCAACAGAGACATGGTCACAAAGCCGGAGATGTTCCAGCCAGCAATGATCAGTACTCTAACAGTGTACGATTATGATGCGTCTAGTCTCCAGTGTCTCCTGGGGATGGCAGTTAGTGGTCCTATACGTGGCTCAGTTCGTAAGAGCATGGCACTAGCAACACCAGAGTGGTCGGTTCAATTCCCACTGGGGTCACATACCAAAATGTGTTGGCTGTTGTCACTTTAGGTCAAACTGGCTGCTATGTAATTGGTGTATAGTACTGTTTTTTTATTAAAGCATACTATACTTTGGATGCATGTTTACTGTATAAGCGATACATTTTTTTTTCTTGTTTTGGACTTTCTGGATTATTTGCATACTGGTATTGTGTTGATATTGTATTACTGCACTGTAGGTGTTAGAAACACAAGCATTTCGCTGCACCTACTGTAATCTGCTAATCTGTGTATGTGACCAATAAACTGTGATTTGATTTGTTATATACAGCACATCTCTGATCTTGTCTCTCAGATTTAAAAAACAAACTTGCTGTGAAGTAAAATCATAGTAGTCATCATCGTAGTACATTCGAGTATATATCACACTTGTTTCTACTTTACATACTGATAGGTTTGGATTCATGAACTTTAAATCCTTATTAATCATTAGTTGTAATAGAGACCTGAGGGGTGCCATAGCCGAGGGGCTACACCAAAGGTTAATGGTTATCTGTAGGAGGAAAGTATATGGTGGGGGCAATTAAGCTTGGAATGTTCTGAGTGTAGGGAAAGCAATCACATGTGGCAGGCATTGATGAGGGGAGAGAGCCATGGATTAGTGATGAAGGGGGGTCGAGATCAGGTCAAGTTAAGGGAGAAAGTTATGGCCCGTATTACTTAGTTTCCTGCTTAAGCAATATAGCTAGAATGTTTTTTCAGATGTGTAGGAGGAGACTCAGCCTAGTAGAAAGGGTTAAATATCAGTGCTTGTGTGGAAATGTTTTTGTCTAATGCAGCTGTATTGATCCTCTGGGAAGAATAAACTTGGTTTAAGCTTCCATAGTGTCCGTTGAGTTTTTACTCTGAAAATTAGAACCTAACAATGCATTTTCATTACGTAGTTCTCAAAATATGTAGTGAACAAACCAGTTTTCTATACATTTACCGAACGTTGAAGTGATCAGCAGTCGGATTACATTGTATTTTTGTCATTTGGTCCGGGTTGGTTTCACATTGCCAAAATTGTCAAATGAACAGAAATTCCTAAACAACCACTTGTTTATGCACGTCATTTGCTTATTGGACAAAAATGCTCAAGCTAAACCCATTTCTGATTATCATAAAGCATCACTTGTGTGTCCCAGTCTTCATATTACTTTCGCTTTGGTCTTCCAACAAAATGCCTTAGAGGAAACAGTGCAAACCACTCTAACTGCGACCTGAAGAGTCTATATTTCCCCGGTATAGACCCCCGGTCTCCCCTAATCTGCATCGGATGCGCTCATAAATGCCCTGATATTAACAGAATGTTTCAGAGATCTTAAGTTATGATCGTGTGTGTATTTCATCAAATGCTCGCAGTCAAACAACCAATGATAATGCGCAACTTGGGTGATTTTCCTGGTCCAGACTGCAGCGAACAGCACCACCTTAGGAATTGAATTGGACCGAGACCACCCTTTTGGAGCGAACCACGGAGCGTTTAGTGCGCTCCCGGATAATGTTCACACCAGTCCAAACGAACCGAACTAAGAGGTAACAAAAAAAAAAAAAGTTAAGAAAAAACAATTTGGTGTGAAAGCCCCCTAAGTAATATCAAATCAAATCAAATCAAATTTATTTATAAAGCCCCCCTTACATCAGCTGATGTCACAGAGTGCTGTACAGAAACCCAGCCTAAAACCCCAAACAGCAAGCAATGCAGGTGTAAAAGCACGGTGGCTAGGAAAAACTCCCTAGAAGGCCAAAACCTAGGAAGAAACCTAGAGAGGAACCAGGCTGTGAGGGGTGGCCAGTCCTCTTCTGGCTGTGCCGGGTGCAGATTATAACAGAACATGGACAAGATTTTAAAATGTTCATAAAACAGGCAGAACAGTTGAAACTGGAGAAGCAGCACGGCCAGGTGGACTCGGGACATCCGGGTAGGCCTTGAGGAATAAAATGTATTTTAACAAAAGAGAATAGAATCATAAAAGTAATGTGAGCATTGTATAAACATGTATTTCTACTTTTAGAAAAAACATCCTTTTTGATGATCTGTTTTGAGGTTTGTACGAAGACGTGTAAAAATGGACCACAAACTTGCACCAAGGCGTGTGTAACAAACGAGACTCCCGCGGTTCCTCCTGCTCACCACCAGAGGGAACCCTCTCCTGAATATTAAGCCCTGGACTACAACTCCCACATACCTGGTTCCAATCACCGTTGCACCTGTCTCCCATTAATAGACTATTTAGGCTCTCTCTCCCTTTCTCTCCTTGCGAAGTCTTGTATTCCCTGGTGATCAATTCTGAGCGTTTTCTCCCGTGTCTGTCATATCGTGGTTATACTCTGGACTGTTTTCCCGTTTTGATTCTTGCTGCCTGCCCTGGACTATATTCTTTACTGGACTGATTTTTGTAAGCTTGCTGCCTGCCCTGACCTCATGCCTGTACCTGGATTACGATTTGCCTTATCCCTGCTGTTGTGTTTGCTGGCGATTGACCCTGTTAAATGCGACCAAGATTGTAATAAAACTGCAAATGGATCCTCACTCTCAGGGTGCTTCATTACAGAAGACTTCGCCACTTCGCGATCCAGCAGCTCTGGTCCAAATGTCCACGGAGATCTCCACTCAAGCAAACCAGCTCGCCGTTCATCAACAGCAGCTAACCCATCTAACTACGGTAACGGAGGAACTCGTCCGACGCTACAGAGGTTACAGATGTCGCCCGAACTCAGCCCCTCCTCAGCCGAACGCAGGTATGGGCACCTCTCCACCACCGGCACCCACAGTTAACCCACGTCTGGCTCTCCCTGATAAATTCGACGGTAACCCCACTAAGAGTAAGGGATTTCTACTGCAATGTTCATTATTCATTGATCAACAACCAGCGATGTATGTCACTGACACTAGCAAGATTTCCCTGGTATGTTCTCTCCTCACTGGCAGAGCGTTAGAGTGGGTAACAGCGGTTTGGAGAGAGGATGGCACGGCTTTTCCCTCGTTCGGTGCCTTTCTACAACGCTTCCGGGAGGTATTTGAACACCGGAGGGAGGCATGAGAGCTGGTGACCGACTACTCGCATTGAACCAGGGCTGAAATACTGCAGCAGAATATGCCTTGACATTTCGCACTCTGGCAGCTCAAACCGACTGGGTTGAGAGCACGCTTAAACTGCTCTTTGCAAGGGACTCAGGTTGGAATTACAGTCTGAACTGGCCTGCCGAGATGAGGGAGATCGCTGAATCAATTCATCGAACTCACCATACAGCTTGACAATCTGATTCGATCACGGCGCCCACTCAGAACGGGACCCACCAGCACACAATGTCCCGTGACTCTGCCTCCAACCGAACCCATGCAGCTCGGATATACTCACCTGACTCGGAGGAACGTGAACGCCGCATACGCCAACATCTCTGCCTCTATTGTGGTCAACCTGGCCATCTAAGGGCGTTCTGCCCCACTAGACCACCTCCTCGTAATCCCTCTTCGGTGAGTCCGTGCATCCAAGCACACCACTCCAGTTCTTGTATCAAAGTGCCGATTGTATTATCTCTAGAGGACAATCATATAACCACATCAGCACTATTAGACTCCGGAGCAGCCGGCAACTTTATGTCTCATGAATTTGCCCAACAACAACAAATTCCATTAATCACCTGTGACTCTCAATTGGCAGTGGAGGCGCTAGATGGACGACCTCTCGGCGATGGGAGGGTCCTGCACACCACCGTGGACCTCCGACTCCAGACCGGGACCCGCCACACGGAGGTAATTCGCTTCTACGTCATCACATCACCCCATAACCCGGTAATCCTTGGGCTTCCTGGCTACGGCAACATAACCCGCTCATCTCATGGAGGGAGGGTCGTATCATCAAATGGGACCCGTCATGCCACTCCAACTGCTTAACGGGCAGCTCTTCACTCTCCATTCAGGCCGTTACGGTAAAGGACGAGCCAGCTCTTTTCCCCACTCTACCCATTGAATACTCTGACCTCATCGAAGCTTTCAGCAAGACCAAGGCGATGGAACTACCCTCACCGATCAAGCGACTGTGCCATCGAGCTGCTACCAGGTACAAAGCCACCCAAGGGCCGAATCTTTCCCTATCTCAACCCGAATCAGAAGCCATGAAGAACTACATCGAGGAAGAACTATCGAAGGGGTTCATTAGAGCATCGACATCACCTGCAGCCGCGGGCTTCTTCTTTGTTAAAAAGAAAGACGGTGGTTTACGCCCTGTATTGACTACCGGGGTCTCAACGACATCACTGTCAAGTTTCGATATCCGTTACCGCTGGTTCCAGCTGCCCTAGAACAACTCCGCCAAGCCAAGTACTTCTCCAAACTGGACCTCCATAGCGCCTACAACCTCATTCGCATCCGGGACGGTGATGAATGGATGACAGCCTTTTCTACCAGCACTGGGCACTATGAGTATCTGGTTATGCCTTTCGGCTGTCTAATAGTCCCTCCGTGTTTCAATCATTTATCAATGACGTCTTTCGGGACATGCTGAATCGCTGGGTAATTGTGTACATTGATGACATTCTCATCTATTCCCACACCTATGAAGAACATGTGCAACATGTGAGAACAGTATTGCAACGACTCATAGATCACCAGCTATACGCCAAAGCAGAGAAGTGCGAATTTCACCAGACTTCCACATCCTTTTTGGGCTACATCATCAGCCAGGAGGAGTCGCCATGGACGAGAAGAAGGTCAAGGCCGTTCTAGACTGGCCCCTGCCAGTAACCTTAAAGGAGTTACAGCGCTTCGTGGGATTTGCTAACTTTTACCGACGCTTCATCAGGAATTTCAGCTCGGTAGCCGCTCCTTAACCTCTATGACTAAAAGAAACTCATCACACCTCACCTGGTCAACTACAGCACAGGAGGCTTTCAGAACTCAAGGCACGTTTCACATCGGCTCCCATCCTCCACCACCCTAATCCTGAACTCCGTTTACAGTTGAGGTAGACGCATCTAATACGGGCATTGGAGCTATTCTTTCACAGCGGCACGGATCCCCACTCAAGCTCTATCCGCGCGCCTATTATTCCCGCAAACTTAGTCCAGCCGAGCAGAACTACGACGCCGAAACCGGGAACTGTTGGCCATGAAAGCAGCTATGGAGGAGTGGCGTCATTGGCTGGAGGGAGCTAAACATCCTTCGTGATTCTAACGGACCACAAGAACCTGGAATACTTGAGGTCTGCCAAGAGACTGAACCCCAGACAAGCGAGGTGGGCACTCTTCTTCACACGATTTGACTTCACTGTTACCTATCGTCCCGGTTCCAAGAACACCAAGGCAGACGCATTATCACGCCAACACGACGGTATAGCGCCCACTGAACCCAAGGAAACCCTGCTTCCTGAATCGTTAATCGTGGCCCCGATTCAGTGGGACATCATGACAGAGCTCACCCAAGCCAACTCACAAAGGACCCCTCCGCCCGAATGCCCTCCTAACAAAACGTTTGTACCTCAGGACCTCTGTCAGAAAGTGCTAAAGCAAGTTCACTCCGCACTCAGCTCCGGTCATCCGGGAATCGCGCCACGGTTCACCTGCTTCAGAACAGCTTCTGGTGGCCAACCTTGCGGGCAGACGCAATAAAGTTCATTAACGACTGCACCATCTGTAACACAAATAAACATCTCAGACAACTACCATCGGGCCTACTGCAACCACTACCAGTTCCCCACCGACCATGGTCCCATCTCGCCATAGACTTCATTACCGATCTCCCCAAGTCCAATGGGAATACCACAATACTCACTGTCATAGATCGCTTCTCCAAGGCTTGCCGGTTGATTCCACTCCCCAAACTGCCTACAGCATTGGAAACTGCCGAACTCATGTGCAACCTGGTGTTCCGCTTCTATGGTCTGCCAGAGGACATCGTGGTCGGACCGAGGGCCCCAATTCACATCCAGAGTATGGTCAGCATTCTTCCAACAACTCAACATCAACATTAGCCTCACTTCTGGGTATCACCCACAATCTAACGGTCAAACAGAACGCCTCAATCAAGAAATCACCCGGTTTCTCAGATCCTACTGTCATCAGAACCAAGCAGACTGGAGTCGATTCCTCATGTGGGCGGAGTATGCACAGAACTCACTCCAGAAACCCTCCACCGGTTTAACCCCATTCCAGTGTGTAATGGGCTTCCAACCTCCCTGTTTCCTGGTCAGGGGAACCCACCGAGGTACCCTCTGTCAATGACTGGCTCCAGAGAAGCGAGGACATCTGGAGTCAGGCCCATACCCACTTACTACATGCAGTCAGGAGACAGAGGGTGCAGGCCAATCGCCACCGCCGCCCCAACCCGAATATACTCCAGGTCAATGGGTTTGGCTATCCACTCGAGACCCACGCCTCAAACTCCCTGCAAGAAACTCAGTCCCAGGTATGTGGGTCCTTTCCAAATAGTCAAACAAATCACACCAGTTTCCTTCCGTTTGGCATTACCCGCTAATTACCGTATCTCTCCTACTTTCCATGTATCTCTTCTCAAACCCGCTGGTGGTCCGAGAGCGGAGGAGGAGGAGCAGACCAGTGAGCAGGGCCCCCCACCCATCCTGGTGGACGGCGAGGAGGTATATCGGCTTCGAGATCTACTCGATTCCAGACGCCGGGCAGGCTCCTCCAATATCTGGTAGATTGGGAGGTACGGACCGGAGGAGCGATCCTGGGTTAATGCAGAGGACATACTCAACCCCGCACTCATGACTGAGTTCCATAGGACGCACCGGAGAAACCGGCCCCCGACCTCGAGGAAGACCCGGCGTCGTTCGCCTCTTCGCGTCAGGAGCCGCTCACAGGGGCTCTGTAACAAACGAGACTCCCGCGGTTCCTCCTGCTCACCACCAGAGGGAACCCTCTCCTGAATATTAAGCCCTGGACTACAACTCCCACATACCTGGTTCCAATCACCGTTGCACCTGTCTCCCATTAATAGACTATTTAGGCTCTCTCTCCCTTTCTCTCCTTGCGAAGTCTTGTATTCCCTGGTGATCAATTCTGAGCGTTTTCTCCCGTGTCTGTCATATCGTGGTTATACTCTGGACTGTTTTCCCGTTTTGATTCTTGCTGCCTGCCCTGGACTATATTCTTTACTGGACTGATTTTTGTAAGCTTGCTGCCTGCCCTGACCTCATGCCTGTACCTGGATTACGATTTGCCTTATCCCTGCTGTTGTGTTTGCTGGCGATTGACCCTGTTCGTACGACCAAGATTGTAATAAAACTGCAAATGGATCCTCACTCTCAGGGTGCTTCATTACAGCGTGTGTGTGTGTGTGCCCGTGTGTATGTGACCATAGAGCGGAAGCTTAACCTTTATTGCCTCAGTACACACAGCTGTGTGGATTCGTATGGAGTTAGGAGTCTTGGATAAGATTAGATGCTTCCATGCTTAGAGAGTTAACAATGTCAGCTGCTCTTCCATCATCTTAATAAGAGATCTATCTTATCTAAGTATTATTTTGACTAGTGCTAGCAGTAGTGTGGTAGCCTGGCGTTTGGTCTGAACGTTTTATGCATTTTCTTTATACGTATGTGTCTTTGTGCGTTGAGCAAGTTTTGTCTTGAGCCATAGCTGTCTTTGTTAGTTCTAGCTTTACACTGGCAAGAGCCCACCTCAATGGGCTCCAAAATGGATAACATGTGTTGCAGACGCAAAGACATCCCATTGAAGAGCAGTGTCCTGCTGTGAAACTGTCTCCCCGACATGGCTTCCTGTCTGCTTTAATGTCAGATTTCAGAGTCGATGCATCTGGCTGCCAAAACATAGAGGCCCCTGTCACAAACAGCATGTTTAGTTTGTGTGTGTGACCCACAGAAGCTAGTCTGTTGCCACAGCAACCACTGGTCTGTCTATTCTATCACGGCCTTGCCAATACAAAGTTTTGAATGGGAGCTGGAGTGACACAGAAGCGCACACACACACTGTCCTGGGATATGTATAGGATGAATGTGGATTCCAAGGAATGGCAGGATGATTCAGACTCATCCTTCCTCCTTACTCCCTGGTTGTGTTTTCTCTGACACTCTTGCAAAGATTAAATTAGTTAAAGGAGGATATAATGTCTCCTCCTTCTCCCCTTACTCCCTTTCATATCTCTCCCCCTCTCTCTTAACCTCATTGTTGGTACTCTTTGTCTCTCCTCTTCTGCAATCCCCCTCCCCACACACAGGTGCGTATCAGGGCAGAGGCAGAAACGGTGTGCGTCAGCATGCCATGACGTCTGCCTAGCAAAGTAATAGCGTCAACTTTGCACCACGTCAGCTTTCCTGAACAGGAGATGTGCTAACTGACCATCTTTCTCTCCCCTACACTCCCTTGCTTCTTGTCCCACCTCTCCCTCCTTCTCTTTTCCTTAAGTCGTCTGGCACCAGTGTGTTGGTGGACATAGCGGTGATGGGGGAAGCCCATGGATTGATCTCAGACCTGCTGGCGGACCCCTCTCTGCCCCCCAACACCTGCAGTTCCCTGCGGGCTGTCAGTAACCTGCTCAGTACCCAGATCAGTTTGCAGCCGCTGCACCGGCCTCGAATCAGCCCTCTGCAGGCACTCAGCGACACACACACCTGCTCCGACTCCGAGGACTGGCCAGAGAGAGAGAAACTGGCCATCCCAAAGGTAAAGGCTACTGTACTTTTATAAACACATGTAAGTATGTATAGTATGTACGCCAAAACACACACATACACCCACACAGGTTTTGTGTGTGCATGACAATACCTGGAGATTTTAATTCTGCCGATTTAGTGAACTAACTTTGCAATGAGAACGCTTTGAGCTTTGAATGTTAATATTTTCTGTTAGTTAGCACTTCTCTCTCTCACACACACACACACACACACACACACACACACACACACACACACACACACACACACACACACACATACAGAGACACCATGCCTCAACCTCGTCCACACACACACATCCCCATTTCACCTCCCCATGCTGGAAAGACCCTATAATGTAGAGAGCAGTGACGCACATTCCTACAGAAGGCTTTTAATGTTTTACAAGGCCAGCACTTCAAAATGCATGCAGGCACTTAGTGCGGAGGTGAGACTAAATAAAGCGTGTGTGATGCTATGCAGGATACCCAGAGAAGCTTAAACAGCCTCATTGAACTCTTTATTGATTCTGCTGATGTAGTTACTGTAGGATTATTTAGGCTGTAACTAGGGAAAACGTTGGGTTCGTGGTGTGGCTCATAGACACCAAAGCATTGCGCTAGTCATTGTGGCTAGTCAACTATGAACATAGTCATAATGCAGAGTTTATGCTGTGTATTCGGTCAAATGCTATATCTTTTTTTTACTTGAATTAAATTACATCTCTGGGGTCATTATATCATAACAGCCAGTTTTTTACAGACATATCGCTCATGTATCGGTCCTGTATCGGTCCTGTATCGCTCATGTATCGCTCCTGTATCGCTCCTATATCGCTCCTGTATCGCTCATGTATCGGTCCTGTATCGGTCCTGTATCGCTCCTGTATCGCTCATGTATCGCTCCTGTATCGCTCCTGTATCAGTCCAGTATCGCTCCTGTATCGCTCCTGTATCGGTCCTGTATCGCTCCTGTATCGCTCATGTATCGCTCCTGTATCGCTCCTGTATCGGTCCAGTATCGCTCCTGTATCGCTCATGTATCGGTCCTGTATCGCTCCTGTATCGCTCCTGTATCGGTCCCGTATCGCTCCTGTATCGGTCCCGTATCGCTCCCGTATCGCTCCCGTATCGGTCTCGTATCGCTCCTGTATCGCTCCTGTATCGCTCCTGTATCGCTACTGTATCGGTCCTGTATCGCTCCTGTATCGGTCTCGTATCGGTCATGTATCGCTCCTGTATCGCTCCTGTATCGCTCCTGACATCGCTCCTGTATCGGTCCCCAAACCCTTACCCTACTCCCTATAACTGCTACACACACGTGTGTTTAGCTTTACATCAGCAGTCTAGACCCCCTCACCAATCTGTCTCTTCCTCTGTGCTATCTCACCATCTACTGTATCTGATACTGTAGCGCTCTACTCTCCTAGCTAGACTGTTGACCACATTTCTGGTCTCCACTCACTCCAGACTCTCAGCCTGTGAATTAAAGGTGATATTCTGGCCGTTTCTGAGTGCAGACAAACACCACTGAGAGCCTCTGGTTCCTGAGCTGCTGCTGTTTTATCTGGGGTTTTCCACACCTGTGTCAACACAGAGTCTATCTGAATAAAACAGTGTCCGTCCAACATAAGGAACGAGAGTTCACCCCCCTCTCTTACTCTCTCTGATGGTTAAAAGTAATCAAAACACAATTTAGAGAAGGTCGTGGTGAGGAGGTGAGGCCCTTACATCTGCTACCCAGTCCACACTGCCCCTTTACTTCCTTCCTCCTTCCCTCGGATCAGAATATTGGTTTGTTTAAGGAGATGTCTGGTTGTGCAGTTCCGTCTCTGTTTCTTGTATAAAAGCTGTTTCAACGTCGTGAAGCTCGGTCTGCTAGACAAAACACTTTCTGAAATTCCAGAGAAGAGATGTGCTACTCCAGAGTATTGGAGTTTTCTTTTTTGGGATTTCCCAAGGGGACTGTGTGTGTGTCTGAAGGGGACTGTGTGTGTGTGTGTGTGTGTGTGTGTGTGTGTGTGTGTGCGTGTGCGTGTGCGTGTGCGTGTGCGTGTGCGCGTGTGTGTGTGTGTTTATGCGTGTGTGTGTGTGTCGATGGTAACTCGGTCTGAGGGCCTTAGGGCTTGGGACAGAGAGAGACTAGCTAAATGCAGTCCGGAGGAAAAGCTGCTTTGCTTGCACTGTGTACCTCTGACGATAACGGGTTTAGATTAGAGAAGTTATTTATGCTTGAATGCTCCCCAAAACCGTTTCCTTGGACAAATGCAGCCAAACCAATGTTTTGTATTAGACTGTGGTGAAAAACAAACAAATAGTCGCTTCAAGGTCAGCATCCCAGACGTATATAACAATTGTATAATATGGAAAAAGTAGCTTATCCTTAAACCAAGGAACTCTCACCAGAAAATGTATTAATTGTATTAAATATACTGAACAAAAATATAAATGCAACATGTAAAGGGTTGGTCCCATGTTTCATGAGTTCCATATGCACAAAAAGCTTATTTCTCTCAAATTTAGTGCACAAATTTGTTTACATCCATGTTAGTGAGCATTTCTCCTTTGCCAAGATAATCCATCCACCTGACAAGTGTGGCCTATCAAGAAGCTGATTAATTACACAGGTGCACCTTGTGCTGGGGACAATAAAAGGTTACCCTAAAATGTGCAGTTTTGTCACACAACACAATGCCACAGATGTCTCAAGTTTTGAGAGAGCGTGCAATTGGCATGCTGACTGCAGGAATGTCCACCAGAGCTGTCGCCAGAGAATGTAATGTTAATGTCTGGCAGTACGTCTAACTGCCCTCACAACCGCAGACCACATGTAACCACGCCAGCCCAGGACCTCCACATCTGGATTCACCTGCGGGATCATCTGAGACCAGCCACCTGGACAGCTGATGAAACTCAGGAGTAGTTCTGTCTGTAATAATGCCCTTTTCTGATTGCCTGGGAGGGCATAGGCCCACCCACTAGGGAGCCAGGCCCAGCCATGGCTGCGCCCCTGCTCAGTCATGTGACACCCATAGATTATGACTTAATGAATTGATTTCATTTGACTGATTTCCTTCTATGAACTGTAACTCAGTAAAATCGTTAACTGTTGCATTTCGCTTATATATTTTTGTTCAATATAGTTTTATTCACTAGTACTTTATGCATCGCAAAGTAGTATTGACATGCTATTAGACCCAGGTAGATTTCAGAATAGATTCAATGAGGTAATGTTTAGAGCCCATTAGACACAAACCAGGGCTGATATGAGGAAGTGGGCCAGACCTTGATAGGATGAGACTTGACCCTTCCCCCTTGGCTGTGACACAGACTGTCTTTGTGAGTAACTGGAAGAGACATGGCTCACCTCGATAGCATCAGACATCTGGACCTCTGTAAACCTTTAAATCCTGCTCCAAGCCTCTGAGTCTGTGAGCCAATCACACTGTGTCTATCTCACCATCAGGTCATATGAATGTCATAAGGACGACAATGACTGTACTCATGTTATAACCAATGGAAATACTAATCCATGGTCCTGAGAGATAGAAAGAGCAGGGTGACAAGACTGTCCCGGTATGCACAGGGTGTGTGTGTTTCAGACGGATTAATAAGCCGGGAGGCACACACACACACATATGCATACACACACACACACACATACATATGCATACACACATACAAGCCCAGGAAAGTGTGAAATACTAATGTTCCTGTCAGCAAGGCATTTCTCTGGTTCTGTTCTCTCTCTCTTTAGTCAATGAACAATGGTGCTTTTGTCCTCTACTTTAAAGCATATCTATCCAAATCATAGATAAAATGAGTTTCATTAAGATTAAGTTAGTACTAGACTATACAGTATGCTTTGTATCATCACAACCTTTTTCTAATTCAAACTAACGTCTCAAGCACGTGTTATGTTATTTGAACTGATAATAACGAATCATGCAGTCATTGGAAGATTTGACCTGGCACAGATTGTTTTTTTACCACATTATTTTGCCACATTTTCTTTGCTACATTTTTTGCCACATGATTCTGGGGACATTCCTCCAGGTCTGCCATCTGTCACGTTCCCTTATCAACCGGAAAACCATCATCTGCCCACCTCAAATGTTCTTCTCCTTTCATAATGTTTGTCTGTAGAGGTGGACCTCTGATCTCCCGTCCAGGTTGTTGTTGGTGCACAGTAGAGAATCAAATATTTACAAGTAGATGCATTTTGCTACACCCACAATAACATCTGCTAAATATGTGTATGTGACAAATAACATTTGATTTGATTAGATTAGCTGTTCAGAGAGCTGGACCTGACCCATAAATGTATGTGTGTGTCTGTGTGTATTGTAGCGTCTGAGACGGAGCCTGCCTCCAGGCCTGCTGAGAAGGATCTCCTCTACATGGACCACCACCACCTCAGCTACAGGTCTTCCCACCATAGAACCAGGACCTGTACGCAGAGACCGCTCTGCCAGCATCAAACCCCTCCACGACAGTCCACCATGCAGGTAGCCTACACTATCCCCTACTACCCTTTTTCTCTCTCTCTCTCTCTCTCTCTCTCTCTCTCTCTCTCTCTCTCTCTCTCTCTCTCTCTCTCTCTCTCTCACAAACACACACATTCCCCTCTTCTTTCCCTCTCTCCTCTTTCTCTCTCGCCCCTCTCTCTCTCTTTCCCTCTTTTTCTCCTTCTCCTTTCCGTCTCTCTCTTTACATCCAGACATCAGACTTGCTTCCTGCTGCTCGAGTAGCTTCTCGTAGCGGTCATCCTGAGGTCAGCGGTCCTCATAAGGTCCTCCCCAGCTGCAAACCCTCCTCCTTTATGGCCCGTCACAATAGTGAAATATTTGACCTATAATGCACGTGCAACACTGATATATTTTCTTAGTCGTGAATGATGGATGTGTCATGTGGGAGTTTGACCTGGAGAATGTAGGATGTTATATGTGTATGTCTGTCTTTGAAGGAGACCGGTCTGTTTGTGGCTCCAGTCCTGTGGAGTGCTACTCCAAGGCAGCTGGCCTACATCTGTACAAAGACAGTTTTAGCGTCCAGCAGTCTTGCCCAATCCTAAACTGACCCTAGTCCTCTACTTCCTACCCTATACTCTCTAACCCCTACCTCCTAGCACTTTGTAGATCCTAAAGATTTGGATATGTGTAAGAAATATGCAGAGTAAATCACCTAACCTGAAATGATAACATTGTTTGAGACACTTTTGGGATTCATTCCATTTCCACTTTGTGTCAGGCTCAGAACTGGCTGTTCTCTCCGGGGACCAATCTGTGTTGTTCTGGCCAAAACAACATGCCTTTTGGTGCTATTATTTATCATCTAAATTGTTCCTCTGTTTGAGATATTGGTTGAAGGTCAGAGTTGAACAATTAATCCTGAAGTGAGATGGGTATCTGCAGACTTCAGTCTGGCTCTTTGGCGGCTTCCTGGAGACTAAACGTTCTAGAATAAGTGCCCCAGGGAGATTTTTATCCTGTATGTCAGAGCAGGCTTAAAATACTGCTGGGGTCACCACCCAGTACACTCAAAGAAAAAATTGTTCTTCAGCTGTCCCCATAGGAGAAGCCTTTTTGGTTCCAGGTAGAACCCTTTTTGGTTCCAGATAGAACCCTTTTGGGTTCAATGTAGAACCCTCTGTGGAAATGGTTCTACATGGAACCCAAAGGGGTTATTCAAAGGGTTCTCCTATGGGGACAGCGGAAGAACCCTTTTAGGTTCTAGATAGGGTTCATGCAGCACAGTTCACCATAACAGCGTTCAACAGACTGCTTCCTTTTACAGTGCAGACAGTCTGTGGTTGTGATATCCTGTGTGTTAGAGTATTGTGACCTACTGAGGTTGTGATATCCTGTGTGTTTTCCAGCATGGTGAACAGTGAGTCGTGGAACAGCTCTGTAATGCTCACCATCTCAAAGAGTCGCTCCATGTCTGCCTCCTACGCTGCTTCAGCCACCTCCAACCATCTCTACAACAGACGAATGACCAGACCAGGTGTGTGTGTGCGTGTTTGTGTGTGTGTAGACACTTTGAATGACAAACAGAGAGTGACATTTGTGTCCTATCAGAATAGAACAGGTCATTTAGAATGATTCAAATGTTTAAATCGTGATCTGATTTGTTACATTTCGTTGAACCAGTCTTCCCTCCTAATAACCCTGTCCTCTCTTCAGGTTACCCCTCTTCCAACATATCACCTCTGGCCTCTCCCTGCCCCTCCCCTCCGGTCCAGGGGACCCCTGTCTCCAGCCCCACCACCAAGTCCTGCTCTGTGGACCTTCCAGACCCTGTGGACAGCCAGGGAGAGAGGCCTGTTGCCCCCCAAGCCCCACACAGAACCTTAACACACAGCATCAGTGCACCTAGCTCCACCACACCGCACTGGGGGCCACCATCTCTCTGCAGCAGGTAACACACACAGACTTACAGATATACACAAAACAGATACTGTCCTTGTTGCTGTCACAAAGAGGTACCGTACAGAACATACACACAGAGAAAAGCTTGAACATCGTATTCTTGCCATTTACTTCACTGATAATTGGCAGCGTTGTCTTGAAGACACTGAAGCAGAGACTGAGGAAGTCGTGCATGGAGCTATAAGCTCAGCCTCGCTGAATCGGAGACGAAACGTTGTTTAACGGCATCATGTTGGTTCACTGTCCTGTGTGTGTTTCTGTTCTGTGTGCATGTGTCTTACAATGGGAGAGAGATGAGTAAGCAGTCACGTCATGAACCTGTACAGAGAGAGAGAGAGAGAGAGAGAGAGAGAGAGAGAGAGAGAGAGAGAGAGAGAGAGAGAGAGAGAGAGAGAGAGAGAGAGAGAGAGAGAGAGAGAGAGAGAGAGAGAGAGAGAGAGAGAGAGAGAGAGAGAGAGAGAGAGAGAGACGAAGAAACTTCCTCTGAGGCTTATGGACTCACGCCAGAGAGAGAGAGAGAAAGGAGTGAGATAGTCAAAGAGAGAGAGAGAAATAGATAGAGACTTCCTCTGAGGCATATGGACTCACGCCAGAGAGTCACAGAGAGGGTCCCGCTGCAATGTTCTAAGACAAGAGGACATGGATAAGGAGTACAGGTTGTCTTTATATCGGCAACAAGATGTTCAGTTATTAAGATTAATGATCTAAGGAAGAAAAGTCCACCACAGAAGAAATACATAAAGACAATAATGGATGGCTGGATGTGGGAGGTTTATAAGTGTTGAGATGGTGGACATAAAGGAAACGATAAAGTTAGTGACGGAGGCCAGGGCTGTGTTGTTGACATGGGAAGGGAGTACTGGGGTGTATTCACTAGGAACCAAACGGAAACAAACGGGGAGGGACATACTGTACAGAAACTCTCATTTCCGTTGTGAAACGTTTTGTTACGTTTTGCACTAGTGGATATGATTGGCTGAGAGAACTTGATGACCTCAGTGTGGCTTTTGACGTTATCGATGTCTAACAGAAGACAGAGGGTGTTCTTTAATGAAAGCCTCTCCAACATAATCCAGGTAGAATCAGGAATTCCCCAGGGCAGAAGTCTAGGCCCCTTACTTTTTCAATCTTTACTAATGTCATGCAACTGGCTTTGAGTAAAATCTATGTACAGTATGCAGATGACTTAACACTATACACACCAGCTACTACAAGGAGTGAAATCACTGCAACACTTAACAAAGAGCTGCAGTCAGTTTCAGAATGGGTGGCAAGAAATAAATTAGTATTACATATTTCAAAAACTAAAAGCATTGTATTTGGGTTAAATCATTCACTAAACCCTGAACTTCAACTAAATCTTGTAATGAAAAACTAGAAAATTGAGCAAATTGAGGTGACTAAACTGCTTGGAGTAACCCTGGATTGTAAACTGTAATGGCCAAAACATGTTAATGCAACAGTAGCTAAGATGGGGAGAAGTCTGTCCATAATGAAGCGCTGCTCTGTTTTCTTAACCTCTCTGCGCACGGTGGGACAGTCATGTCCCACATCTACAACATCCGGTGAAATTGCAGAGCGTCAAATTCAAATTACAGAAATACTCATTTCAAACATTCATGAAAATACAAGTGTTGCACACTCTTCAAAAGCATAGAATATTGGCAATCTCACAGAGTTGTCAGATTTCAAAAAGGCTTTACGGTGAAAGCATAACATTTGATTGTCTGAGGACAGCGCCCAGTGTACTTCCACCATTAACATAATAATAAAACCAGCACGGGTGCCACAAAACACATAAAAAGAGCTAAAATAAATCACTTACCTTTGAAGATCTTCTGCTGATGGCAATCCGAAGTGTCCAAGCAAGACAATCAATGTTCCTTTTGTTCGAAAAAGTCCCTCTTTATATCCATAAAGCTCCGTTTGGTTGGCGCTTTCTGTTCAGAAAATCCAACGTCCACTCGTCCATTATACAAGACATATAGAGCGTTAAAAATATACCTATAAACTTTGTCCAAACAAATCAAACAACGTTTCTAATCGATCCTTAAGTACACTATTATGTATATTAACTATAATATTTCACACGGATATTAACCTGGGTGATAGAAAAGGAAAAAAACCGAGGCGCACGCGTGCCAAAACCAAAAGGTACTACATCACTGCACTTGGATGCACTTCTTCTACTCCCTTATTTTTCAAGGTTCAAGGACTGTTGACATCTAATGGAAGCCATAGGTACTGCAACCTGGGAGCTGGATTTAAGCATTTCCAATAGCAACTCAATGGAAAATGAGCCAGCTCACAGAATCACATTTTCTCAGATGGATTTCCCTCGGGGTTTCACCTGCCATATCAGTTCTGTTATACCCACAGACATTATTTTAACAGTTTTAGAAATTTCAGAGTGCATATCCTAGCTTCCGGGCCTGAGTAACAGGCAGTTTACTTTGGGCATGTTTTTCATCCGAACTTCAAAATACTGCCCCCTAGCTCAAACAGGTTAACAACACTATCAACAAGGCAGGTCCTACAGGCCCTAGTTTTGTCACACCTGGACTACTGTCCAGTCGTGTGGTCAGGTGCCACAAAGAAGACTTAGGAAAATTGCAATTGGCTCAGAACAGGGCAGCACAGCTGGCCCTTCAATGTACATGGAGTGCCTAGATTTAAAAGCAAGGTGGCGCCAATAGAGATGGCAGCTTCGCTTCTAGTCCTTAGGAAACAGTGCAGTATTTTTTTTTTATTATTTCTTACATTAGTAGCCCAGAAAACCTTAAGTGTTATTACATACAGCCAGGAAGAACTATTGGATATCAGAGAGATGTCAACTTACCAGTACAACCAACCCTACGACCAGAAATACGACTTTCCCAAAGCGGATCCTTTGTCTGCACTTCCCAGGGCATTTTAACTGATTCCAGAGGCCGACCCAAAACAACTCAGCCGGAGGAGAGGGTGCCAGAGCGGTCTTCTAGTGAGGCTTCGGATGCGCGCACACCACCCACCGCTTCCGAGTATATTACTCGCTAATGTCCAGTCCCTAGTTAACAAAGTCGCCGAAATCAGGGCAAGAGTTGCTTTCCAAAGAGATCTCCGGGATTGTAACATACTCTGTTTTATGGAAACATGGCTAGCTGGGGACATGCTTTCGGAGTCCGTACAGCCAACGGGATTTTCAGTGCATCGTGCCAACAGGAATAAATATCTCTCCGGTAAGAAGAAGTGCGGGGGTGTATGTTGCATGATTAACGACTCATGGTGTAATTGTAACAACAGACAAGAACTCAAGTCCTTTTGTTCACCTGACCTAGAATTCCTCACAATAAAATGCCAACCGTATTATCTCCCAAGAGAACTCTCCTTGGTTATCATCACAGCCGTGTATATCCCTCCATAAGCGAATACCAAGATGGCCATTAAGGAACCACTGCAAACTGGAAACCATATATCCTCAGGCTGCATTTAATGTAGCGGGGGATTTAAAAAAAAAAGATAATTTGAGAACAAGGCTAGCTAAATTCTATCAGCATATCGATTGCAGTCCACGAGCGAGTAACACGCTCGACCATTGCTACTCTAACTTCCGCGATGCATACAAGGCCCTCCCCCACCCTCCTTTTAGCAAATCCGACCATGACTATATCTTGTTGCTCCCCTCCTATAGGCAGAAACGAAAACAGGAAGCGCCCGTGCTTAGGTCTATCCAATGCTGGTCTGACCAATCGGATTCCAAGCTTCAAGATTGCTTCGATCACGTGGACTGGGATATGTTCTGGGTAGCCTCAGGCAATAACATTGACGTATACGCTGACTCGGTGAGCGAATTTATAAGGAAGTGTATAGGAGTGTACCCACTGTGACTATTAAAACCTTCCCTAACCAGAAACCATGGATTGATGGCAGCATTCGCGCAAAACTGAAAGCACGTACCACCGCATTTAATCATGGCAAGGTGACTGGAAACATGGCCGCATACAAACAGTGTAGTTATTCCCTCCATAATACAATCAAACAAGAAAAGCGTCAGTATAGAGAGAAAGTGGAGTCGCTATTCAACGGCTCAAACATGAGACGTATGTGGCAGGGTCTACAGACAATCACGGATTACAAAAAGAAAACCGGCCCTGTCGCGGACATCGACGTCTTGCTTCCAGACAAAATAAACAACTTCTTTGCGCGCTTTGAGGACAATACAGTGCCACCGACGCGGCCCGCTAACAAAGACTGTGGGCTCTCCTTCTCCGTGGCCGACGTCAGTGAAACATTTAAACGTGTTAACCCTCTCAAGGCTGCCCGTCCTCCCCAGACGGCATCCCTTGCCGCGTCCTCAGAGCATGCACAGACCAGCTGGCTTGTGTGTTTACTGACATATTCAATCTTCAATCAATCCCTATCCCAGTCTGCTGTCCCCACATGCTTCAAGATGACCACCATTGTTCCTTTTCCCAAGAAAGCTAAGGTAACTGAACTAAATGACTATCGCGCCATAGCACTCACTTCTGTCATCATGAAGTGCTTTGAGAGACTAGTAAAGGTGCATATCACCTCCACCCTACCTGTCACACTAGACCCACTCCAACTCTCTTAACGCCCCAATAGGTCCACAGACGATACAAGCGCCATCACACTGCACACTGCCTTATCCCATCTGGACAAGAGGAATACCTATGTAAGAATGCTTTTCATTGACTACAGCTCAGCATTCAACACCATAGTACCCACCAAACTTCTCATTAAGTTTGAGACCCTGGGTCTCGACCACGCCCTGTGCAACTGGGTCCTGGACTTCCTGACTGGCCGCACCCAGGTGGTGAAGGTAGGACCCTCAACACTGGGCCCCACAAGGCTGCATTCTCATCCCCCTCCTGTACTCCCTGTTCACCCATGACTGTGTGGCCATGCATGCCTCCAACTCAATCATCAAGTTTGCAGACGACACTACAGTGGTAGGCTTGATTACCAACAATAACGAGGCAGCCTACAGGGAGGAGGTGAGGGCTCTCGGAGTGTGGTGTCAGGAAGATAACCTCTCACTCAATGCAGCAAAACAAAAGAGATGATCATGGACTTCAGGAAACAGCAAAGGGAGCGCCCTCCCCCCATCCACATCGACGGGACAGCAGTGGAGAATGTGGAAAGTTCCTTGGTGTACATATCACCCACAAACTGAAATGGACCACCCACACAGACAGTGTGGTGAAGAAGGTGCAACAGCACCTCTTCAACCTCAGGAGGCTGAAAAAATGTGGCCTGTCACTGAAAACCCTCACTAACTTTAACAGGTGCACAATTGAGAGCATCCTGTCGGGCTGTATCACCGCCTGTACGGCAACTGCACCGCCCAGAACCGCAGGGCTCTCCAGAGGGTGGTGCGGTCCGCAAAACGCATCACCAGGGGCAAACTACCTGCATCACCAGGGGCAAACTACCTGCCCTCCAGGACACCTACAACACCCGATGTCACAGGAAGGCAAAAAAGATAGTCAAGGACAATAACCACCCGAGCCACTGCCTGTTCACCCCGCTTCCATCCAGAAGGGGAGGTCAGTACAACTGCATCAAAGCTGGGAGAGAGAGATTGAAAAACAGTTTCAAGGCCCTCAGATTGTTAAACAGCCACCACTAGCACAGAGAGGCGGCTGGCTACCTACAGACTTGATATTATTGTCCACTTTAATAAATGAAACACTAGTTACTTTAATAATGCCACTTTAAGAATGTTTACATTTCTCGCATTACTCATCTCATAAACTCAGCAAAAAAATAAACATCCCTTTTTCAGGACCCTGTCTTTCAAAGATAATTCGTAAAAATAACAAATAACAGATCTTCATTCTAAAGGGTTAAAACACTGTTTCCCATGCTGTGCGTTACAGGGAAGACATCCTCCTCCCTCATGTGGTACCCTTCCTGCAGGCTCATCCTGACATGACCCTCCAGCATGACAATGACACCAGCCATACTGCTCGTTCTGTGTGTGATTTCCTGCAAGACAGTAATGTCAGTGTTCTGCCATGGCCAGCGAATAGCCCGGATCTCAATCCCATTGAGCACGTCTGGGACCTGTTGGATCGGAGGGTGAGGGCTAGGGCCATTCCCCCCAGAAATGTCCGGGAACTTGCAGGTGCCTTGGTGGAAGAGTGGGGTAACATCTCACAGCAAGAACTGGCAAATCTGGTGCAGTCCATGAGGACGAGATGCACTGCAGTACTTAATGCAGCTGGTGGCCACACCAGATACTGACTGTCACTTTTGAATTTTGACCCCCCCTTTGTTCAGGGACACATTATTCAAGTTCTGTTTGTCACATGTCTGTGGAACTTGTTCAGTTTATGTCTCAGTTGTTGAATGTTATGTTCATACAAATATTTACACATGTTAAGTTTGCTGAAAATAAACGCAGTTGACAGTGAGAGGACATTTCTTTTTTTGCTGAGTTTATGTATATACTGTATACTGTATCCTTCTCTATCTATTCTTTACTATCTATTGCATCTGAGCCGCTCTGTCACAGCTCATCCATATATTTTATACTTATATATTCTCATCCCATTCCTTTAGTAGATTGTGTGTATTAGGTTTTGTTGTGGAATTTGTTAGATGTTAGGTTTTATTGTGGAACTGTTAAATATTACCTGTTAGATACTGCTGCACTGTCGGATCTAGAAGCATAAGGATTTCGCTACACTCGCAATAACATCTGCTAACCATGTGTATGTGACCAATAAAATTTGATTTGATTTGAATAATATTCATGTCAATCTCTCATGGCTCAAAGTGGAGGAGAGATTGACTTCATCACTACTTGTTTTTGTAAGAAGTATTGACATGCTGAATGCACCGAGCTGTCTGTTTAAACTACTATCACACAGCTCAGACACCCATGCATACCCCACAAGACATGCCACCAGAGGTCTCTTCACAGTCCCCAAGTCCAGAACAGACTATGGGAGGCGCACAGCACTACATAGAGCCATGACTACATGGAACTCTATTCCACATCAACTGATGCAAGCAGTAGAATCAGATGAAAAAAAACGGATAAAATACACCTTATGGAACAGTGGGGACTGTGAAGAGACACAGGCACAGACACACGCATACAGATACACATGATAACAAATGCACTCTACACACACGTACACATGGATTTTGTATTGTAGATACGTGGTAGTAGAGTAGTGGCCTGAGGGCACACACTCAATACGTTGTAAAAAGTGTTATGAAATGTAATGTCATGTAACATTTGTTTTGGTATAAAACTGCCTTCATGTTGCTGGACCCCAGGAAGAGTAGCCGTGGCAGCAGCTAATGGGGATCTTTAATAAATACAAATATCCACCCCTGGATCTGGCTGTGATGAGAGGAATAATGTCGTTGATCCTGGTTCAGCTAGAACAGCTGGCCTTCTAACGCTACTGATGCGGTTAACTCTTCCCTTATCCTCTTGTTCTCTCCTCTCCCATTAGATATAAATGTAGAGCCTTTTTTCATATTGTAGTTATTTACATGTTTTGAATATCCTTTGTTTATCTGTCCTCTGTCCCACTCTCAGCTGTGGTAGACCGTACAGCAGGCTGAGCCATGGGGAGGGATCTATGGACAAAGGGGACATAATACCCAACCCTGGTAGGCAGTAAAAGGACACATCTATTTCTCCATATATGTCTTCTCTCTTAGTGTTACATTTATATCTGCCACGTTGTGAGCGTGTCAACCACCTGACTTAACCCCTGACCCCTGATCTGTCCTGTCCTATAAGATGACCCGGCAGTGGCGTCGTCAGACTATGAGAGCACCTACGAGACCAACCACAGTGACAGCAGTGACTTTGCACAGAACGAGGACGACGGGGAGGGGGCCAAGAAGCCCTCAGACACCCAGGACGGGTGCAGGTCATACCAGCCTGAGGGCAACATCTTGCACTCCCTAATGCCAACTCCAGAGGTAGGTTCCTCTATAGAAATGCATTGAGTGGAATGAAAATGGGTCTACAAATATGCTAAACATTTCATGGCGGCAATATCAATCTAATAACACATTATTAAATGATGCATTTGATTTGAAGAGCAAATACAAAATAACATGCTATTTCCCTATACAGTGCACTACCTTACATGTAACATACTATTACTCATAGCCACTTGAAATTACCCTTGATCCTCCTGACCCCTGACCTCTTGGACACACAGCCCATCCTGGCCCCAGAGCCTCTGGTAATGCCAGAGCTGGATCCTCTGATGACTCAACTCAACAACTGGAACTTCCCCATCTTCAACCTGGTGGACAAAACACACGGCCGCTCAGGATGCATCCTCAGCCAGGTGAGAACAGGCCTCAGCCAGGTGAGACTTAGCTAGGTAAGAACCAGTGAGTACAGGTGAGAACAGCACATCTTCAACCTGGCTGCGAAGACACACTGACAGTCTGGCTGCATCCTCAGCCAGGTAAGGATAGATACAGCCTTAGTCAGGTGAGAACAGGTGAGACTTAGCTAGGCGAGGATAGTCTTCAACCGGATGGAGAAGACCCACGGCCAATTAGGTTGCATCCTCAGCCAGGTAAGGTTAGCTACTGTAGAGCCAAGTGAGAAAATTCCAGACCCATCCAGGTAAGGATATGTATACAGGTAAGAATACTGTGGTGAAAACAATCCATTGTGAACCAAGTGAGAATGGCTCAGACTTCAAATCAAACTTAATTTAAAATGCATTTAAAATCGCAACAAAATTAAGAAAACTAAAAAATAGTTAAAGTAAACAGGAAGCAGTAAAAAGTATGAATAAAAAGAATATAAAACACAGATGATGTTAAACAGTTACTGATTAAAGGACAAGCTAGAAAGATGGGGGTTTTAACGTGATGTAAAAGCCTCAGTGGTGTCTGTCCTTCTTACCTGACAGGAACAGCTATTCCTTAACTGAGGGGCTTTGATCGATAGAGAAATCCGCTCCCTGATTTGTGCATCGAGTGATGCCTGTGAATAAAGCACTGTGAGATATGGGTGGGATTACACTGCCATCTACTGGTTGAAACAGGACTTACACGTTGTTGGAATTGCAGAGTACTGTAAACCAAGACAACAGTAGGGTCTTGGTTTACACTCAGTTTTCTGCCATAAAACACCAGAAAATGTCCAGAAAGAGTAGAACCAGCTCACTTGCTTTTACACTATGATTTGATTACTAGATGTTACATTTGTCTTTTGAAACCAGTATTTAAAAGGAATAGTTTCACCATATTAAAACGATAATTCAGTTCATGTAACAGGGCTGACCTTAAAATGAGGGACAGGTTTTTTTTCTTCTTAAAATGAATCACTAATCACATGAAATAAAGAATAATCTTTAGAAATGACTTCATCGAAAGCAACAAAATATCTCCGGCTTTACAATGACAGTGAACATTTTGGGATTGAGTGAGTTAAAATCTTGCTAGAAGTCACATATGGTGCACAGAGGCATAGCCGCATAGCCACTAGTCCTGTATTAGTGGACCTATATAGCTGTCTGTAGCGTGGGAAAAAATTACTTTCTCCACCCAACCCTCCCTTGTCGACCCAAAATGATCAGGGGGGGCTATATCGCGGCTATACACAGAGGGACATATCAAAATGCTGAATTTTGCAGAAAGTCTTTAATCAAATAAAACAAACAGATTTATTGATTTTTCCATTTGGTCTATATTAAAGTGCACTTGATTTAATATAACAGGCATTTAATTCAATATTGGTGCACAGTTTCTACTTAAAATGGCTCTTGAGTGGCGCAGCGGTCTAAGGCACTGCATCTCAGTGCAAGAGGCGTCACTGCAGTCCTTGGTTTGAATCCAGGCTGCATCACATCTGGCCATGATTGGCCCAGTGTATCCTAGGCCGTCATTGTAAACAAGAAGTTGTTCTTAACTGACTTCCATAGTTAAATAAATATCAAAGGGACTCATTTTGTAGAAGGACCCAAGTAGCAGCACCACGGCTTTAGGTGTGAAGAGAATAACTAGGTGAATGGGATAACAGTTATTCTATGTGTGTTCCAGGTTTCCTACCGCCTGTTTGAGGACACGGGACTGTTTGAGACGTTCAAGATTCCTGTCAGGGAGTTCATGAACTATTTCCATGCTCTGGAGAATGGATACAGGGACATCCCATGTGAGCAAACATTACAATCAATCCTCTTTCTGGATATGCTTTGTAATACACACAGTTCCATCAAGTACTTGAGAATATCAAAAACATTTGAGTGAAACTGTGCAGCGGTGGTGGTAGCACTGCCTATTCTATCCACAAGAGGGATGTATTGGCTTTCTCAGTGCAAACAGCACTATTTCTGTTCCCTCTACCTCCACATGTCTCTGTATGGTGTGTGAGGTCTCATTATCATCCAGTGGACTAAGTTAGTATTACAGTTGGCGTCTCTTCTCCCTCCCCATGCAGACCACAACAGGATCCATGCCACTGACGTGCTCCATGCTGTGTGGTACCTCACCACCCAGGCCGTGCCAGGCCTGCCCAACCTCCTCACAGACCACAGCTCCGACTCTGGTGAGGACACACACACGCATATGCAAATACAAGCATACACACATGCACTGACACACACAGCCACATGCGCACACACTCCTTTCCTCCGCTCTCCATTCCTTTGTGTTCTGACTGAGGCTAATATCCTATGTCTATAAGCCTACTGTTGTATGCCTGTTGCTGATGGCAGTCAGGCAAACCCAGTCCTTCTGAGGTTCATTTAGCTACTGTATATTCATTCATATTACACCAACCACATCAGTAGCTTATGTGAAATGGCATAATATTGTATAACATCAGCCTTACAGTTTGCAGACTGGAGGCTGTGGAAGTTCCCAGAACAGTGTTTCCAGTGAGATTGGATGACCGTTAGTTCATAGTGATTGGCAGTTATTTTACCTCTCGTTCTCTGTGTAGAGCTGTTCCATAGAAGCCTATCTCCTCCAGTCATAGGAACACCACAGACACCAATGTCCACACGCTGATTGTGACCTGTTTGTTCTTTACACAACCTGTCTGACTGGGCTGGCAGATGGCCTACTCTGATGGCTGGGGTCTGATGTCTGTCTAGGGCAGAGTGGCTGGCTGTCTGTCAGTCATGTTGTTTTCTGATGCTCATGTCATCACATACACACATTTGCCCACACATTAGCACACAGACACACACACACTTGCACGCGCATACAGACTACACCCGTTGACCAAAGTGTTTTGTACTAAAGTTTCCGATTTGTTACGACAATGCCCATCACCCCTCACCTCATTTACCTGTGTGTCTATCTCTCTGACCCTTCTATCCCTGTGTGTGTGTGTGTCCCCAGACTCTGACAGTGGGCTCCTCACCCCCAGCCATCCCAGCCATATAGGCCATACAGGGTTCCTGGTTTCTAAGATGTCTGCAGTGATGCAGGAGGGTTATGGATGTCTGTCTGGCCTCATCCCATCCCTGGAGCTCATGGCTCTGTACGTGGCTGCAGCCATGCACGACTACGACCACCCTGGACGGACCAACGCCTTCCTCGTGGCGACTAGCGCTCCTCAGGTAGGAAGGGGAGAGAGGGAAGGAGGGAGGAAGAAGAGGGAGAAGATGGAGAGGATGGATGGATTGATGGATGGTTAGATGGATGGATCTAACTAAAGGAACTGGAAAGGTGAAAGCAGTCCCAGTAGATGTCCACCAAAAAATACTTTAATATATTGTGTTCTTATCAGATCACTGAAGAGATAAATTAAGGAAGACAAAGGGACCACTGAGATGCACCAATGATAACTAATGAGTGACAGGTTGCTCTCTGTCTCCCCCTGTAGGCCGTGTTATATAACGACCGCTCTGTGTTAGAGAACCACCACGCTGCGTCGGCCTGGAACCTGTTCATGTCCCGGCCAGAGTACAACTTCCTGGGCTACCTGGAGCATGCGGAGTTCAAACGCTTCCGCTTCCTGGTCATCGAGGCCATCCTCGCCACCGACCTCAAGAAACACTTTGACTTCCTGGCAGAGTTCAATGCCAAGGTAAACACAACCGATGGTCATGAGCTTCTAATCTATACATTTCTCTTCGATGTACAGTGTATCTACAGCTGAATGGACTGGAGCGCTGTGTCATTTTCTCTGATGGTGGACAACTTACAGTATGTCAGGAACAAGCCTGTAGGAGAAGACCTGGGTTCTTTTACTCAGAACCTTTCCTCTTATGCTCTCCTCGCTTCTCTCTGATAGGTTGAAAGGAGGTAGGGATAGAAGATGTGAGGACATGAGGAAAGACATTTAAGATTAATTTAACCCTTGCTTCTCTCCAGGTGGGTGACGATGGCTGCTCGGGCATCGACTGGTCCAATGAGAACGACCGGTTGCTGGTGTGTCAGATGTGCATCAAACTGGCGGACATCAACGGCCCACTGAAACACAAGGACCTGCATCTACAGTGGACCGAGGGCATCGTCAATGAGTTCTATGAACAGGTGAGATCCAAATCAATCACTAGCCCCTACACCCTTTACACCCTAGCCCCTACGTCCTAGCCACTAATTTAGATCTGAAACACAAGGACCTGCATCTACAGTGGACCGAGGGCATCGTCAAATAATTCTACAAACGGGTACATCTATTAGGTCTAGGTTTGCCAGAAGATACTTACCCTACCATTACGCTTGTTTACACTGAGCTGCACTGGGGTCAGAAAGCAATCATTACATTAAGACGCGAAATATGCGTCAGAAAACATACCTCAATGCAGGAATGGAATATGCCACTGTTCTCCAAATTTGACCTTTACCCACACTGCTCTATCGAGAAGACTGAAATACTGCTAGTTTTCCCAGAAAACTGCCCTTTTCGTCCTCATGCTAGCTAGCAGTAGCCACCACTAGGGTGACCTGAATTGAATTAAATAAACGTCATTGTTCCCCAGTGAGGAAATTAGATGAATGATGCATCTTGCCATGGAGATCCGACATTTACAAAATGACAATGATTGGTCCAAGGGGGGCGCTGCATCATTTGTGGGGGGCGGTATGTATGCAGTTGCCTTGTTGTTGTTGCCTTTCTTGTCCCCCATGAAACTGCCTGATCATGAAATGGTCATTACACTACCTTCTGCATAAATAGCTATGATAGACTTGAGAGGGCGTAGAGGTGCAATGATATTTCTCCATCAAATGACATTGGTACTAAAATCGAAGGTAGGCCACTTCATGAGTCCATCACAGTAATGCTCAGTGTGAAGAGGTACAGGTGCCTGGAAACAGCCAACTCTCCAATAACAATGCTGCTCATTGATCAGAGACGGACGGGTGCCTAGCAACCACACCGCTGATCAGGAAAAGAGACTCTAAGTGGTCAGAGAACGATCAGCGTGTAGGCAGATATATTACAGAAAGGAGGAGATAGGAATCCCGTTGGGCAATGAATGGAAGAATGTATAATGCCCCACCCAGCAGACTGTCGACCAGTCTCGTTCATGATGTCATGCTGTGTCACATGGTTGCTAAGCTAATCGTCATGCAATCCCTTCTAAATGTCAAGGTATGAGTCGAGAAACCTGCCTATTTTCCTCAAAAGTACGTAATGTCACGATTCCAAAGCTATACGATATTGCAGAGACAAAGTTAATTATCTCACATCTTGGGAAAGATTTGTAATGTTGTACTTATTGTTCACGTAATTCATGCTTATGTTGGGCTTTTGAATAATGAATAATGTGAAATGTAGAACTACTTTTATTCTTCTGTTTCTTTATCAGTAATGTTGATGTGACACCCTTCCACAAACATTCATTGAAGAATCCATCCTTGTATGTAGGCAATGTACTGCATAATGCACCGTCTATTCAAAATGGGACCCTGGCATTGCTGGAGAGACGATTTTATTGTCACTTGGAATGGAGAGTGTTGGTGTATTGACACAATGTGTCACTACAGTGATAGTAGCACCAAGTGTGTAGGTTATAATCGGTGCTACTGTGATTGACAGCGCAGTCATCTTGTTTTTGTCTGTCTGTCTCTTCAAAGCCTGATCTCACTCAATGATAAAACCCAAACCGTCACCGTCGTTCAAATGTCAAATCTGCTTGAGTCCTTGGAGGGAGAGGGAGGAAGAGAGAGAGAGAGACAGAGAGAGAGAGAGAGAGATAAAGGGGAGGGAGGGAGAGATAGAAAGACAGGGAAGTGAAAGAGAGAGAGGGAAAGACAGGGAGGAGAGAGAGAGGAGAGAGAGAGAGGAGAGAGAGAGGAGAGAGAGAGGAGAGAGAGAGGGAGGAGAGAGAGAGAGAGAGAGAGAGAGAGAGAGAGAGAGAGAGAGAGAGAGGAGAGAGAGAGAGAGAGAGGAGGAGAGAGAGAGGAGAGAGAGAGGAGAGAGAGAGGGAAGAGAGAGAGAGAGAGAGAGAGAGAGAGAGAGAGAGAGAGAGGAAAATAGAGGGAGGAGAGAGAGAGAGAGAGAGAGAGAGAGAGAGAGAGAGAGAGAGAGAGAGAGAGAGAGAGAGAGAGAGAGAGAGAGAGAGAGAGAGAGAGAGAGAGAGAGAGAGAGAGAGAGAGAGAGGAAGTGTTGTTGTACTGCAGTTTAGCTGACCTACTTGTGTCATCAGTGACAGTCCTCCTTCACACAGACAGAGATACAGCAGCTACACATCAGATCACAGAGAACTCAACTGCACTGACTGCGCTATGCCTCAAGACATGCACACGAAGAACACAATCCTAATGCTGGCCATTAACACAGTGAAAACATCTTAAAGATCTGACTCTGTATCAGTGGTTAAGTGGTAACTTCACCTTCTCCTTGACACCTGTCGTTAGAAGACGTTTTAATGGTTCAATACGCCCCTCTACTCTAGAGTAGCACCTCTCTCTCTCTCTCTCTCTCTCTCTCTCTCTCTCTCTCTCTCTCTCTCTCTCTCTCTCTCTCTGCCGTCTTCACTTCAGACTCTAATTTCAGTCCACTGCACTGACTGGCAAAAGCTCCGCGGGTTACTATGGCAACAGGAGTCCTTGCCTGCTGCGGTCCACTTCGAGTGTATAAGCCCCTGACGTCAACAGACACATATAAATGTATCCTGCTATAAATCACTTTACTATACATGCATATACATGATCTTGTCAGTCAGCCAATACCGGACCTATAGATTAACTTGTAGGCTTCCTCTAGCTAGATAGATGTGTGTGTTTTGCTGTTTATGTTCTTGACCCAGTTTGAAGCTTTGATTATTCAGTAGCTAATCCCACAGGCTCTGAGCGCTGGTGGTTGCTGTTGGTTTACCACTTAGAGACTGAGACTGGCTGGTGACCAAAATGAGAGAGATACAAATGTTGATATGTTTTCTACCAATCAGTTGGAATGCAATTGAATGTAGTTTTACATCATTTCTGATGGTCATTTTTCTCTCTCTGTGTATTAGTACCTTAGCTGTGACTCCCTCAGTGCATTTGATTCTAATTTCCCTCATATCATTGGCTGGTTGATTGATTGACTTTCCTCAGATAGTGTCAAATGGTTATTCATATTATATTTGCATTAGTCATTCAGCAGAAGTGCTTACCCAGAGCAAATTAGTTAGTGCACTACATTTATTTTAAGATAGCTAGGTGAGACAACCATATATCACAGTCATTGTAAGTACATTTCTTCTCAGTAAAGTAGCTATTAGCAAAGTCAGTGCTAGTATGAAAAGACAAGTACTTAATAAATATTAGTATTTAATAAAGGCACGTTTTTTTTTGGGGGTGCTGTGGGATTAATCAAATTACTTTGTGAAGAGGTGGGTTTTCAGACGCTTATATCTAACATTCTGCCATGTTTACCCATACTGCACCACTCCTCAGGGCGATGAGGAGTCGAGTCTGGGCCTTCCCATCAGCCCCTTCATGGACCGCTCTGCGCCACAGCTCGCCAAGCTCCAGGAGTCCTTCATCACGCACATCGTGGGGCCACTCTGTTCCTCCTACGACTCCGCCGCCCTCATGCCGGGGAACTGGGTCGACCCCGCCGACGCACGGAGGAAGGAGGGCGAGGAGGAAGAGGAGGTGGGGGAACAAGAGACAGAGGAGGAAGAGGAGGATACAGCAGAGGAGGATGCGTCGACTAGCTCTGAGAGTTCCCGTAAGAGCATGTTGACGTTCATGTTGAACCTCTTTGAGTTGAAAGAAGTCAGTTAACAGAAACCTATTGAAATCAAAGCTCAGCTTGAAATGGCACAGGTATTGAGTTGTTGGCATAGTGGCGATTGATAATATACATAGTGGATTTAAGCAATAAGGCCAAAGGTGGTGTGGTATATTGGCATGACGCAAAGCGGATTGCCTGGATACAGCCCTTAACCGTGGTATACTGGCCATATACCACAAACCCCTGCGGTGCCTTAAAACCCCTGCGGTGCCTGCTATTATAAACTGGTCACCAACATTAATAGAACAGTAAACAAGTCAAACAAGTCAACCAATAAGCATCCAGGACCTGGTCTGCCTACCTGGTCTGCCTTAAGGGTATTTGGTCTTCCCAGGTTATCAGACCCTGTCCAGAGGTTGTATGATAAGGGTTTGCATGTACAGTATAAGGGGATAGAGATGTAGTAGGTTTTGTTCTGAGGGATTGTTTTCTTCTTCCCTACAGAGAAGCACGTGGTGAAGCTTAAGAAGAGCAGGAGGAGAGTGTTCTGTCCCATCACTCAGCACCTTCTGGACAACCACGAAATGTGGAAGAGAGTCATCGCCCCGGAAACCCAGGACACGCCGGACAGAGAGGCACCTAACTGCCTCAGCAACCCCGCCGAGCCAATCACAGCCATCCACGAGGAGGAGGAGGAGCCAGCCAGCAAGGAGGAGCCAATAGATGGCCAGGGAGAGGAGACGGAAGGGGAAAAGACAGGGCTTGCAGAGGAAGTGGCCGAGCAATCAGAGACTGCAGAGAAAAGGGAGGAGGAGCTGGAGTGAGAGGGTTATCTTTAACCCTTTAAAATCAGAAAACTGAACATTTATCCAAACTCATATCCTCTCCCAACTAGACTTTCTGATTCATGTCAGAAATTATACCCTATTCCCCCATGTAGTGCACTAGCTGGCCAAAAATAGTGCACTATACAGGGATTGGGGTGTTGTTTGAGACGCAGCCCCTGATATTTGGTTGCCAGCAAATCACTTAGACACAACACTGTAGAAGTTTGGAGTAACATGTGCCTAAAGAAAACAGGGTGGAGGGAGGGAGGGAGGGCAAGCTGAGGATGAGGATGAGGGAGGGGTGGGATTTGTTTTACACACGTATTATATTGGATCAGGTTTCCATTTCAGAAGCCCTCTCCCTGACGAGGTGCCCACAACGCAATACGGGCCCACAGAACACTGACCCCACTGCCAGCCTCAAGACACAGCCGGCCAAACTAGTGGTCCACATCCACCTGTCCGCCCCCCACAGAACCAAGGTGCACAAAGTGGACTGTACTGAATAGACACTAGCTTCTGAGGACAATGAGATGAAAGTGCGGGAAAAAGCTGTGTCCGCTCTGTGTTGGTTCTCAGGGAGCAAGGAGAGGACTGACTGGGGAGAGGAGGGTCAGTGCTGATACAGAGTGTGCTCACACACACGTATGGAAGCAAACACACACACACACACACAAACCCATCAGAAGATTTGCTAGCTACCCCAGGAAGAGGGAATGGGAAGGTTAACATAGAACCCTGTAGCTCTGAAAAATCTTGATACTCACTCAAGGAACAAATCCACAGCACAGTGTTTCTTCACATTCTTCATCTCTCTCCTTGTTCCCAATTTACCTTTCTTTCTTTCTCGCTTTCTTTCGTTCTTTCTTTCACTCGCTCCATATTTGTGTTGGTCATTCAGACTCTTTTTTCCCTCTCACTCCTACGCAGTTCCACAGGACTCAGGAACACAGACACACCCCACTGGGCACACACTGGTCGAATCAATGTTGTTTCCAGTTCATTTCGATGAAATGACGCTGAACCATAGTGAAATTGGCATTGAATTGACATCTGCCCAATGGGACACAACACAGACCCCTCATCCTTGTACCCTTTTGTCATTGTTACTTCAACCAACACAAGTGATTATTCTTTCCTTTGTGTTATTGGTTTGTGGTTATATACACATCAGCTGTAAGATTTCCTTTGTGTTTATTTTATTTTATTGCCTTTCTTATTTTACGTACCCTGTACCTTGATTATCTGCACACTACAAAGGGAATCACTATGAATCTGAATCCCATGGTTTCTTATAGAGTTAGATCTTTCTTTTATTCAGAAGCCTAGTTAACTATTCCAATGTGAGATGCTTTTATAAGTGCAGAATTTCTCTCTTCGCGGCCTTGACCCAGTAGATGAATACGGGTACCACCTCGCTAGAGAAGAAGCATTCGTATTAGGATTCATCTGTGGATGTCAATCTGACCATGACACTGAAAAAGAGATTCACCTTTTTGAAAGGTTCTCTACAGCCGCCTTCATTGATAAACTCTTTCGTAGAACTCTCTCGTAGATCTCTTTTGATGGTACACTGACCTCTAGCCTGTATTTCAGTCCTCTCTCATCTACCACCCAATACCCTGACAGGAAGTTCAGCCAAGAGAGCCAATGTCGAAAGTACACAGATTCTCTTTCAGTCTCTTGAGCGAGCATCATTCCCCATAGACTGAGCTGCCTCACTCAGTTCCTTCAGAGAACCAAGGTTACAGTCGTAACCAGGCATTTTCTATTTAACAGGCTGAAATGATAACAGATAACAGATCTTGGGCTCCAATAGCTTTCAGCAAGTCAAGTGATCAAATAAAGTTGCTGAATGAGCCTTGGAAAGCCTTGAAGGAGATGTGGAGGAGCCCAGAGGTTCAACCAAGAGAACAAGGTTACAGTTCTACTCCACATACCCTCAGAGAAACTGTGCTGCTCTATAGAACATGGTGAATCGGACTGAATGCAAAAAAAAGTATGAAGAAAGATAATGCAGTATAAATATCCATGCCAAGAAAGACAGATGTCTTCTTAGTGTGTGTTTGCTGACTCACTCAAATAAGTGATGTATTTATTAACTTTCTGATAGTTTCAACATTTCAGCCATAGGTCTAACTGGTTCAACCAGGAACCTGTCGAAGAAGGCTGCCCATTGTAGCTATAACATGATACACCTACAGTACCTGCAGCTATCCCATCTCTCCCTATCCATCCAGCTCCTAGCCCAGGGCAGCTCCCATGACAGGACCAGGCAGATCAGGCCTAAGCAAGTGTGCATCCCGAATGGCACCCTATTCCCTACATAGTGCACTACTTTTGACCATAGCCCTATGGACCCTGGTCAAAAGTAGTGTAGTAAATAGGGGGAAAGTGTGTTATTTGGGACACAGCCCAGGTGGAATAGCCAGCCAGTCTGAGCCAGGCAGCATGCTGCAGTCAGCACATGGACCAGTGCTGGGCTCCTCGTGGCTGTCCATAGCTCCATATCTCCATTTGATGTCCAGAGAGAGAGACGAATTGGTGGTGACAGAAGGATGAGAGGGAAAAGTAGAGGAAACAGGAGAGGAGAGAGGGAAGAGGATATGAGAGAGAAGCGGATAAGAGAGAATGGTATAGGAGAAGGAAGGGGATGAGAGAGGAAGGGAGATGAAGACGGGAGGAAGAGAAGCGTTTGGGGGTTTTCTGAGGTTGGTCAGTCTCTTTTTTGTTCACTGATGGTCTCTGTGAAAACGTCAGTTTGAATGAGGAGCCAAATCTGTCTGTCCGTCTGTCTGTCTGGTTCTCCTTGAAGATTTTACCCTTGACAGCTTGTTGTGAAACGATAACATTATCAGGAAAAAGTATTTGTAGGATGACAATGTTTAAAGCAATACTGACACTTATTCTGTATTTAGAGCGTTTGAGTTAAACTTCGTGACCTGCGATGTCAAGGGAAACCTTGTCTTATGTAACATTGCAACTCAAGTTTATGTACCAAATTCTTGAATTTTATCCAAATCATCTCTCTCTCTCTCTCTCTCTCTCTCTCTCTCTCTCTCTAACCTCTTTGTTGTGTGATCTGTTATGAGTCATTATCTAACAGAGGCATTTAGTGTTGTAGCTGACATCTTGTGATGGGCTAGGGGCCAGGTGGTTGCGTGACTCGTTATAATAGTTATTGGCCCATATTAAACGATACAGAGAAGAGGAATCAGACATTGCCAGTCAACCCCTGACCCATACATCTGCTGAGTCACTGCCTCATCTGAATAAGGCCTTTCACAATTTCGGTGTGGCCTAGTGGGAACTGAACAGACCAATGGAGTGACTGCAAAAGCAATATTCACAGCGTTTGATGACCTATGCGCATGCGTGGTTGCGTATGTGTTCTGCGGTAGCATTTGTTCAAGGGGTATTGTGAATGTGATTTGGTGGCCAACATTAATAAGCTACTATGGTAGGACAGCACTATCTTCCTAATATGTATGAGTAGTCCATCTCTAATTCCTCGATGTGACCACACTTCCACTGTATCTATTAAAGTCTGACAACACCTAACCGAAGAGAAAACCAATGAGTTCCGTCAACAACAGTGATTTCAGCTTTTGGAGTGGTATATTTCAATGTGGACTTCTAGAAACGTCCATTTCTCCACTGCTTGGTTTCCATGCAGACTACCACAGGTGGAGGTGGATGGGAAATGGAGAGAGACAAGAGTCCGGAATTGTACGCTATTCCTTAATGAGCTGTGGACAAAAGGAGTGCACATGGTGGGAAATAGGGTGAGGGCCTTTCAGATGCTGGGTCTTGGAACAATGATTCATTCTTCACACTTTGTCCTCTACCTACCTCCTTCTCGTCCAATCAAATTGTATTTGTCACATGCGCCGAATACCACAGGTGTAGACCTTACAGAGAAATGCTTACTTACAAGATCTTAACCAACAATGCAGTTTTAAGAAAATACAAAAAAAAAAGTAAGAGAAGAAAAACGAATAATTAATGAGCAGCAGTAATTGAGGTAATCATGTACATGTAGGTAGAGTTATTAAAGTGTCTATGCATAAATAATAACAGAGAGTAGCAGCAGCGTGGGGGTGGGGGGCAATGCAAATAGTCTGGGTCTTATGGCTTGGTGGTAGAAGCTGTTTAGAAGCTTTTTGAACCTAGACTTGGTGCTCCGGTACTGCTTGCCATGCGGTAGCAGGGAGAACAGTCTATGACTAGGGTGGGTGGAGTCTTTGACAATTTTTAGGGCCTTCCTCTGACACATCCTGGAATAGAGGTCCTGGATGGCAGGAAGCTTGGCACCGGTGATGTACTGGGCCGTACGCACTACCCTCTATAGTGCCTTGCAGTCGGAGGTCGAGCAGTTTCCATACCATCGGTCCTCCTTTTCCTGTAGTCCACAATCTTCTCCTTTGTGTTGATCAGGTTGAGGGAGAGGTTGTTGTCCTTGCACCACACGGTCAGGTCTCTGACCTCCTCCCTATAGGCTGTCTCATCATTGTCTGTGATCAGGCCTACCACTGTTGTGTCGTCAGCAAACTTAATGATGGTGTTGGATTCGTGTCTGGCCGTGCAGTCATGAGTGAACAGGGAGTGCAGGAGGGGACTGAGCACACACCCCTGAGGGGCCCCTGTGTTGAGGATCAGTGTGGCGGATGTGTTGTTACCTACCCTTACCACCTGGGGGCGGCCCGTCAGGAAGTCCACGATCCAGTTGCAGAGGGAGGTGTTTAGTCCCAGGGTCCTTAGCTTAGTGATGAGCTTTGAGGGCGCTATGGTGTTGAACGCTGGCAACAGCACTGTGCGTCCCTGACACATGGATACAGTGCAGGGAGGCAGCGGGAGAGGGGAGGGAGGGACAGCAGCAGAAGAGAGAGGGATGAGAGAGGGATGTTGTGTGTCATACCGGATAATTCGTTTGTCTTTAAGTGACACTCGCTGTGTCTCAAATGGCACCCTGTGTGTGTGTGTGTGTGTGTGTGTGTGTGTGTGTGTGTGTGTGTGTGTGTGTGTGTGTGTGTGTGTGCATGCGCGCGCGTGTGTGTGTGTGTGTCAGCTTGACAGCATGGTCTGACAGTCCTCTGAGCGCCTAAAGAGAAAAACCCTTCAAATGTTTGTCCTCCAGAACATTTCTTCCTTCTTCATCTCTCTTTTTTTATCTCTCTTATACATGCATCTTTTTCAAAACACACTCAGGATTTATATTTTAAACGTATGTTTCCATTGAGTTGTTTTGATCAGATTTCACATTTCTGTAAAGGTTAGTTATGTGGGGATTTTTGTTTTGTGGTATAATCGAAGGGCTGTGTTTATTAATAACGTGCAAAGGTCAGCTATGTAACTGGTATGTGAGGGACATTATACAGTATGTGTCACGGTTATATGTGTGTGAGAACACAGTTATTCATGTGACTACCAATCAGATGAGAGGTTAGCTCTGTTTGATTCGATTCCATCTGTCTGAGCTCGGGGAAGCTCACACGCGCATACACACATACACACATACACACACACACACATACACATATACACACATACACACACACATCAACTGTAGACTGCCTCGTGCAATTACAAAGTCATGTGCAATTGTCTAGGGATGCTCACTTGCACGCAATTCCAAAGTGTGTCTAATACATCCTGTTCAGAACATAACCTTAGACTAAGAATAACATATTGGCATTTAGAAATTGACGTGATAGTGGTCACATGCTCTTGTTGACACATTTCTTTCAGAGTACTACTATTCCCATAATTCCACCCAATCAGTGGGCAGCAGCAACTCTACAATAGGAACCAAACATGGACAATAGGGCATTGAAAGCATTGAAGTCCCGTGGTTTAAACAACAACAGGCACAGTTTGAAGCCCAACATCCTTCCTCAGACTTTGCTTCATGTTTTAACTCTGTCATGTGTGATGTTTTTTAGGCTATTGCCAGGTTAATGTAATCCTGTCTGTGCCATTCAATCTCTCTGCATCCTAAATGACTCCCTATTGACCAGGTCCCATATGGCTCTGGTCAAAAGTAGTGCACTATCCAGTATAGCGAATTGGGTGCCATTGGGAACGAACAATATGTCTCTCTCTTTGTGGGCATATGTTTGATCACATGTTAGCCACAACGATAACCAAACAAGCTTTACACCTACTTAAACGAGACATATGAGACTTGTTTTATATATTTATCTATAGCCGGCACTTCACAAACTGAATAATTATTACTGTTTCTTCTCTCTTGTATCTTGCACTTAACACATGTAGCAATACCTATATAGGATGGGGAAAACAGACGTGTGATTCACCAGTATTTGTGAAGTATTTCATTTTATTACTGGTTTATTGTTCCATTTTGTACAAAATATATGCTGTACAGATATAACAAATGAAAACGACAACAAAAGTCTTTTAGATAAACTTTATTTATTTTTACTGTTTTTGTAGTTTAGACACTATACTGTAGCTCCTTTTTGGCCAGAATTACTGAAAGTGCCTCTTGGTATAATGTATTACAAAGTAAATATACAGTATATTGAGATTATTAGAAATTGTCACTAGCTGAACAATGTGGATGTGGTAATGTGAATACTGAATAACATGAGTTAAATGCTGTGGTAATCGTATGTTTGTTCTCTTTGCCTCAACTTTACATTTCATTTTTCCTCATCATTATCAATTTCATATAACTATGTCAACATGAAGTATGTAAATGCGTTTCAACTTCTCAGGTACGTCCTCAAGGTTACTGATACATTCAATATTTGATTTGATTTATGCCTACCCGAAAAGCCAACAGTCATAGTTGATTAGGTAACATCATAGCATACTAGAAATATCCCACTCTGTTATAAGATGTTACTGAGATATTAACAGTAGTGACGTGTCAGTATGGAGGGATTAAAAGAGGAGAGAAAAAAGACAGCTATGTTACGAGATTATAACAGAGAGCCGACTCATTAGTTGAGGATTTGTCTTAAAGCGTAGCTTTATACTCTGACGGCCGGGGTTTAACACTGTTTCTATACCAGATTAGCCACCAGACCTACCTGGGTTCCAACAATATTGGTTTTCTGTCAAGTACTTTTTTGAGCGTTAGATTTAGTGTGCCTGGAGTGTGAGATGCCACATGGGGGTTTGCACTTTTGAGACTATTTCATTGGGTCCATTATGAGCGTCACGCAAGCTCAATCAAACTCAGCTAATGTTTTTGAAAGAGAACAGACATCATTTGAACCCAGGTCTGCCGAACACACTGGTCTCTGTCTTTTGATCCTGAGACCTGAGCTATGTGGAGGTGCAGGTAATTAACATCAACAGGTCTCAATTCCACCATAGGGATCAGCCAGATCAGCCAGCCATGGGTTGAACCCTGACCTGTAACCCCTTCACTTCCTCATTCGCTAATCTAAAATAATGGCTGTTGTGTTGTCTCGACTCAAAGACAAAAGGGAGGCAGCACTTAACGCCAAGTTACCCTCATATGTACAGTACCAGTCAAAAGTTTGGGTACACCTACTCATTCCAGGGTTTTCTTTATTTGTACTATTTTCTACATTGTAGAATAATAGTGAAGACATCAAAACTATGAAATAACACATATGGAATCATGTAGTAACCAAAAAAGTGTTAAACAAATCAAAATATATTTGAGATGTTTGAAAGTAGCTACCCTTTGCCTTGATGACAGCTTTACACACTCTTGGCATTCTCTCAACCAGCTTCACCTGGAATGCTTTTCCAACAGTCTTGAAGGAGTTTCCACATATGTTAAAATTGCTTATTTGAGTTGTCCTTGCCATAATATGGACTTGGTCTTTTACCAAATAGGGCTATCTTCTGTATACCACCCCAACCTTGTCACAACACAACTGATTGGCTCAAACGCATTAAGAAGGAAAGAAATTCCACAAATTAACTTTTAATTGGAATGCATTCCAGGTGACTACCTCATGAAGCTGGTTTAGAGAATGCCAAGAGTGTGCAAAGCTCTCAACAAGGCAAAGGGTGGCCACTTTGAAGAATCTCAAATATAAAATATATTTTGATTTGTTTAACACTTTTTTTGTTACTACATGATTCCATGTGTGTTATTTCATAGTTTTGATGTCTTCACTATTATTCTACAATGTAGAAAATAGTAAAAAATAAAGAGAAACCCTGGAATGAGTAGGTGTGTCCAAACTTTTGACTTGTACTGTAATTGCTCTGTAATTACTTTGGTAACTAAAAGGTAATTGCCTAGACATGTTACTGGCTGTGCTGCTCTTCCTTCCTGACTGGATTACTTCCCTGAGGATAGTTAAAGCCCTGTGGCAGCTGGCACACATCTAGGATCTGTTTACAATCCCCAAATCCTAACCCTAACCATTAGGGTGGGGGTGAGCAAAACTGACCTAAGATTAACTTCTAGGGTTAACTTAATTATTCTTGAAGAACGAGGAATAATGAAAGCTGTGTCTGACAATCAAATTTAGTCTGCAGTGAGACATCATATGACTCTCTGTCTACCACTCTCGCTCTACCTCTCTCTCTTCTCTCTCTCTCTGGTCTACTCTCCCTACCCTCTCGTATTCTCTCTTCTCTCTCTGTCTTTCTCTTTCTCACCCTCCCTCCCCCCTTTCCCTTTCACTCTCAAGCCCTCTGCTCTCTTTCCCTTTATCTCTTCCCCCACTCTCTCTAGCTCTCAGATAACTTATGTTCCTCTCTTCATCCTCTGCTCTAATCTGTTCCCCTCTTGAGATCTAACAGAAATACTGTTAATGACCATGGGAATGGGCCTGGAGACGGCGAGAGATGTAGAGAGACCGAGAGAGGGGGAGCATCAGTCACAAGATCACATACAGTGGGCTCCAAAACTACTGGCACACCTGACTGGCAATGCACAAACAATACTTTAAAAAATATTAACAATATAATTATAGAGATAAACTCAAAATGCCAACATGTGAGAAATACAGGCTAACAGGCAAGGGAATAAAACAAATATTGCTAGAACCTATTTCTTGAATTCTAAATATCAGACATTTGAAAGCTCTAGTTTTGACCATCATAATACCTCTGATGGCAGTAACTTTACAAGCACTAATTATGGTCAGTTTAGACTAAGAATAGTATCTAGTTATGGTAAGGGGTGAAATAAGTATAGCCAGTTATAATTGTAATGGTTTAGCAGATTATAAAAAAAGAGGATCAGTCTTTACATCGCTAAAAGAAAAGGAATATAACATATACTGTTTACAAGAAACTCACTCTACATCCTTAGATGAAGTTGCGTGGAAATTGGGTGGTGAAATAATTTTCTGTCATGGACAAAGGAACTCAAAGGGTGTGATGATATTAACTAACAAAAATTTCGATCTGAAAAAGTCAAAGTCAAAGTCACCATTATTAGTCAGTTGTACAACCGAATGCCTTCAACCGAAATGTGTCTTCCGCATTTAACCCAACCTTTCTGAATCAGAGAGGTGCGGGGGGCTGCCTTAATCGACATCCACGTCTTCGGGCGCCGGGAACAGTGGGTTAACTGCCTTGTTCAGGGGCAGAACGACAGATTTTTACCTTGTCAGCTCGGGGATTCGAACTTGCAACCCTCCGGTTACAAGTCCAACGCTCTAACCACTAGGCTACCTGCCGCCCCCATGAATGTGCAAGTAGTCAGGAATGATTCGCAAGGAATGTGGATCCTTTTGAATATGAAAGTGGGCGAAAAAGAGATTTGGCTAATTAATCTATATGGTCCAAATCAGGATGATCCATACTTCTTCGAAAACATTTATACTAATTTATTGAACTTACAGGCAAATTATCTAATCATTATGGTAGGAGACTAAAACACAGTGTTAAGTACCTCAATGGACCGTAAAGATAATCACTCTACAAACTATCATCACCTGTGCCCTTAAGGAAATCACAAATATTATGGACACATTAGAAATAGTGGATATTTGTAGACTAAAAAACACTGACCTAGTGAGATATACATGGAGGAGACTTATCAAGCTAGTCATCTTGACTACTTTCTTGTCTCTTTCTCTCTTGCATCAAAGGTTTAAAAAGTTTTAATAGGAGACAGAATGCGATCGGATCATGATCTAATTGGCATTCACATAACTCTTATAGATTTTCCACGTGGATGGGGATATTGGAAATGTAATCAAAGTTTACTGGAGGACAACTTATTTTGTACTAAAACAAATAATTTATAACTGAATTTTTCCAGTATAATATAAGTTCAGCAAATACCTTTAAATGTACCTTTAGGGGTCATTCAATTCAATATTCATCAATAATAAAAAAGAAGTTTCTTTTCCGTCTCATCCTCTCCCACTGAATGAAGATTATGGTAAGGAATTCTTTCCAAATAATATAAAAATTGAAAATTAACAAATGTACAGAAAGATCAGTGCGATGGCTAAATTACAGAGGAATAACTTTTTGAGGCTATTAAATCCTTTCAGTCTGGAAAAACCGCAGGGCTTGATGGCATACCGGTAGAGGTATATCAAGTATTTTTTGATATACTAAAAGCTCCATTGTTAGTTTGTTTTAACTACTCCTATAGAAATGGTAGTCTGTCAGGTACTCATCAGGAAGGTCTGATTTCTCTATTATTAAAACAAGACTCAGATGGCAAATATAAAGACCCAGTCCATCTAAAAAACTGGAGGCCCCTTACACTTCAATGTTGTGATGCAAAAATACTAGCAAAATGCATAGCACTCAGAATTAAAAGGGTTTTACCAGGTATTGTTCATCCTGATCAGACAGGTTTTTTACATGGACGATACGTTGGAGATAATATAACGACAACTACTAGAAATAATAGAAACATATAAGAAACATATAAGAAGCCAGGAATGGTATTTATAGCGGATTTTGAAAAGGCATTTGATAAAGTAAGACTGGATTTTATTTATAAATGCCTGGATTTTTTCAATTTTGGTAATTCTCTTATAAAATGGGTAAAAATAATGTATAGCAACAGCAGGTGTAAAATAGTAAATAACGGCTACTTCTCAGAGAGTTATGAATTGTCAAGAGGAGTTAAACAAGGGTGTCCACTGTCACCATATCTATTCATTATGGCCATCGAAATGCTAGCTATTAAAAATCAGATCCAATAACAACATTAGAGGATTAGAAATCCAAGGCATAAAAACAAAGGTGTCCATGTATGCCGAAGTTTTATATTAAGTCCACAAGCTAGATGCCTACAATGTCTCATTGAGGATTTAGATAACCTTTCTGTACTCTCTGGACTAAAACCTAATTATGATAAGTGTACAATATTACGTATTGGCTCTTAAAAAAAATACAACTTTTACATTACCCTGCAGTTTACCTATAAAATGGGCTGATGGTGAAGTAGACATACTCAGTATTCATATCACAAAAGATATAAATAAGCTCTCCACAATGAATTTCAATAGAAAACTTGTAAAAATAGACAAGATCCTGCAACCAATTGCCCTGATTATCTCCTTAGTCATATCTCAGTTTACTCACTTACTTATGGCACTGCCTACTCCTGATGATTCATTTTTCAAATCATATGAGCAAAAAAATATTTTGCTTTATCTGGGACGCTAAACCAGACAAAATAAAACGTGCCTATCTACGTATATAATGAATATGAATTGGGTGGGTTGAGATTATTAAATATAAAAGCACTAAACTCTCTAAAAGCTTCACTCATTCAAAAGTTTTATTTGAACCCTAAATGGTTCTCAAGTAGATTACTAAGAAAAGCTCATCCCATAGTTTAAAAATGCCCTTTTTGCCTTTGTGCAGATTGCCATGTCTCATTTTCGATTAATTGAAAATTATACTTTTTTTCAAAGTATCTCTCTTTTTTCAAACAAGCATTGCAGAGCTGGCTACAATTTCAATTTCATCACCCTGAAAGATAGAACAAATATTACAACAAATATTATGGCTGAACTCAAATGTGCTGGTTGATAAAATACCTGTATTTATGGGAAAGATGTTTGAAAAGGGTATTTTGTTCTTAAATGATTTTGTAAATTGGAATGGTAGAGTTATGTCCTTCATGGAGTTATCAGAATTGTATGGGAATGTCTGCTCAATCCAAGAGTACCAATTGATTACAGCATTACCCCAAAAATGGAGGAGGCAGGTGGCAGCGGGAGGAGGTAGGGAACTGGTCTGTCTGCCCAATATAAAGGATCAAAACTGGCGGAGGAATACAAATAGCATAAATAGGAACGTATACCAGTTTAATTTGAGGACCAGGATGTTGACAACTGTGCCATACAGATTGCAAAATAGTTGGGAAGAGATTTTTGATGTACCGATTCCATGGTACAGGGTGTATGAGTTGATATATAAAACAATGCAAGATTCAAGACTGTGCTTTTCATCTAAAATTATTATATAGAATTCTTGCAACCAATAAAATGTTGAATATTTGGGGCATAAAGTAATCGAAGCTCTGCAGATTTTGTTGTGAGGATACAGAATCAATAGACCATTTATTTTGGTATTGCCCTCAGGTAGCCTGTTTCTGGTCTCAGGTTCAGGAATGGCTGCAAATGCATAGCATTGATCTAAAATTGACCCTAGAAATAGTACTGTTAGGAGATCTGGAGAGACCGGGTCAGTCAATTACCAATATACTAATACTCTTAGTAAAAGTATTTATCTTCAACTCGCAATCTGTGGATTCTATTCGATTAGATAGATTGAAATTGTACATTACACATCACAGCATAGTTGAAAGATTTGTGTTGCGTAGAAACCCAAAGTGGGTGGCCATCAGAGATAGATGGGATAGGCTGAGGGAAGCTGAGGGTTGGGATGTGGAATTGGAGACAAGTGGGAGTGGAGTTGCTGTGTGGAAGATAGAATGAAGGTCAAAGATAAAAGTGTAAAAAAATTCAAATAAAACATGATAAAAAGTCAGTTTGAATGACACTGAGGGGCAGTGTTTTTCAACTAATGCCGGTTTGCCTGAGGCTGATGCCGTGCAGGTGTTTGTACACATGCATATACACACACTCTCATTAAAATAAACACATAGAAGAACACACACATACATGTAATAGTGCCAGACATGCACACAAACATATATAGTTGGCATTGCTGTTATGATTTTAGTGGTCCTTTGTGGGAGGGGTCTCGAATGGTTGAGGGACAGCTATTGAGGAACTGTGGGGGGTTCTTGGAGGGTTCAGGTTCACATTTTGTAGCCTGGTGGTAGATTTGTCAACGTGCCCTTGAGCAGGGCATTGACCCTGGATGCTTCTGTGTGTTGCTCTGAATGGGAATCTGTTGGATGACTGGTATGATGTAGTTGTTGAGCGGCTTCACTGCAAGTATATTGTATGTTTCGGATATTCAATTAAAAGAAATTTAAAAACGTGAGAAATACTGTACTTTATTATTAATGTTTCAATGGAACACCCCAAAATAATTTATTGATTAAATGAAAAATCAATGGCCTCCAAATCAAGGTTTCACACTTAATGTCACCCTTAAAGATTATTGTAAATAACATCTACCAACATTAAACCATTAATTAAATTCCACTTATTTAAGTTTATCTAAGGAACTATATTGAGCCATTACATCACTTCCTGTTTCACTAGGGTGTAAAAGTGAGGTAAAACGCATGCAAATATCCCTTTGTCATCCAACACCATGAAGAAAACCAAAGAACTGGCAGTTCAAAAGAGATGGTTGTAGACATTCATAAATCTGGTAATGGCTACAAGAAGATCCACAAACGATTGAATATACCACTGAGCACTGTCAGGGCTATTATAAAAACATTCAAATGACATGGGACCGATGAAAACCTAACGGGTAGAGGACGCAAATGCATTTAGGAGGAGGGTGGTGAGAGAAGCAACAAAATCCCCAAGAATCACTGTGAAAGAATTGCAGGCCACAGGCTCTTTGGAAGGGTTGCCAGAAGAAAGACATTTCTGTGCCCAAGACACAGACGCAAGCGCTTGGAGTTTGCCAAACATCATTTAAATTATGACTGGAAGAAAGTGCTCTGGTCAGCAGAGACCAAAATTGAACGTTTTGGTCAGATACAGCATCGACATGTTCGGCGTCGAAACAGAGATGCATACAAGGAGAGGCACCTCATACCCACTGTGAAATATGGTGGTGGGTCAGTGATGTTTTAGGGCTGTTTTAATTCCAGAGGTCCAGGGGCACTAGTTACGATTGATGGCATAATGAATTCCACCAAGTATCAGGCAATTTTGGCTGACATTCTGGTTGCCTCTGGCAGAGGCTGGGACTGGGCCGTAGGTGGACTTTCCAACAAGACAACAAACCAAAAAATACCTCAAGATCCACACAGAAATGGTTCTGTGAAAACAAAAGCAATGTTCTGCTATGGCCATCTCAGTCGCCGGACCTCAATCTAATTGAAAACCTGTGGGCTGAGTTGAAGAGGGAGTTGATAAGCGCAAACCCAAGAATCTGAAGGATCTTGAAATAGAGGAATGGTCCAAAATCCCTCCAAATGTGTTCCTTAACCTTGTCAAACATTACATGAAAAGACTCCATGCTGTTATTCTTGACAGAGGTGGTTGCACTAAGTACTAAATGAGGATAATTATGAATCCTTCATTTTGGTGAAATGTATTTTGTATTAAATAGTTGTATGATTTTGGTGGGTTCCATTGAAACAGTAATAAAGTACAGTATTTCTCACATGTTGGTATTTTGAGTTTCTCTCTATAATTATATTGTTTATATTTTTTTAAGTATTGTTTGTGCATTGGTATTGTTTGTGCGTTACCAGTCAGGGGTGCCAGTAATTTTGGAGCCCACTGTGTGCCTGGTATTAACAAGGCCTTTGCTATGAGACTCGAAATTGAGCTCAGGTGCGTCCTGTTTCCATTGATCATCCCTGAAATGTTTCTACAACTCGATTGGAGTCTACCTGTGGTAAATTCAATTGATTGGACATGATTTGGAAAGGCACACACGATTTAAGGTCCCACAGTTGACAGTGCATGTCAAAACAAAAACCAAGCCATGAGGTCGAAGAAATTGTCCTTAGAGCTCCGAGACAGGATTGTGTTGATGCACAGATCTTGGGAAGGGTACCAAAAATGTCGGCAGCATTGAAGGTCCCCAAGAACACAGTGGCCTCCATCATTCTTAAATGGAAGAAGTTTGGAACCACAAAGACTCTTCCTAGAGCTGGCCACCCAGCCAAACAGAGCAATCAGGGGAGAAGGTCCTTGGTCAGGGAGGTGACTAAGAACCCGATGATCACTCTGACAGACCTCTAGAGTTCCTCTGTGGAGATGGGAGAAACTTCCAGAAGGACAACCATCTCTGCAGCACTCCACCAATCAGGCCTTTATGGTAGATTGGCCAGAAAGAATCCACTCCTCAGTAAAAGGCACATAACAGCCTATTTGGAGTTTTCCAAAAGGCACCTTAAGACTCTCAGACCATGAGAAACATGATTCTCTGGTCAGATGAAACCATGATTGAACTCTTTGGCCTGAATGCCAAGCGTCACGTCTGGAGGAAACCAGGCACCATCCTTACGGAGAAGCAGGGTGGTGGCAGCATCATGTTGTGGGGATGTTTTTCAGCGGAAGGGACTGGGAGACTAGTCAGGATTGAGACAACGATGAATGGAGCAAAGTAAAGAGATATCCTTGATGAAAACCTGCTCCAAAGCGCTCATGACCTTGGACTGGGGCGAAGGTTCACCTTCCAACAGGACAACGACCTTAAGCACACAGCCCAGACAATGCAGTAGTGGCTTCGGGACAAGTCTCTGAATGTCCTTGAGTGGCCCAGCCAGAGCCCGGACATGAACCCTGTGGAAGATCTCTGGAGAGATCTGAAAATAGCTGTGCAGCAACGCTCCCCATCCAACTGGACAGAGCTTGAGAGGATCTGCAGAGAAGAATAGGAGAAACTCCAAATACAAGAAGACTCTGTGCTGTAATCGCTGCCAAAGGAGCTTCAACAAAGTACTGATTATAGGGTCTGAATACTTATGTAAATGTGATATTTCCATTTTTTATTTGTAAAAAATTTGCAACAATGCACTGTAAAAACAGTTTTTGATATGTCATTATGGAGTATTGTGTGTAGATTGAGGATTTTTTTTTTAAATCAATTTTAGAATGAGGCTGTAACTTAACAAAATGTGGAAAAAGTCAAGTTGTGTGAATACTTTCCGAAAGCACTGTACACACACACTCATGTACGGAGGAAAGCACATAATGCATACCCACAGATGTACAGTTGAAGTTGAAAGTTTACAAGTAAAAATTCCCTGTCTTAGTTCAGTTAGGATCACCACTTTATTTTAAGACTGTGAAATGTCTGAATAATAGTAGAGAGAATGATTTATTTCAGGTTTTATTTCTTTCATCACATTCCCAGTGGGTCAGAAGTTTACATACACTCAATTAGTATTTGGTAGCATTGCCTTTAAATTGTTTAACTTGGGTCAAACATTTCAGGTAGCCTTCCACAAGCTTCCCACAATAAGTTGGGCGAATTTTGGCCCATTCCTCCTGACAGAGCTGGTGTAACTCAGTCAGGTTTGTAGGCCTCCTTGCTCGCAGACGCTTTTTGCCCACACATTTCTATGGGATTGAGGTCAGTGCTTTGTGATGGCCACTCCAATAACTTGACTTTGTTGTCCTTAAGCCATTTTGCCACAGCTTTGGAAGTATGCTTGGGGTCATTGTCCATTTGGAAGACCCATTTGCGACCAAGCTTTAACTTCCTGACTGATGTCTTGAGATGTTGCTTGAATATTTCCAAAACATTTTCCTATCTCATGATGCCATCTATTTTGTGAAGTGCACCAGTCCCTCCTGCAGCATGGCACCGCCACAACATGATGCTGCCACCCCTGTGCTTCACGGTTGTGATGGTGTTCTTCGGCTTGCAAGCCTCCCCCTTTTTCCTCCAAACATAATGATGGTCATTATGGCCAAACAGTTCCATTTTTATTTCATCAGACCAGAGGACATTTCTCCAAAAAAGTACGATCTTTGTCCCCATGTGCAGTTGCAAACCGTAGTCTGACTTTTATATGGCAGTTTTGGAGCAGTGGCTTCTTCCTTGCTGAGCGGTCTTTCAGATTATGTCGAAATAGGACTAATTTTACTGTCGATATACCTTTGTACCTGTGTTCTCCAGCATATGCGGTATGACGGTATGACGGCTGCAAGGTCCTTTCCTGTTGTTCTGGGATTGATTTGCACTTTTCGCACCAAAGTACGTTCACGCGTCTCCTTCCTGAGCGGTATGACGGCTGCGTGGTCCCATGGTGTTTATACTTGCGTGCTATTGTTTGTGCAGATGAACGTGGTACCTTCAGGCATTTGGAAATTGCACCCAAGGATGAACCAGACTTGTGGAGGTCTAAATTATTATTTTTTTAGGTCTTGGCTGATTTCTTTTGATTTTCCCATGATGTCAAGCAAAAAAGGCACTGAGTTTCAAGGTCGGCCTTGAAATACATCCACAAGTACACCTCCAATTGACTCAAATGATGTCAATTAGCCTATCAGAAGCTTCTAAAGCCATGACATCATTTTCTGGAATTTTCCAAGCTGTTTAAAGGCACAGTCAACTTAATGTATGTAAACTTCTGACCCACTGGAATCGTGATACAGTGAATTATAAGTGAAATAATCTGTCTGTAAACAATTGTTGGAAAAATGTATTGTGTCATGCACAAAGCAGATGTCTTAACCAACTTGTCAAAACTATAGTTTGTTAACAAGAAATTTGTGGAGTGGTTGAAAAACGAGTTTTAACCACACCAACCTACGTGTATGTAAACTTCCGACTTCAACTGTACATACACCAACCAAAAACAATGGATTACAGGCAACATTTGCACTGAGCTAAAGGGTAGAGCTGCCGCTTTGAAGGAGCAGGACTCTAACCTGGAAGCTTATAAGAAATCCTGCTATGCCCACCGACGAACCATCAAACAGGCAAAGCGTCAATATAGGACTAAGATTGAATCTTACTACACCGGCTCTGATGGTTGTCAGATGTGACAGGGCTTACAAACTATTACAGACTTCAAAGAAAAGCATAGCCGAGAGCTGCCCAGTAACACGAGCCTACCAGACGAGCTAAATAACTTCTATGCTCGCTTCGAGGCACGTAACACTGAAACATACTTTAAAGTATCAGCTGTTCCGGATGACTGTGTGATCACACTCTCCGCAGCCGATGTGAGTAAGACCTTTAAACTGGTCAACATTCACAAGGCCGCTGGGCCAGACGGATTACCAGGACATGTACTCCGAGCATGCGCCGACCAACTGGCAAGTGTCTTCACTGATATTTTCAACCTCTCCCTGTCTGAGTCTGTAATACCAACATGTTTCAAGCAGACCACCATAGTTCCTGTCCCCAAGAACACTAAAGTAAACTGCCTAAATGACTACCGACCCGTAGCACTCACATCTGTAGCCATGAAATGCTTTGAAAGGCTGGTCATGGCTCATATCAACACCATTATCCCAGAAACCCTAGACCCACTCCAATTTGCATACCTCACCAACAGATCCACAGATGATGCAATCTCTATTGCACTCCACACTGCCCTTTCCCACCTGGACAAAAGGAACACCTATGTGAGAATGCTATTTATTGACTACAGCTCAGTGTTCAACACCATAGTGCCCTCAAAGCTCATCACTAAGACAAGGACCCTGGGACAAAACACCTCCCTCTGCAACTGGATCCTAGACTTCTTGATGGGATGCCACCAGGTGGTAAGGGTAGGTAACAACACATTCACCATGCTGATCCTCAACACGGGGGCCCCTCAGGGGTGCATGCTCAGTTCCCTCCTGTACTCCCTGTTCACTCATGACTGCACGGCCAGGCACAACTCCGACAACGATGAGACAGCCTATAGGGAGGAGGTCAGAGACTTGACCGTGTGGTATAAGGACAGCAACCTCTCCCTCAACCTGATCAAGACCAAGGAGATGATTGTGGACTACAGGAGGACTGAGCACGCCCCCATTCTCATCGACGGGGCTGTAGTGGATCAGGTCGAGAGATTCAAGTTTCTTGGCATCCACATCACCAACAAACTAACACGGTCAAACACACCAAGACAGTCGTGAAGAGGGCACGACAAAACCTATTCCCTCTCTCAAGACTGAAATTATTTGGCATGGATTCTCAGATCCTCAAAAGGTTTTACAGCTGCACCATTGAGAGCATCCTGACGGGTTGCCTGGTATGGCAACTGCTCGGCCTCCGACCGCAAGGCACCACAGAGGGTAGTGCGTACGGCCAAGTACATAACCGGACCAAGCTTCCTGCCATCCATGACCTCTATACCAGGCGGTGTCAGAGGAAGGCCCTAAAAATGGTCAAAGACTCCAGCTACCCTAGTCATTGACTGTTCTCTCTGCTACTGCACGGCAAGCGGTACCGGAGCACCAAGTCTAGGTCCAAGAGGCTTCTAAACAGCTTCTACCCCCAAGCCATAAGACTCCTGAACAGATAATCAAATGGCTACCCAGACTATTTGCACCCCCCCTCTACGTTGCTGCTACTCTCTGTTATCATCTATGCATATCCACTTTAATAACCCTACCTGCATGTACATAATTACCACAACTACCCCGACACCGGTGTCCCCGCACATTGACACATTGACTCTGTACCGGTACCCCCTGTATATAGCCCCGCTATTGTTATTTAGTGCTGCTCTTTAATTATTTATTTTTCTTATCTCTTACTTTCTTTTGTTGGTATTTTCTTAAAACTGCATTTCACTGTAATACCTGTGGTATTCGGCGCATGTGACAAATAACATTTGATTTGATTGGGTCTTTGAATGAAGAGGTTGAGATTAAACTGTCCACTTTGAGTGTTTGTTGCAGTTCGTTCCAGTCGCTAGCTGCAGAAAACTGAAAAGACGAGCAACCCAGGGATGCTTTGGGGACCTTTAACAGAATGTGATTGGCAGAATGGGGTGTTGTATGTGGAGGATGAGGGCTGCAGTAGATATCACAGATGGGGGGAGTGAGGCCTAAGAGTGTTTTATGAATAAGCATCAACCAGTGGGTCTTGTATATGAATAATACAACTTGGTCAAATACAATTAATTTCAAATACTTGAGGTGCACTTGATTTATCTATTGGACCCAAGTCTGGTGAATGGGAGTATTTGGCCACAAAATGACAATGTGCAGCTTGATCAGGGGTGGTTCACATAACATAGAGTTTGTATTCAGTCAGTATGTGCTGAAACCTGTACCTATCTAATAATTTGTCTGCAAGGTATAAAGAATAAGCTATATCTCTAGGAGACAAATTACACTACAGAATTAAATATAAATCCTTGTTGGATTTCAGCAATCAGTTAAATTACCCACAATTGGTAGTGACTTACATCCTTGTCAGAATTCAAGGTTGAGTGAAAGCACAGAATGGAGCAGAGGAGGGTGGGGAATTAGCTTTCTTCTGTATGGCTGCTGGCTGAGAGGTCATTCCTCCAGTGTATTGTAGAAGAGAGAGTCCTGGCTGGTTTAATCTCTGCTCAAATCCCTCTCTAGGGATCCCTACTTAATGCACAGCAGGGCACTTTGATAACCACACAATTATAGCCACACCAGTGCACGCCCCGAATACTGAATCTAGCATTGTAAAGATAGGCCAACATGTAGAAAAGTCAGTGAATACTTTAAGGGTGATGATCATGGGTGGGCAGAAACAGAAATGCATCCTATGGAATCAGACTGGCCCACTTATTCCAACCCACCAAATTCTCACTCATTACTTACTACAGCTACAAATGGTCGCCATGGCAACAGAGAAACACAGGACAGAATTTCAACTCCATAAAGGCGGTAAAGAAGTCAATGGAACACAGACCGTTGGGGATAGAAGGATGCTGGGTTGGCGCATATTCAACAAATCTGATCTAACAAAGGATATTTGTCAAATTCGTCATGATTGATGTATTGTAACAAGCCCAATGTGGTTACTAAAGTCCGATTTGGATATATTTGGCTGTTTTCGATGCATTACATTTAGAAATAGTCCCGTTTCATGTTTAGAATAAGTGACTACTAAATGCTAACTCCCATTCGATTAAGCTGGTAGCTTAGCTAGCTTAAAGAAATTGGTGGTGGTAGTCAAAGTCATTTTTAACTGTAATGCAGTTGATCCTATTTTTACCTCAACATAGTATGAAATACACAAGTAAACAATAGCCTAAATGTAGTCTAGATTTGCTGGGGGGTAATGAGGACATTCGGGATCTTTCCCCCACGAGTATCCATGGCATTTCCATTTGTCACGATCTTCTTGAGGGACAGACCAAGATGCAGCGAGGTTTCCAGTATACATACTTTATTTACACGTAACGTAACTGGCAAAACAATAAACAAATAAAGATCGTAACTCATCATGAGGGAGGAAAATTATGTGGATATATTGAAGCAACATCTCAAGACATCAGTCAGGAAGTTAAAGCTTGGTCACAAATGGGTCTTCCAAATGGACAATGACCCCAAGCATACTTTCAAAGTTGTGGCAAAATGGCTTAAGGACAACAAAGTCAAGGTATTGGAATGGCCATCACAAAGCCCTGACCTCAGTCCTATAGAAAATGTGTGGTCAGAACTGAAAAAGCGTGTGCGAGCATAGAGGCCTACAAACCTGACTCAGTTACACCAGCTCTGTCAGGAGGAATGGGCCAAAATTCACCCAACTTATTGTGGGAAGCTTGTGGAAGGCTACCTGAAATGTTTGACCCAAGTTAAACAATTTAAATCAAATGCTACCAAATACTAATTGAGTGTATGTAAACTTCTGACCCACTGGGAATATGATGAAAGAAATAAAACCTGAAATAAATCATTCTCTCTACTATTATTCTGACATTTCACATTCTTAAAATAAAGTGGTGATCCTAACGGACCTAAAACAGGGAATTTTAACTTGGATTAAATGTCAGGAATTGTGAAAAACTGAGTTTAAATGTATTTGGCTAAGGTGTATGTAAACCTCCGACTTCAACTGTATGTGATCCTTGAGAGTTCTGTAAACAGCTCTGGTTCAAAATAATAAATCACAAGTATTTGAGTGTAATGCCTTTAGGCCTGCCTACAGTAGCATTGGCTAGTGGTCCCAGATCTGTTTGTGCTGTCTTACCAACTCCTATGGTTAAATGACAGTTTAAGTGAAATGAATGTCAATAAGTAGTCATATGCTGATAAATTATTAGGAGGTGGTGAGCCCTATGTGATTCAATATAAATAACTTTTATTTCCTAAGAGTTAACTTCATATGTGGTGACTGTTTGGTACATATAAGACACATAACAACATACACTGTCAGAAAAAAAGGGTACTGTCAGCGTACAGTATTGCTCCCGGGGGTACAAAAAGATTGAAATACACATACATAATGCACTTTCAGAGGTACACATATCTCAGATTGTATTATTCGGTACCTTGTAGGGTAGATGTGCGGATAATCTAGGGCTCTATTCAATACATATCGCGGAAGTTCAGCGTTACAGCGTGATTGGAAGGCTGTGTTCCCTATACATTTCTATTGCTTCAGTGATACAGATTGAATAGGGTCCCTTCCTTGTATATAATTTCTGGTAATTTCTTTACCCAATATTTTGAATAGAAAAGTACAATTATCCAAGGTTATTATAGTTGTTTTTTTATATCAAGTTTTTATTTCTATTTGTTTTTAGATTTTTAATTGAATTTCAGTTTAGTTTCAGTTAGTTTTCCGTCTTGATTTAAAAAAATGTATTCAGTTTTAGTTTGATAAAAACATTCCTATTTAGTTTTTGTATTATTTCATTTCAGTTTTAATGTTACTCTGTTAGCCGTTTTTGTAATTTTATCAGTCATTTACTGTATTAACCAACAGTATGATACTGTTAAAACTGAATACAGTATATTACCGTAGAATGTACAGTAAAATACCATACATTTGTTTTACAGCACACTAAGACCTTTCTGTCATTTTAACAGTAAAACACTGTAGAATGCATAGTCAAATACTGTAAATGTGTTTTACAGTATTAATCAACAGTACTCATAAAAATATTTTAAGGTGTGCCTTGTAAGAGTGTGACGACCCTCCCACTCTGTCTGCCGAATTTTTTCTCTTTGCTCTTTTCTTTATTAGGATGTCGGTGGGCGGAGCTGGGAGGCTCATCAGCAAAATGGGACACACCTGGGCCCGGATGTGTCCCGGGATAAATAGACCTTTTCCCCATTCATTGAGGAGACTCTCTCCATGCAGACACACTGTTTGATTTTGGTTGTGGCATTTTTTTGTGGCCTGTTTGTTTGTTTGTTTGTTTGTTTGTTTGTTTGTTTGTTTGTTTGTTTGTTTGTTTGTTTGTTTGTTTGTTTGCTTGCTTGCTTGCTTGCTTGCTTTGTTTGCTTGATTTGTCATCTTTCAACACTCCTCATTATCACATCTATACACACAACCACTCACTTACACTACTCATTACACACACCATAGTTTATTTGTATATAGGTTGCCTCAGTTTATAAATATATATTTTTTTATTCCTTATCTCCACGTTGTCTCCCTTTTTGTTACGGGCTTCGAGCCGGTTCGTAACAGGAGGCTATATTTGTTGCACCCGTGAGTGAGAATGATGTACCCCCACAGAATACGGTAATATACTGTATTTTAGGAATTCTACAAATCTTGTCCTGTAACTCTATAGCCAATTGCTGCCAGTAATTTACTGTAATTAAGAATACAGTACCATACTGCGTTTTTTGTGTGCCTTTTGAAAAGTAGTGGCTGCATGGTATTGTTGTTTCTCACTCATTAACATACTTTGAGACGTGTCTTGTAAGAGGCTATATTTGTTGTACGCGTCAGTGCTGTACCAATTAAAGGGTTATGTGGTAGTGGTTCCCTAGCAATTACATTTATGTAGAAGACAGATCGGAGAGGCAGCAAGTCTCAAACCTTTAAGCAAACTATATCCTTTTGCTCTGTAGTCGCTGTCAGTTTAGAAGTCTTTGTTAAAAGGCAAGTCATATTAACATCAAATATCAGTTGGTGTGCTGTATTATACAGTTAAATATTCACTATTTATCAATTGCAGATTTTATTTTGAATTCAATTCAACAATAAAGTACTGTATAGTTGTTTTGCTACATATTTACTTCAGCATACTGTAAATTATAGTGCATTGTGGGAGGAGAAAGAATCGCTGACTCATTAACATATTTGAAGGCGTTCCTTGTAAGTGGCTATATTTGTTTCACCTGTTAGTGAGAGTCCTGTAACAATTGAATTGATATGTGTTAGTAGTTCCCTAACAATTAAATGTATACTGAACAAAAACTATATATGCAATATGCAACAATTTCAAAAATGTTACTGAGTTACAGTTCATTGAAGGAAATCAGTGAATTTAAATAAATGCATTAGGCCTTAATCTATGGATTTCACATGACTGGGCAGGAATGCAGCCATGGGTGGGCAGTGGCCCACCCGCTGGGGAGCCAGGCCCAGCCAATCAGAATGAGTTTCTCCCCACAAAAGGGCTTATTACAGATATAAATACTCCTCAGAACGCCCCCCTTCCTCAGACAATCCCGCAGGTGAAGAAACTAGATGTAGAGGTCCCGGGCTGGCATGGTTACGCGTGGTCTACGGTTGTGAGGCCGGTTGGACGTACTACCAAATTCTCTAAAATTACGTTGGAGGCAGCTTATGGTAGATAATTAACATTCAGCTTACAGACAGTAGGCAATTTATGAAAACTTAGGACACTAAAGAGGCCTTTCAACAGACTCTGAAAAACACCTAAAGAAAGATGCCCAGGGTCCCTGCTCATCTGCGTGAATGTGCCTTAGGCATGCTGCAAGGCATGAGGACTGCAGATGTGACCAGGACCATGTCCGTACCGCGAGACGCCTAAGACAGCGCTACAGGGAGACAGGACGGACAGCTGATCGTTCTCGCAGTGGCAGACCACATGTAACAACACCTGCACAGGATCTGTATATCCGCACATCATACCTGCAGGACAGGTGTTGGATCAGAGGGTGAGGGCTAGGGCCATTCCCCACAGAAATGTCTGGGAACTTGCAGGTGCCTTGGTGGAAGAGTGGGGTAACATCTCACAGCAAGAACTGGCAAATCTGGTGCAGTCCATGAGGAGGAGATGCACTGCAGTACTTAATGCAGCTGGTGGCCACACCAGATACTGACTGTTACTTTTGATTTTGTCCCCCCCCCTTTGTTCAGGGACACATTATTCCATTTCTTTTAGTCACATGTCTGTGGAACTTGTTCAGTTTATGTCTCAGTTGTTGAATCTTGTTATGTTCATACAAATATTTACACATGTTAACAGTGAGAGGACGTTTCTTTTTTTGCTGAGTTTATATACAAATACAAATAAACACTTCGAGAGTTGAGGAGTGTGTGCGTAATATCCAAGGCTATTTGTTCCTACTTATTCCTCACTCGTTTTTTTATAGATGTCACTGAGGGGTCAGTGTCACATGGGATGTAACTATTTTAACAAACCCAAAAAGCCTAGTGTTGATAAGATAACCGCTCCCCCCAAGGGAACTAGCTTTCTTGGAGCAGGTCCAGGTGTCAAAAGCCACTGCCCTGGGACAAAGCAACCCGGACACACTCCCGCAGACATGCTACAATGGTGTCAGACGTGAAGATGACCTCGTCATGTCAGACGTTTGAAGGGACTTGAAAGAAAGTTTGTTGGGGGTAGGATAGCTTTTTTAAGGGGTAGCATGCCTAGTGTTAATAAGACCGATAACTGTTCCACCAAACAAGTTAGGTTTCTTGGAGCAGCAGTCACGACTCTTGCCCTCGATCATGGTGAGGCAGGTTTGAGCCACGCTCAGGGATCTTGCACTCCGAAATGCTACAATTTGATGGGTTGATTTAAAGCAACTTAATGGCAAGACACACTCATTTGGTTTCTTGGATGTATATTTCAAAAAGCGACCTCTCCTCTGGGAATACCTTTGGGCCCAGGTACAGTAGGCTTAATCTGGGTCGAGGGACCTGTGCCTCAAAGCCTAAACTAGTGCCTAACGCCTCCATCACACCGACAGCGTGATTGCGCAAAATGGTATGCAGCATCATCTGGATATAAAGTCCTAGTCAAAAGTATGGACACACCTACTCATTCAAGGGTTTTTCTTTATTTTTACTATATTTGTCAGGCTGTGGGTAACTGGTGAAAAGGAGTCAGGCGCAGGAGAGCAGAGGTGCGTGGACAAGGTAATTTAATAACGAAGCACCAGTACAAACAAATAATACTCAGGTGCGGGGAAAATACTGGTCACACGTAATAACGGGCATTATACAACAACCCGGCCACAAAAATAACCAGCCGTCAGTAACTGCCTGAACAATCAGACAAACACGCACACAAACATGGGGGAAACAGAGGGTTAAATAATGAGCATGTAATTGGGGAATTGAAACCAAATGTGAAAAAAACAAAGACAAAACAAATGGAAACTGAAAAGTGGATCGGCGATGGCCAGAAAGCCGGTGACGTCGACCGCCGAACGACTTTGGCGAAAGTCGTGACAATATTCTACATTGTAGAATAATAGTGAAGACATCAAAACTATGAAATAACACATGTGGAATCATGTAGTAACCAAAAATGTGTTAAAAATATCAAATGTATTTTGATTTAACACTTTTTTGGTTACTACATGATTCCATATGTGTTATTTCATAGTTTTATGTCTTCACTATTATTCTACAATGTAGAAAATAGTACAAATAAAGAAAAACTTTTGAATAACTAGGTGTGTCCAAACTTTTGACTGGTATTGTATGTGGAACGAAATTTCAACATTCACCTGCTACCATTTCTGTCAAGCCATCTAAGCATACGGTTTGATGCATACATTTGATGAATCCAACATATGGACCACACTGAACGCACTGCACCTGCCTCTGCAACGCAATGCTGCAAGGAAAACGCAGCGTTCCCTTGGAAATGAATGTACTTCTGATGTACCAAAATACATAGACGCTGTAGGTGTGATTGAGGTGTAAATACCAAGCCTGTGGAGCACCTGGTAAGCGCAATTCAGAGTCCCTTGGTCTACACTGTTGGTAGAATTATAACCATGTAGGGAATACATTCAAGAGATGACTAGATCAGATGCAGATGACTGCAGAATAAAGACCAAGAGATGAATACTGCTTCTGTTTGCTAGGGAAAAATATCTAGGCCTAATATCTAGGACCTCTATCTATTTCAACAAAAAATTCAGCTTGTTCCCATTGACGTCAGAGTTGCTTTGTAGACACATTTTCCAGATACGTCTCATTGAGTCAAAGTTTAGGCATGTAATTTATCTCCAGCATCAGTAAGCCATACATGTCCTTTAGAATATTGAGGTGAATTGCATTTAGGGTCAATTCCATGAATGCGCAGTGCATTACCAATCAGTTTAATGATAAGGGTTAACATACCCACAACACAGGAAACACCATTTGACCCAAATGCAAATATATGTGTGTGTGTGTGTGTGTGTGTGTGTGTGTGTGTGTGTGTGTGTGTGTGTGTGTGTGTGTGTGTGTGTGTGTGTGTGTGTGTGTGTGTGTGTGTGTGTGTGTGTGTGTGTGTGTGTGTGTGTGCGTGCGTGTGCGTGCGTGTGCGTGTGTGTGTACCAAAAGTCTTCACAAGGAAAGTAAAAAAAGGACAATTCTGACAAGTGGGGACATTTCGCTGGTCCCCATGAGGAAAAAGGCTATTTTAGGCTTACACGTTGACCAAACCATCTCGTACGCCATCGTGCGCATGTTGATTTTTATCTATCCCCACCAGACGTTCTCATGACACGCCGGTTAAAATACGAAAACCAACTGTGAACCAACTGTGAACCAACTATTAATTTAAGCCAGGTTGAAACACACATGAAACGTTCATGGACATTTAGCTAGCTAGCCGTTGCTACAGTAGCAAATTTTTACTTGCCCTTGATCATGACTCTCAGTTCCATTATATTGGACAGAGTCTTTTGTACTAAGTTTTGTTTAAGAGCCCCAACACTCGGTATGAACATGAACACACATCGCTTGAGGTACGGTTTTGGAAGCATTAGGGCCTTATCTTTCATATCAGCAAGAAATAATTTTCTAGAAACTAAAGGTTAAATTGATTCACACCTTTTAAAGGGTTAGTGTTCCCACATGGCCATATCTCCATGTTACAGCGCTTGTTTACGGAAAACAGACGGAAGATACAGTAAGTGTATCTTTTAGATTTGAAATATTCTTTCTCACTGACGAAAGACAAGGGCCATCCATATATGTTTTGAAAGCCATATTGCAAGCAATGACTATTGATGTTTCTAAATGTTAAAACACAGCGTTGGGATTGTAGTTCACATGAGCCAGCCGTGGGTGAAGCTGACTGCTGAAAACTGTAGGGAGAAGGCAGAATGCCACGTGTAGTTTTTGAGAGATAATTTGTCCTGGGAGATAACATTGGGTTGTTATTGTACCTGAAATGCATATGGTCCTTTTTTTGCTGGATCTTTGTAGAATTTTGAACCATTTTGAGTCATACAAAATCGTGTGTTCTCTACTCCGACAATTAGATAAAAAGGGAAACCTAGTTAGTTTCTAAGTTAGTTTTCTTTGATTAATCTCTCCATCTTGCTTCTTCTCCTTCTGTGGATTATATATGGCGGTTGGAAACCAACTTTAGTTGCATTACCGCCACCAACTGGACTGGAGTGTGGATCTTGTTCATCTTTCAATCACCCACATGGGTTAGTAGGCTGATAAAAACCAATGAGTAGATAGGAGAGGTGGGATTTGCAGCGTGTCAAGTGTCTAAAATAGAACCAAGTTCTATTTTAACGCCTCGCTACACAGATGCCGTTGACGCGTGCAATTTGGATGAAATTATTGAATAACATGTATGTGTACATTTATTTTGCAACGCTCATGCACAAAGGCGGCCAGTTTAGTCAGCATGTTAGGGGTTAGGTTTAGGGTTAGGGTTACAATTAGGGTTAGGGAAAATAAGATTTTAATGGGAATAAATTTTTTTGGTCCCCACAAGGATAGTAAAAACAAAGATGTGCGTGTGTGCAGAGTTGGGGAGTAACGTTCACTGTAACGGATAACTGTAATTATATGGTAATTTGGGGTAATACTCTGAAACGTTTTACTGCAGCATACTGTAAATTAGGGTGCGTTGGGGGAAAAGGTTGTGGGAGAGGAAAGAATTGCCGTATTTGGAATGGTACTGTAATACCACCCCACAGAATACAGTACCGTACCGTATCTTTGGAGCCCCAAAAAACCTTTAGACCACTTGGTGCATGGTATTGTGGTTTCTGGCTCATTAACATATTTGAGGAATGCCTTGTAAGAGGCTACACTGTATTTGTTGCACCCACAAGTGAGAATGCTGTACCAATTTAACTCCTATGTGATTATTGTGCCCCGTCAACTTTGTATAGGGGACAGATTGGAGTGGCAGCAAGTCTCAACTCTTTAATGGTTGAGTATTTTGCCATGTCCTTTTGGTCTGTTTTGCCCTGTGGTAGCTGCCAGTTTGGAAGCCTTTGTTATGACCTCTAGAAGTGCAAGTGATACAAAACACAAAATATTTGTTAATATACTGTAATGTGTAAACATTTTACCTAACAGCCAACCTGCTTGCACCAATCCCTTGTAATTACAGTAAAATACTGTAAAAAATACGCCCCTCCCCTCAATAAATGATACTGTATTTATATCACAATACAGTAGGTGTTAGTAATATTAAATACAGAATTATACTTGCCACCAAGCTGCCTGTAAGTTACTGTGTCGTTCCATGTCATTTCAGCAAGCCATGACACCCACCATCTCAGATTGGTGCTGTTCCTGCTATTAGGTGATTTTTCTTTTTTAAGAAACCACCCCCCTTTCTCAATTTTAAAGGGATTGTTCACCCAAATTACAAAATGACAAATTGGTTTCCTTAACCTGTAAGCAGTCTACGGACAAGGTATGACAGCAACCCATGCTTTGGTTTTGTCTGGCCACTTTTTTTCAAATGCTAACTTGTTAGTATTTGTAGCAAAAGTCCAATGCAAGTCAATGATATCTTTATAAGCATTTTTTTGCTTAATTTCCAAATCATCTATAAGTAACATAATTGAGTTACACAATCAATTTTTAGATACGTTCATGATGATTTGAACATCAACCTTGAAAATGCTAATATACAGTGCCAGATTTTGTTACGTTACAGCCTTATTCTAAAATGGATTAAATAAAAATATTTCCTCAGCAATCTACACACAATACCCCATAATGACAAAGCGAAAACAGGTTTTTAAAAATGTGTGCAAATGTATTAAAAATAACAAACATAAATACCTTGTTTGCATAAGTATTCAGACCCTTTGCTATGAGACTCGAAATTGAGATAGGTGCATCCTGTTTCCATTGATTATCCTTGAGATGTTTCTACAACTTGATTGGAGTCCAACTGTGGTAAATTGATTGGACATGATTTGGAAAGGCACACACCTGTCTATATAAGGTCCCACAGTTGACAGTGCCTTTCAGAGCAAAAACCAACCCATGAGGTCGAAGGATTGTGTCAAAGCACAGATCTGGGGAAGGGTACCAAAAACGTTCTGCGGCATTGAAGGTCCCCAAGAACACAGTGGCCTCCATCATTCTTAAATGGAAGAAGTTTGGAACCACCAAGTCTCTTCCTAGAGCTGGCAGCCCGGCCAAACTGAGCAATCAAGGGGAGAATGGCCTTGGTCAGGGAAGTGACCAAGAACCCGATGGTCACTCTGACAGAGCTCTAGAGTTCCTCTGTGGAGATGGGAGAACCTTGCAGAAGGACAACAATCTCTGCAGCACTCCACCAATCAAGCCTTTACGGTAGAGTGGCCAGACCGAAGCCACTCCTCAGTAAAAGGCACATGACAGCCCGCTTGGAGTTTGCCAAAAGACACCAAAAGACTCTCAGACCATGAGAAACAAGATTCTCTGGTCTGATGAAACCAAGATTGAACTCTTTGGCCTGAATGCGAAATGGCACGTCTGGAGGAAACCTGGCACCATTCCTACAGTGAAGCATGGTGGTGGCAGCATCATGCTGTGGGAATGTTTTTCATCGGCAGGGATTGGGAGACTAGTCGGGATCGAGAAAAAGATTAACAGAGCAAAGTACAGAGAGATGCTTAATGAAAACCTGCTCCAGAGCACTCAGGACCTCAGACTGGGCGAAGGTTCACCTTCCAACAGGAAAAAGACCCTAAGCACACAGCCAAGACTACACAGGAGTGGCTTCGGGACAAGTCTCTGAATGCCCTTGAGTGGCCCAGCCAGAGCCCCGGACTTGAACCCAATCAGCATCTCTGGAGAGACCTGAAAATAGCTGTGCAGCAACACTCCCCATCCAACTTGACAGAGCTTGAGAGGATCTGCACAGAAGATTGGGAGAAACTACCGAAATACAGGTGTGCCAAGCTTGTAGCGTCATACCTAAGAAGACTTCAACAAAGTACTGATTAAAGGGTCTGAATACTTATGTAAGTAGGATTTTAATTTTTTTTATTTTTATTAATTAGCAAAAATGGGAACATAAACCAAACAACTGTATGTCTCTAAATGTTGTCTATCACTAGCAGCACCATATCACCAAGTACAATTCTGAGTATACTTGGCGAATCAAGGTGATTCTGATTCATAATGGGAAAGTAATTCAAAACTAACAAAGTAATCAGATTGCGTTACTTGAGTTTTGGTTATCCAAAAGTTACATTACTGATTACAATTTTGGACAGGTAACTAGTAATTGTAACAGGATTACATTTAGAAAGTAACCTACCCAACCCTGTGTGTGTGTGTGCCTGTGTGTGTGATTAGTGGAAGTGTTATATTTAAGCAATAAGGCCAGCGGGGGTGTGGTATATGGCTAATATACCACAGGTAAGGGCTGTTCTTTATGCACAACGCAACGCGGAGTGTCTGGAAACAGCCCTTAGTAGTGGTATATTGGCCAAATACCACAAACCCCCGAGGTGCCTTATTGTTATTACAAACTAGTTACCAACATAATTAGAGTAGAAAAATAAATGCTTTGTCATACCTGTGGTATAAGATCTGATATACCATGGCTGTCAGCCATTCGGGGCTAGAACCACCCAGTTTATAATATGGACTAGGCTACCTTATATAAATTGAATTGTTATGTATTATGCCTTGTTGTGTGACAATTCTATGTAACAATTCTACACACTACATCTGTTTGCCTTGTTTATCTCACTTACATCAAATTTGCATTGCATACGTCACATGCTAAATTGTGTGTGGCATGAGATAGGATTCTTTTAGAACATGTTTTGGTATTAAGCTTGTGTGAAGCATCATGCCCAACACCACAACGCCCCTTTGAAGATGAATGACTTTACCATAATTTTACCTATTTTCAATCACAACGTAATAACGGTTAACAAATTCAAAAACAACATAACCCCAGTACTGTGTTTTACTTTTTGTGTTTGAGCGAATCAATTCTGGAAGTAGGATACATATCACCATACCGGGCGTATAGCCTCTCTCCCTCTCAAGTGTTATCACGTGCGTGAGCTAATTTCTACAAGCAGCGTTAGGGTTGCACAAACAGATTTAGGTTCCAAGCTGTTTAACTTCTTAGCGAGAATGTTGTGAAAACCCGGTCTGATTGAGGTCAAATAATTAGATAATTGGAATTGTGATGATGACAAGAGGCGGGAAGAAGAACTTGAGGGAAATGCCCTCTTCTATGACCTCTAATAACCAGTGGGTTTACTGCGCCTCATCCATATGAGAAGTTTCCCCTGAGCTCGATACATCTGCTGCGCACTCTGCCGCTGTCCAAACTCTCCGCCACCGGGAATATTACGCGCTTTTGTCATAGCTTGTTGTGTTACCTCATTGAAAAATATAGGGGGATTGTTTCGTGGTAGACTTGGTAAGTGACTCAACATTTTTTTCTCCTACACAAGTGTTCGATAGCTTTTGTTGTGACGCTTTACTTATGCTGAGCATCACAGCTGGAATAGACCCAAGCTGTCAGATAGGTCAACCAGGAAGACAACTATATATTTTGTTAGCGTTTATTTATTTAGGCTACTTGCAGTCGGAGTGTTTTTGGAAACCCATGACTCATACCCCATCACCAATCATGTAATTTATGCTTTTTATACATCAAAGAATCACAGTGAATTAAAGTGAGGAATCTGCCTACCTACACTGTAACAGAAAACTATAATTTATACGGTAATTTGAGGTATTATCAAAAGTAAAAAAAAATCTGAAATGTTTAACTGTGCGGCACACTGTAAATTATATGGCATTGTCGGAAAATTGCTGTATTTCGAATAATACTGTAATTCCACCCTACAGTGCCCTACCATATATAGGGCAGCAGGTAACCTAGTGGTTAGAGTGTTTCGCTCATTAACACATTTTGCGCTGTGCTTTGTAAGAGGCTATATTTGTTACACCCCTGAGTGAGAATGCTGTAACAATTTAACTCTTATGTGTTTAAAGTGTGTCATCAATTCCAAATGTACAGTGCCTTCAGAAAGTATTCACACTCTTTGATTTTTCCACATTTTGTTGTGCCATTAAAATTGATTTAATTATTATTGTTTTTTTTGTCAACGATCTACACCAAATACTCTAATTTCAAAGTGGAAAAAATAAAAACCCATATCTTTCTTACATAAGTATTCAAAATCCGGTAAGATTGGGGTGGTGGTGTGTGTTACTTTATCAACAACAGCTGGTGCACAATCTCTAATATTAGGAGGTCTAAAGGTTTTGCTCTCCTGCGTTCGAGTACCTCATGATTATCTGTAGACCACACTAATTACCAAGAGAGTTTTCATCTATATTCTTCGTAGCTGTCTATTTACCACCACAAACCAATGCTGGCACTAAGACCACACTCAACGAGCTGTATAAGGCCATAAGCAAACAAGAAAATGCTCATCCAGAGGTGGCGCTTCTTGTGGCACTTCTTTATGCAGAGGTGGTGCTTCTTAAGGCAGGAAAACATAAATCCGGTTTTACCTCATTTCTACCAGCATGTCACATGTGCAACTAGAGCAGGGGTGGGCAATTCCAGTCCTCGAGGGCCTGATTGGTGTCACAGTTTTTCCCCAGCCCCAGCTAACACACCTGACTCCAATAATCACCTAATCGTGATCTTCAGTTTAGAATGCAATATGATTAATCAGCTGTGTTTGCTAGGGATGGAGAAAAAGTGTGACACCAATCAGGCCCTCGAGGACTGGAGTTGCCCACCCCTGAACTAGAGGAAAACAAACTCTTAATGACCTTTACTCCACACATAGAGATGCGTACAAAGCTCTCCGTCGCCCTCCATTTGGCAAATAGGACCATAACTTTATCCTCCTGATTCCTGCTTACGAGCAAAAACTCAAACAGGAAGTACTAGTGACGCGCTCAATATGGAAGTGGTCCGATGAAGCGGATGCTGAGCTACAGGACTTTTTCACTACCACAGACTGCAATATGTTCCGAGATTCACCCGATGGCATTGAGTATATCACATCAGTCACCGGCCTCATTAATAAGTGCATCGGCAACATCGTCCCCGAAGTGACCTCACGTATATATCCCAACCAGAAGCCATGGATTACAGGCAACATCCGCACTGAGCTAAAGGTTAGAGCTGCTGCTTTCAAGGAGCGGAACACTAATCAAGACACTTATAAGAAGTCTCTTTACGCGCTCTGACGAACCATCAAGCAGGCAAAGCGTCAATGCAGGACTAAGATCGAATATTACTACACTGGCTCTGACGCTCGTCGGAAGTGGCAAAGCTTGCAAACTATCACAGATTACAAAGGGAAACCCAGCCACGAGCTGCCCAGTGACCCTAGCCTACCAGACGAGCTAAATGCTTCTATGCTCGCTTTGAGGCAAGCAACAAATGCATGACCGCACCAGCTGTTCCAGATGACTGTGTAATCACGCTCTGTGTAATCACTTGAGGCTGTAATCACTGTATAGGGGTCAGATTAGAGTGGCAGAAAGTCTTAAACCATAAATGGTTGAGCATTTTGCCATGTTCTTTTGGTCTGTTGTGCGGTGTAGTCTGTGCCAGTTTGTTAAGGCCTAATATGTTGTTATGTGTAAACACTTTATCATGCAGCCAACCTGCTTGCACCAATTCCTTGTAATTAGAGTAAAATACAAACCCCTCCGCTCAATTAATTTGATTCATTCATCCATAAATTTTTTACAGTATAATACCGACAATTTTACGGTATTGTACAGTACTTGTTTTGATACTGTATTTATATTAGAGTATGTGTACTGTAATATGAAATACATAATTTTTGCCTGCAAGATACTGTCAAATTCATGGCAACCCCTAGCTTATAGGGACCACTTTATGTTTGGGCATAATTTTGTTTAAAGCTTAATTTTACCTCTCTCTCTCTCTCTCTCTCTCTCTCTCTCTCTCTCTCTCTCTCTCTCTCTCTCTCTCTCTCTCTCTCTCTCTCTCTCTCTCTCTCTCTCTCTCTCTCCCCTTTCTTTCCTAATTGCTTTTTAAACTATTCTGCTGTCCAAAATGTTCAGTTTGTAAAATCGGTATTACGAGCCTGTTACATAACCGGCACTGGTACAGTTGTTGCTGAGATTTCTAAATTACATCCCCCTTAAAAATATCAAGGTTGTTCATGTGCAGGAAAAAAATATATAGTTGGTCAATGTGATTCCCAAGGAAAGTTAAAAAAATGACTGCTAGGCTACTCATTGACCCTAGTACCAGTTACAGTGAAAAAATAAGTAACCACAGCATTTCTGTTCTGTGTTCTCAGATATGATTAAAGAATTTAGGCTACTAAACCTGTTTAATTCCGATTCCTTTGTCGATAAGGGATTAATCAGCAGCGTTTTATCCAGACTCAGTGTTAGCCATACACGAGATCCAAATATGTCAAAAAGGTCCAAGTTCCTATAACTCAATAAGATCTCATTAAAACTGAATCAGACTTAGTGTATCAAATTGTAACAACACTGTGGATCTGTCTACTAAGTTGGTGAATATAATGAGCATATCCTTGGAGACAGGAGTGCTCTGGAACTGGACATCTGGTGTAGCAGTCATGAGCTCCAGTATAAGGAGTTCTGTCATATAGAGATTGAATTGGAGGATAGCTGTCACAGGTTACCATGGTGTGAATCAATTTCTGTTTGTCTCCATTATCTTCCTCCTTTGAGAATGACCTTCCAGGCTAGCCATCATGGCACTCGTGGTGTGCTGGCGTTGCTTCTCCCCTCTGCTCAACAAGTAGAATATTGTTTTTCTTTATTAAAAGTTTATATTTCAAGACTAACCTGAGTAATTCACTCTGTGGGCCACAGCTTCACATACAGACTGTTTATCCAGGTCTGTATCAGGACCTGTATGTAAGCAGTGTAGGCCTACCAGTGCATTAGTTTTCTTATCGGCTGTTGTTATTGTGTTGTTGTCTAGGTGAGTCAGAGAGAGAGAAGCCTTTTACAATCAACACCAGACTCTGATCGCCTGCTGAGTGACACCCTGCAGCTACTTACCATGCTGTACCCAGCATAGTGCCCTCACATGACTAATGGGGACGACTCGCTCTCACTCCCCGGAGGCTCCATGTCAATTTTCATTAGCTAACGTAAATATCAGATAATGACCATGTTACAGCCCAGATAAGATAACGAGACATGTTTAATGACAGAAAGCCTTATTTGGTTTCATTAAGGATGCAATATGTATGGTGATTGGACACAGAGTGAGGTGGGATGGCTGTAATGACCCAAGAGTAATTGGTTATCAGTCTTTCAGCATTAGGATTTTCATCTGAGGTAGGGTGGGTTATTACTTGGTCCACTCTAATTAGGGGTTCAACCAGCGAAGCTAGGTTATTATTTATTCTGTTGAATTGGTGAATAAAAAGCAAATTCCTGTGAGACGGTCAGGCCCAGGAGGTTGCAACCTTGCATGATTCTTAAAGGGCCACACCTTCTCATGCAATGCCAGGCCAATTGGCTACATGGTGGCGTTATAACAAGCAATTTAAAATACTAACTTTGGAAGCTCACACCCCTCACCCTGTTTGAGCTAGACTCCTGAAATTCGGTACATAGGTCCCTATGCTCATCTAGACAACAACACATTACCACAATAACAACAGCCGGTAAGAAAACTAGACTTCAGTGCAGCTTTTGACATTATCGATCTTAGTCTGCTGCTGGAAAAACTTGTGTTATGGCCTTACAACCCCTGCTATAATGTGGATAAAGAGTTACTTGTCTAACAGAACACGGAGGGTGTTCTTTAATGGAAGCCTCTCAAACATAATCCAGGTAGAAGCAGGAATTCCCCAGGGTAGCTGTTTAGGCCCCTTGCTTTTTTCAATATTTTCTAACAACATGCCACTGGCGTTGAGTAAGGCCAGTGTGTCTATGTATGCGGATGACTCAACACTATACATGTCAGCTACTACAGTGACTGAAATGACTGCAACATTTAACAAAGAGCTGCAGTTAGTTTTGGAATCGGTAGCAAGGAATAAGTTAGTCCTAAATATTTCCAAAACTTAAAGCATTGTATTTAGGACAAATCATTCACTAAACCCTAAACCTAAACTAAATCTCGTAATGAATAATGTGGAAATTGACAGTTGAGGTGACTGTCATGGTCAAAACATATTGATACAACAGTAGCTAAGATGGGGAGAAATCTGTCTATAATAAAGCGGTGCTCTGCCTTCTTAACAACACTATCAACAAGGCACGTCCTACCTAGCTGTCTGTTTAAATTACTAGCACACAGCTTGGACACCCATGCATACCCCACAAGACTTGCCACCAGAGTTCTCTTCACAATCCCGAAGTCCAGAACAGACTATGGGAGGCGCACAGTACTACATAGAGCCATGACTGCATGGAACTCTATTCCACATCAGGTAACTGATGCAAGCAGTAGAATCATATTTAAAAAGCAGGTAAAAATACACCTTATGGAACAGCGGGGACTGTGAAGTAACACGAACATAGCCACAGACACGTGCTTACACACACGTGATAACATAAGCACTATACACACACCTACACATGGGTTTTGCATTGTAGACATCTGGTAGTAGAGTATGGGCCCGAGGACACACACTTAGTCTGTTGTGAATTCTGTAATGAATGTATTGTAATGTTTTTAAAATTGTATAAGTGCCTTCATTTTGCCGGACCCCAGGAAGAGTAGCTGCTGCCTTGACACATGGCATCTATGGACCAAGGTCTCACAATGCATGTTTTTCCAGGCTAGCATCTCAAACAACATGGCAGGTACTGACCAATAAACATTCAAGTGCCCTGTGACCTGACACATAAATGGATATACAGTGGGGCAAAAAAGTATTTAGTCAGCCACCAATTGTGCAAGTTCTCTCACTTAAAAAGATGAGAGAGGCCTGTAATTTTCATCATAGGTACACTTCAACTATGACAGACAAAATGAGGGAAAAAAATCCAGAAAATCACATTGTAGGATTTTTTATGAATTTATTTGCAAATTATGGTGGAAAATAAGTATTTGGTCACATACAAACAAGCAAGATTTCTGGCTCTCACAGACCTGTAACTTCTTCTTTAAGAGGCTCCTCTGTCCTCCACTCGTTACCTGTATTAATGGCACCTGTTTGAACTTGTTATCAGTATAAAAGACACCTGTCCACAACCTCAAACAGTCACAGTCCAAACTCCACTATGGCCAAGACCAAAGAGCTGTCAAAGGACACCAGAAACAAAATTGTAGACCTGCACCAGGTTGGGAAGACTGAATCTGCAATAGGTAAGCAGCTTGGTTTGAAGAAATCAACTGTGGGAGCAATTATTAGGAAATGGAAGACATAAAAGACCACTGATAATCTTCCTCGATATGGGGCTCCACGCAAGATCTCACCCCGTGGGGTCAAAATGATCACAAGAACGGTGAGCAAAAATCCCAGAACCACACGGGGGGACCTAGTGAATGACCTGCAGAGAACTGGGACCAAAGTAACAAAGCCTACCTACAAAATAGAACTTTTTGGTAAAAACTCAACTCGTCGTGTTTGGAGGACAAAGAATGCTGAGTTGCATCCAAAGAACACCATACCTACTGTGAAGCATGGGGGTGGAAACATCATGCTTTGGGGCTGTTTTTCTGCAAAGGGACCAGGACGACTGATCCGTGTAAAGGAAAGAATGAATGGGGCCATGTATCGTGAGATTTTGAGTGAAAACCTCCTTCCATCAGCAAGGGCATTGAAGATGAAACGTGGCTGGGTCTTTCAGCATGACAATGATCCCAAACACACCGCCCGGCAACGAAGGTGTGGCTTCAGAAGAAGCATTTCAAGGTCCTGGAGTGGCCTAGCCAGTCTCCAGATCTCAACCCCATAGAAAATCTTTGGAGGGAGTTGAAAGTCCGTGTTGCCCAGCGACAGCCCCAAAACATCACTGCTCTAGAGGAGATCTGCATGGAGGAATGGGCCAAAATACCAGCAACAGTGTGTGAAAACCTTGTGAAGACTTACAGAAAACGTTTGACCTCTGTCATTGCCAACAAAGAGTATATAACAAAGTATTGAGGTAAACTTTTGTTATTGACCAAATACTTATTTTCCACCATAATTTGCAAATAAATATATTAAACATCCTACAATGTGATTTTCTGGATTTCTTTTTCTCATTTCGTCTGTCATAGTTGAAGTGTACCTATGATGAAAATTACAGGCCTCTCTCATCTTTTTAAGTTGGAGAACTTGCACAATTGGTGGCTGACTAAATACTTTTCTGCCCCACTGTAAATCAGACATGGTTATTTGTATTGAAACAAAACAAAATGTACCCAACACTGTCAAGACTCAGCATATGCAAGAACAATCTGATCCACCATATATTAATATCTCTTAATCTGTTTGACAAAGTAATGGAATTTGCAACACACTGTTTGACCTCATGGTGGTGCTGTTGGCTTATATCGGCCATGTTGTTTGAACTAGAGTCTTGGAAAATATTGGTGCTGATCAGTCAAGCGGTTCTCGAGTAGAAGACGTTTCAAGTAGTCAACATCATTAAAATGGTCCAAAATCCATCAAAAGCATATTGGATGATCTTGTTTGATTTTGAGTTGTGATATTTGGGAAACATGGTAAGAAGTACAGAAGTACACTACATGATCAGAAGTATGTGGACACCTGCTTGTCGAATATATAAAAAAATCTGTTAATCCCCCCTTTACTGCTATAACAGCCTCCACTCTTCTGGGAAGGCTTTCAACTAGAACAGTGCTGCAGGGAGTTGTTCAACACCGATCTCAACAAACCATTTCTGTAAGGACCCCACTTGGTGCACGGGGGCATTGTCATGCTGAAACAGGAAAGGGCCTTCTCCAAACTGTTGCCACAAAGTTGGAAGCACAGAATCGTCTAGAATGATTCTAAGGTGCCTAGCCCAAACCATAAAAACAGCCCCAGACCATTGTTCCTCTTCTACCAAGCTTTACAGTTGGCACTATGCATTTGGGCAGGTAGTGTTGTCCTGGCAACCGCCAATCCCCGATTCATCCGTTGGACTGCCAGATGGTTAAGTATTATTCATCACTCCAGAGAACACGTTTCCACTGAGTCCAATGGCGGCGATCTTAACGCCACTCCAGCCGACGCTTGGCATTGCACATGGTGATCTTGTGTGCGGCTGCTCGGCCAAGGAAACCCATTTCATGAAGCTCCCGACAAACAGTTATTGTGCTGACATTGCTTCCAGGGGCAGTTTGGAACTCGGTAGTGAGTGTAGCAACTGAGGACAGACGATTTTTACGCGCTGTGAGCTTGTGTGGCCTATCACTTCGCAGCTGAGCTGATGTTGCTCCTAAACGTTTCACAATATCAGCACTTACAGTTGACCAGGGCAGCCCTAGCGGGGCAGAAATTTGACTGTGTGCTCAATGTTATACACCTGTCAGCAACGGGTGTGGCTGATGGTTGCACTGCGGGGCCAAAGCTTGAACCCCAGCATGGCTGCTTGCAGGTACAGTATATTTCTATCTTGATTGGATCATTTGAGTGGATGAGGGGAAGCAATTTACTATTCATAAGGTTGTAGGCTGCCTGAGAGACAGGGAAGGGGGAGAAAGAGGGGAGAGTGCGAGAGAGAGAGACAGAGGAGGAGAGGGATGAGAGAAAGAGAACGTGTCTGCGTGTGTGAGTGAGTGTGAGAGAGAGAGGTGGGTGGGTACTCTGGACAGGTTGCGGCTAGATCACATAGTTCTCTCATGTCTAAGGCTCTTTGGTTGAATTAATGATTCATCAATACATTCCTGGAAGTAGAAGCAAGATTCTAGGATTCAAGCAGTATTTGAGTGTCATCTCCCCTCTGATTTTCTTTTTTTGTTGTTGCCCGAAGTGTGTCAAATCTCTATCTATAGTCTTAATCTATGATATGCTACTAAAACCATTTGTTTTTCTAATAAAACACTGCTATTTATTTCCCGTGGACTGCATTCCTAAAAACTCTTAAAATCTAATTTAATCCCTTGGCCTTCCTAGCCTTCGGACTGGAGCAATGCTGCTGCAAACACACTTATTTTCTGGATAGGAAGAGATCTGGGTCACATGCTTGAATTATCTATTTGCAGGGTTGCATGCATCAATGCCAAGAAATTTCATAAGGGTAACTTTGCCCAAGGAAAACGAGAGCCATCTGTGTAGGATGGAGCCGTCGGCCAAGAAGAGAGGGACGACAGAGAACAGAGGCAGCTCCTCGACGAGGGCGCAGCGCTCCTCCTGCTCCAGCCTCAAGGTACGATCAGAACTTCTAGGCCTCCCTCTGCCGCTCTCTGATTCTCTTTGCCTCTGACTCTCTGAGACTATCTCTGACTCGCTTAAGGGCTCTATTCAATCTGTATTACGGAAGTTCAGTGTTACAGAACGATTTAAATTTAAAGGCAATGTTCCCGCATTAGAGGAGACGGCATTCATGTCAGCGCAATCAGAAATTACCTTTACATTTTTAATCACGCAGTTGGTACCGCTTCAGCAATACAGATTGAATAGAGCCCTAACTCTCCTCTCCTCTCTGCCTCCTTCTTCCTCTCCACCTCTCCTCTCCTCTGCATGCCTCCTCTCCTGTTAAGGTTAGCATTTAGTGGGGGGGCAACTTCTACCTGGAACTTTCTCTAGGTATACTATACCTCTGTTGTGGCAGGAAGAGCAGCCATACTGAACTCTGTCACCTGACAAGGGGGTTGTCCAGCTCATTTGACCACGTGTGAGTCAGTGGGGCCATGTGTGGATGTTACATGTTTTTCTCCTATCCTGTTAGCTACCCATGTTATTTAATGTCATTGGGCCTTGATAGCCTTTCTTTCCGATTTGGGATGGAGACTTTTCCATGACATGCAGAACCAGGCGAAAAAGAGAGGTTGCACGAGTTTAAGGACTAGACATTGAAATAGTTTTAATATTTTTTTAGGGAATTAAATGGATGTGAGAAGGATTCAGTAGGGGAAAGAGAACACGCTGGATGAAGCCGAAGACTGCAGGTGAAGGATCCGGGGGGGTGGTCTCTGAGTTTGGTTTGTAGACAACAGGACTGCTGTGGTGATGGCAATCTCCAAAACAAGAACTCAAAATTTGTCGAACCCTGGACAGGAAGTGAGTTGTTCTGGACTGCAGGTGCTGAATGGTTGGCAATATAGTTTAGGTAGTACAGCATATGGACGAGATGCCCACGGAGTGGCCCAACCTTAGACCCCAGGAGAGCAAGCAGAAGCGACTGTGGCAAGGGAAAAAAAACTCTGGAAGGATGAAAACCGTGAGGATTCAGGCACAGCTAGGAAGCCAACCCTCTTTTGGCTGGTTGGGTGGGAATCGGTGCGTGAGGTAGACGATGTCCATGAAAAGAGGCAGGAACTAAAAAACAGTGCTTGAGTTAATGCAGGTTCTGAGAGATGAGCATGTTGTGTGCTCTCCTGATGTTGATGTCAGAGCGGATGTAGGAGTGATAGGCTTTAGTGGACCAGCATGTGAGGAGTTTTATGGTATGGTCTGGGGTAGGGTTGCAAAGGGTCAGAAACTTTCCGGTAAATTTCCGAAAATTTCCATGGGAAGTTAAGCCCGGGAGATTTGGGAATTTTGCTTAAATTCATCAAAAAAGTTAGCTTATAACAGTGAACCTTTTTTTGTGGGATACACAAAAGGCACTTCTAGGTCTTGTGGCGTATTTTGGTTAAACTATCCCCAATTCAATGGAATTGCAACCCTTTGCATGCACGGTGCGTTCTACCATCACATGTGCAGTGCACTTTTCCATCACATGTACAGCTGATTCTCAAGATCTTGCACACTAATGAGATGCTATTGAGCCCACACTACTTCACTTTCTGATTCAAGGACTACACGCTTTCTGGTAAGTTTTGATTACAATATTGGGTGGGGGGGAATATATTTTATACAACAGATAATTTTTTGTTAACTAGTACATAGTAGCCTACTGCAAAGTGTGTTTAAATAATTTCTAACTTGTTAACAATTTCTGCTAGTTAGTGTTTGCTACCATGTGGGTGTTAGCTTGCTTGAGCCTGCTAACTGAGGAGTGTTAATTCACCTGTTTCCATACACGTTTAATTTTAAAACATTTTAAAATATCTTACAAAGGAGTTGTTTAACTTTATCTGTACATGGAATTGTATTTGTTATTTTTTTTACAGTTTTTTTCCTAATCTTTACAGTAAAATGCCATGGGCACTATCTGATGTTTGGAGACATTTCACTGCAGCTAATGTAGAAGGAAAAGCTGTGTACATTTGCAAAATACTGTGCAAATCATATGTGAAGAATGAAACAAAGATGCAGAATCATCTGGCCAAGTGCATAAAAGTTCCCTCAGCGCTCACAACAAGCAACCTCAGACAAAAGTCGCAAAAGTGTTATAGCAGCAATCTACCTCACCAAGCAAAGTGAGAAGAATAAGAGCACCACATTGAAGCTGCCCAGCAACACCCGTTGGGGTGGTGTTGTCATCATGTTTGACAGTCTCCTGGAGGGGAAGGAGTCTCTCCAAGAAATGTTAATATCACAGTCTGCCGTATGGACAGCCCCATCGAGAGGATCCTCCTGGATTATGTAATTGTCGAATTGCCCACTGCCCTGCCCACTTCACTGTTGCTTCAAGCAGAGGAAACTGCAGTTCTGAAATACATAAAAAAGCGTGAAGACTTATGCCTGAAGCCCATACAAGCCGCAGCGTACATGTTGGACCCCAAGTATGCTGGCAAGAGCGTCCTGTCTGGTGCAGAGATCAACAAGGCCTATGGTGTCATCACTACCGTGTCTCGCCACCTTTGCCTGGATGATGGCAAGGTTCTTGGCAGTCTGGCGAAGTCCACTTCCAAGCAAGGGCTTTGGGATGGAGATGCAATATGGCAGTCGTGCCAACATATTTCATCAGCCACCTGGTGGAAGGAACTTTTTGGATCTGAGGCTCTTTCCTCTGTTGCCTCCATCATCCTCCAAATCCCACCAACATCAGCCTCCTCAGAGCGCAACTGGTCCTTGTTTGTGAACACACACACACCAAAGCACGCAACAGGCTGACCAAGGGTTGAAAAATGGGTGGCCATCCGGGCAAATTTGAGGCTTTTTGAGCCTGACAACGAGCCATCCTCAAAAAGGTTGGAAAGTGACAGTGAAGATGAGGCCTCAGAGTCTGATGTTCAAGAGGTGGACATTGAGGAGGTCCAGGGAGAAGACATGGAAGCCTGAGAGGAAGACAAACAAAGCTTTAGTTTCTAGACTATCATTTTACAGATGTATGATGAAAACGTTTTTGGGAGATGTGATGGATCATTGGGCATCATTCAATATTCCGTTTTATTGTTCAGTGAAATCATCCCATGTGAAGAGTCAACTCCTTTAATTAAAGTTCAACATGTAACTAAATTGTTTTTTATTTCTATTGGAAGGATTTAATAATTTCCAATTATATCTACTTATGATAAGATAAAAGGTTTATGTTTCTGTCTCCATGTGATATGGTAAATATAGTCAATGCAAAAAATATTTAAATGGTATTAATATTAATTTGCATATATTTCCGTTAATTCACATATATTCCCGTTAATTCCCACGGAAATGTTCCACTTCTGAATATTCCCCCAAATGTTATGAAAGCAGACAGCTTGAGAGCTAATGTGGTCAGAATTTGATGATGAGGTATTCCAGATCGGGAATTCCTGTACTTTACCACAATCACACCATGTTGTTAATCATGAGACATACTCCTCCACCTCTGTGTTTCCCGGAGAGTTCCTTCTTCCTGTTCACACAATGAACGGAGAACCCCGCTGACTGTATGGATGGGGACAATATATCCAGAGATAGCCATGATAGTGGTCCATATCCCAAGGATATTAGTTCAGTTCTACACTCTCAGGTGATGGATTTCTGTTGTTTTCTCCTGAAGCACTCTGGAAAGTATGTCAGTCAATCCAATACCTGCCAGCGAAAGTTGTTGCCATAGTGAAACATGAAAAGTGACTGACGTTGCTCTCTCAACAGAGCACATTAGGAACTGTCACGTGTGCTCCCTCTCCGGCCTCTAGGTCACCAGGCTGCTCGTTATGGCGCACACCACTCACCAGCGTTACGCACATAATGACACTCACCTGGACTCCATCACCTCCTTGATTACCTGCCCTTTATATGTCACTCCCTTTGGTTTCTTCCCCAGTCATCATTGTTTCTGTTTCATGTCGGTGAGCTGTTTGTGTTTCTTGTTTTGTTCATTTTTTATTAAATGTATTCACTCCCTAAACTTCCTTCGCAACTCTTAGCGTACATCGTTACAGGACAAGTCACATGGGTCTTTCTGGACCTCTTTCTCCCTTTTAAATTTCTTTGATATATCCACTGCAAGCTGAGAGAATGGGCCTGGGGAAATGTTGTAGCCACCCTCAAATTCATAGACACAGTGGATGCAAAGGCTGACAGTCCATAGCTGTGTACGAAATCTGTCTTGCCTATTACTTACTAAAACTGCATTCTGTGTACTTATTATACTACATACAATTTAGAACATACTGTTTAGTAAGAATGTATGCAGTAGGCAACAAATACTAACATATTAGACTCATATTAGTGCTGGGGACAATAAAAGGCCACTCTAAAATGTGCAGTTTTGTCACACAACAGAATGCGACAGATGTCTCAAGTTTTGAGGGAGTGTGCAATTGTCATGGTGACTACAGGAATGTCCACCAGAGCTTTTGCCAGAGAATTGAATGTTCATTTCTCTACCATAAGCCACCTTTAGCAGTATGTCCAACTGGCCTCACAACGGACGACCACGTGTATGGCGTTGTGTTTGCGAGCGGTTTTCTGATGTCAACGTGCCCCATGGTGGCGGTGTGGGGTTATGGTATGGGTAGGCATAAGCTACGGATCGAGTCCGAGTCACGAGTCCCTATGGCTGAAGTCCGAGTCCCAGTGCTCGAGTCCTGGTCCAAGTGTTCAAGTCTGAGCCACTGGGTCCACATTAACTCAAAATAAAGTTATTTACCCAGTCAAATGTAGTGTAGTGGCCCAAAAAACGTAGCGGTGGTATTATGGGTCAGCCTAAAGTCTAGCCTTATGGGTAGCCTAAGGTCTAGAATCAAGCCGTTTTCCCTCAGGAAAAGAGGGAGACTTGGCTACGTTGGCTACAGAACCTGTATATGAAATGCAGTGTGAAGACTACAGATTCAAAGAGGCTACTTTTCTATAGCCTACTCAAGGGAGAGAAAAACATAGCTAGACTGTTGTTTTACTATTAAACTCAATGCTGCTATTGTTTTTTATTTCGTAAAGCAGCGTGTGTTTCTTAACAAGGCAAAGGGTAGTTAAATAGAAGGCTGGTGGTGACTGGTTAGCTAAAGTGAAGCAAGAGAGTCACCTGCACATTATGTATAAATGGAGCCGGAGCAGAGCCTGTCCGCTTTTCTGCCCACACGCATCGCTTTCTCCCCAGCAGCTCACCAGCTGTGTTTGCCGGTTGTGACACATCCTTCCCACTGCTTAACAGAACTGCACATCTGTGTTGCTAATATTAATCATGATTATTATTGAAAAGCTCTCAATCTCTTCAAAAACTCTTGTCCTGTCCACACTTAGTAGTCAAATGTTAGTCACATAGATAATTGTGTCTCGTCTCGTTTTAGTAAACTGAAATGAAAAATCTATTTAGTTTACTTCTAGTTTTTCTGGCTTTATTTTGTCAGATATAGTCTCGTCAACTGCCACTGAAAAATAGGTGTTTGATGAATATTTTAGTCACTATTTTAGTTGACAAAATTAACACTGAGTCTTCAACCTAATTTGAAGCCCCATCCCTCAGCTTTATAGCTGTTTTTTTTATCAAGGAGTGAGCCTTTAATCGCCTAAAAACAAAGGATTTGGGTCCACCTCAGAGAGTAGCAGCTTGTTATTCTTCAGGATTAACGCTGCATGAGACAATGGTGTCTAAGCCTCTTAAAATAAGACTGTTTGTTAAAGTATGTTCAAAGTTGAAAAAGGGTAAGTTTCTCAGGATTGTTAGTTAGCCCGCCGGTGTGGCTCAGGATTCTATGGTGTTTGTTGGAACTGTAATGCCATGATAAATACATATCACAATATTCTACTTGTTAGCACATCGTGGTGCTGTTTCCACTGGTATTGGTAGACTATTTAACAGGAAAGTATGTGGTAACTCGAATTGGTACTTCCTGGTACACAAATGGTGTAACCAAATGGTGCATAGTGGTGCTTGGTTTAATGAATCCCAAAGAAACAAATAGCCTAAGTAATTAATAGATTATTAGTTTATTACCATTTTGCCATGTTATTTCTTAGTAAATGGGCTTCCTGGTCATTTCTGTTCTTTATGATAAAGTGCTACTTTTTCTCTTTCATATTCACAATGAGATGAGGCTATGGGGCTAATATGGCTAAGATCAACTTATGTTGGAATATTCACATGTAGCCATATCTATGACTAGAAGACATTTTAGAAATCGAAGACCTAAAAAAGAGATACAATAGAGCTCAGATTGTAAAAGTATTCTCTTTTTAGTCATAGATATGGCTAATTCACGTGTAACCTAGATAGCCATAATATGACCATGCAGAAAATCCATTTTAAGTAGCAGATCCTGGGTTAATTGTGACTGTAAACACTCTATAGACCCTTTGTTGGGGTGTAAAGAAAGGATCTATTGTATGGCCTTGCATTGGAAAAGTATGACTAACTAAAGCTGATTAACTATGTGACTATGTTACTTATGACAGTGCTGTGAGATTTGACTTACACATGTTGACACACATGTGGACCATAGATAAAACATAAATTCAGAGCTGGGCACAGTGTTTTTCCTTTCAATTAAATGCAGATCACTGAGTTATTAGTTTTCTATTAGTGTAAGAGACATTCGAGGCCTACATGTCCTTCTACTTTGCTCTGTTGATACAGGATATTGATACTAGGAGACAGTGTAATTATGTATTCCCACTAGACAAGCTTTTGCAACGTTTTCTACCTACCAGGCTGCTGTGTCTGTCTCTGAATAACTAAACATTAGAAATGCCATGTCATTATAGAAGAGCCGAAGGATTTGTTAGCCGTTAGCGGTTAGCCTAGCACATCTTCGCTAAACCCTTAGGCACCGGAGATTACTCTTGCTGCTCTTTGTATCCTAATAGCCTCCAGTAGAGTTACCAGCAGAGGAAATCCTAAAGCCGTAGTGGTAAATTCTGGGAAATTAGGCTCCAGAGGCTCGAGGGACTCCAGAGGGCTCAGGTCACGTGCAAGGTTTGGCTGCTGGTCAGGTTGCTACTTCCATGCATGTGTAATGTGATCTAACTCTGATCTAGCTCAGAGTATTGCAATATGACCAAAATATCATATTTTTTACATATTTGACGCTTTTTGAATAATCAAAGTTCAAAATATGCTTCCTGAGTAGTGCATGCATTTCCTTAAATTGTGTTATAATTTCCACACTGTACCACATTTATAGTGTCTTTGTATGCCTCTATTTTGTAAAAAAGTCCATTTTCCTTTATCAGAGTAATTATTCTCCTCTATGACCATGTATTCTGAACAAAAATATAAACGCAACATGCAACAATTTCAAAGATTTTACTGAGTTACAGTTCATATAAGGAAGTCAGACAACTGAAATAAATTAGGCCCTAATCTATTGCTCTCACATGACTGGGAATACAGATATGCGTCTGTTGGTCATAAATCTTTTTTAAAAAAGGTAGAGGCGGGGATCAGAAAACCAGTCAGCATCTGGTGTGACCACCATTTGCCTCATGGAGTGCGACACGTCTCCTTCACATAGAGTTGATCAGGCTGTTGGTTGTGGCCTGTGGAATGTTGTCCTACTCCTCTTCATTGGCTGTGCGAAGTTGCTGAATATTGGCAGGAACTGGAGCACGCTGTCATACACATAAATCCAGAGCATCCCAAACATGCTCAATGGGTGACATGCCTGTTGATTATTCAGGCCATCGAAGAAGTAGGACATTTTCAGCTTCCAGGAATTGTGTACAGATCCTTGCGACATGGGTCTGTGCATTATCATGCTGAAACATGAGGTGATTTCGGCAGATGAATGGCACGACAATGGGCCTCGGGATCTTGGCACGGTATCTCTATGCATTGAAATTGCTATTGCTAAAATGTAATTGTGTTCGTTGTCTGTAGCTTATGCCTGCCCATGCCATAACCCTACCGCCATAACGGGGCACGCTGTTCACAATGTTGACATCAGCAAACCACTCGCCCACACTAAATTATTTGCAGGAAAGTATAGGTTACATGCGTGAAGTGGATCTTAAGTAATCTATGAACGTTTGAACATTTTGGCAATCTACTGTTATAATCTCCACCCGGCACAGCCAGAAGAGGACTGGCCACCCCTCAGAGCCTGGTTCCTCTCTATAGGTTTCTTCCTAGGTTCCTGCCTTTCTATGGAGTTATGAATTAGGGGAAGATATCTCTCCTTCCTCATATCTTCCCTTTTTCCTGCCTTTCCTCTCTCCTACCTGGACCCAACAGTCTATGCTGCTCTGGATTTGACTGTCTGAAAATGAAGAGAGAGAGGAGGGTGAGAGAAAGGGAGGGAGGGAGGGAGGGAGGGAGGGAGGGAGGGAGAGAGAGACCCAGACAGAGGGAGGTCAAGGTTTGGCTTTTTCAAGAGAGGTTTTATTACTGCCACTTTATTACTGACTGTTTCATCCTAACATCGTTGGTGCCGACGTGGATAACAATATCTCTATACTCTCTACACTCGCCAGATTTAGCTTTAGCCAGCACCATCTTCAGATTAGCCTTAACGTCGGTAGCGCTGCCCCCCTGGTAAACAGTGTATGATCGCTGGATGATTAGTTTTAAGTCTAATACTGCGGGTAATGGAGTCGCCAATGACTAGAGTTTTCAATTTGTCAGAGCTAATGGTGGGAGGCCTCGGCGTCTCAGACGCCGTAACGGGAGGAGTAGAGACCAGAGAAGGCTCGGCCTCTGACTCTGACCCGCTGCTTAATGGGGAGAACCGGTTGAAAGTTTCTGTCGGCTGAATGAGCGACACCGGTTGAGCATTGCTACAGCATTTCCTTCCAGAAGCCATGAAAAAATTGTCCATAAGGCGATCGTTCTCCTGTATATTATGAGTACAGCGACTGCAATTAGAAGGCATCATGTTAATGTTGCTACTTAGCTTCGGTTGGTGGAGGTCCTGACGAAACACGTCCAGATAAAGCGTCCGGAGTGACAAAGTTGAATGAAAAAAAGTTGAGCGATGGAAAAACAAAAAATATAGACGGTAATTAAAAAGTAAAACCCGTAAAGTTGGCAGGTAACAAAGTTAGGTTAGCAACAGAACGCACAGCAGCACGTAAACAAGTCTGTTAGTTGTGACCGGAAGTCACAGGTGCTCACAGGTGCTCTTCTACTTGGAACCAAAAGGGTTCTACCTGCAATCAACAAGGGTTCTTTAAAAGGTTATCCTATGGGGACATCCGAAGATCCCTTTTAGGTTCTAAAAAGGATAGCACTTTTTTTTTCTAAGACTGAAGGCCAGTCCATAATGTATAAGTTCCCCCTCCTAGTCAAAACCAATCCTTTCTTCATCAGTCGCTAGGGTTGAGTCATCGGTCTCTCACATAGGGAGCCATCTTAAGTCTGACGTAGACTCTTAATCCTCCCTTTGTCCTGGTCTTCCTCATTACCCTGTAGTTACAGATACACTCTGCCTTCCCTCTCATCCTCCATTCCCCCTTTTCCTTTCCCTCTTCTATCCTCCTCTGCTTCTATGATGTAGGCCTAGTTGAATATTAAACAGGAAATGTGATAGCAGTTGCTAAAATAGGCTAATAGCCAATGAAAAGTAGAGCTGTGGTGTACATCAGAGCAACACAGGGGTTAATAACCAATATCTCTTTCCCCCATCCCCTTTCTTCTATCTCTCACTTTTTGCCGCCTTCCTTTCTCCTTTCTTCCTCCCCTCATGCTCTTCAGATGTTCCTTGTGGCCCTGTCGTTTGCCTACTTTTCCAAGGCCTTGTCTGGCAGCTACATGAAGAGCACAATAACCCAGCTGGAGAGGCGCTTTGACATCCCCAGTTACCTAACAGGCGTCATCGACGGGAGCTTTGAGATAGGTAAGTAAGTGTCTGCGTCACAGGTCCCCATCCCCCTGTCCTCACCTTGTCCTCATCCCCAGGGCTATTTTGGGCTTCTGTTCTAACCATGTTGTTGTGAAAGAGAAGAGATGTGAATGGGTCACCAAGGCCTTCTAGGAAGTCTCATTTATCAAGTGTGTGTGCACAAAAAAACTATAAACCTTGTGTGCACCAGATTTCCCACAAAGGCTGGTATTTATCCATTTTGAACTTGTGGGAAAGTGTACAGCTCAGACCATTCGTACGCACAACTTGAAGTGGTTGATCAATTGTATTGCAAGTAAATATTGTTCTTATGGGGGAAATGGTGTTTGATGAACGAGACTAATAAAAAAATTCAAACGTCGGCCTAATGATGAAACAGATGCATTAGATGTTGTTAAGAAGATCGCATAGCAGCATGTAGCCTAATATATTTATTTTACTTTTATTATATAGGCCTAAATTAATCTCAGAGCCTATACCAAGGCAGGAGATAAAAACACAATGATGTACTGATAAACAAAATATTGAACAACAATTCGTCTTTTGATTAGAAGTGTTGGCTGAAGCATTTACTTTTAAATTGTTTGAATAGACAATCAATCTTGCAGAATGCACGGCCAGTGTTTGGCACTCGCTATAGGCGTCATGCATTTTTAGTTTGAAAGTCACTGAAACATATTCTGCCTACACATCTACAAAAATATGATCAAACTTACCATTGCGCCTTCTTTGAGAAACCGTCATGGCCCAGTTCAAACATCAAATCAAAATCAAATCAAAGTGTATTGGTCGCATACACAGATTTGCAGATGTTATCGCATGTGCAGTGCGCTAGTTTTGATGTCTTCACTATTATTCTACATTGTAGAAAATAATAAAAATAAAGAAAAACCCTTGAACGAGTAGGTCTTCTAAAACTTTTGACCGGTAGTGTATATGTATTTTTAAATATATATATATATATATATATATATATATATATATATATATATATATATATATATATATATATATATATATATATATATACTTCCAGCTTATACATTTTACGGACACAGTACATTTTACAATAGTTATCTTTTGTTTGTTTTCAGTCCCGTCCTTCAGCTACCCTCAACCCCTCCCATCTATCCTTGAAGACCATCTGGATTTGATTTCTATTTGCCATATATTTTCCAACTGTGCTGTTTCACAATAGTTCAGAACCTAAACTCAGCAAAAAAATAAACATCCTCTCACTGTCCACCGTGTTTATTTTCAGCAAACTTAACATGTGTAAATATTTGTATGAACATAACAAGTTTCAACACCTGAGACATAAACTGAACAAGTTCCACAGACGTGTGGGAAAAAAATAAACATCCTCTCAGTGTCAACCGCATTTATTTTCAGCAAACTTAACATGTGTAAATATTTGTATGAACATAACAAGATTCAACAACTGAGACATAAACTGAACAAGTTCCACAGACATGTGACTAACAGAAATGGAATAATGTGTCCCTGAACAAAGGGGGGGTCAAAATCAAAAGTAACAGTCAGTATCTGGTGTGGCCACCAGCTGTATTAAGTACTGCAGTGCATCTCCTCTTCATGGACTGCACCAGATTTGCCAGTTCTTGCTGTGAGATGTTACCCAACTCTTCCACCAAGGCGCCTGCAAGTTCCTGGACATTTCTGGGGGGAATGGCCCTAGCCCTCACCCTCCGATCCAACAGGTCCCAGACGTACTCAATGGGATTGAGATCCGGGCTCTTCGCTGGCCATGGCAGAACACTGACATTCCTGTCTTGCAGGAAATCACGCACAGAATGAGCAGTATGGTGGTGGCATTGTCATGCTGGAGGGTCATGTCAGGATGAGCCTGCAGGAAGGGTACCACATGAGGGAAGAGGATGTCTTCCCTGTAACGCACAGCGTTGAGATTGCCTGCAATGACAACAAGCTCAGTCCGATGATGCTGTGACACACCGCCCCAGACCATGACGGAACCTCCACCTCCAAATCGATCCCGCTCCAGAGTACAGGCCTCGGTGTAACGCTCATTCCTTCGACGATAAACGCGAATCCAACCATCACCCCTGGTGAGACAAAAACATTGTTGCCGGTGATGTCTGGTGAGGACCTGCCTTACAACAGGCCTACAAGCCCTCAGTCCAGCCTCTCTCAGCCTATTGCGGACAGTCTGAGCACTGATGGAGGGATTGTGCGTTCCTGGTGTAACTCGGGCAGTTGTTGTTGCCACCCTGTACCTGTCCCGCAGGTGTGATGTTCGGATGTACCGATCCTGTACAGGTGTTGTTACACGTGGTCTGCCACTGCGAGGACAATCAGCTGTCCGTCCTGTCTCCCTGTAGCGCTGTCTTAGGCATCTCACAGTACGGACATTGCAATTTATTGCCCTGGCCACATCTGCAGTCCTCATGCCTTCTTGCAGCATGCCTAAGGCACGTTCACGCAGATGAGCAGGGACCCTGGGCATCTTTCTTTTGGTGTTTTTCAGGTTCAGTAGAAAGGCCTCTTTAGTGTCCTAAGTTTTCATAACTGTGACCTTAATTGCCTACCGTCTGTAAGCTGTTAGTGTCTTAACGACCGTTCCACAGGTGCATGTTCATTAATTGTTTATGGTTCATTGAACAAGCATGGGAAACAGTTTTTAAATCCTTTACAATGAAGATCTGTGAAGTTATTTGGATTTTTACGAATTATCTTTATAAGACAGAGTCCTGAAAAAGGGACGTTTCTTTTTTTGCTGAGTTTAGATCCATTTTACGGGCACAGTATATTTTACATTAGTTATCTTCATATTTTTAGTCCCACCCTTCTGCTCGCCTCAAGGGCCTTTCTGTGTAGAGTAGACGGAAACCAGGAGAAGCCTGCTGTAGGATGAGCTGTGTGCCTCTTGTCGTGGCTCCAATGCCCCCAACCACAGGGAGAGAGAAAAGTGCTGAAGCAACTCAGGAGAGCTCCATAGACTAGCCTCGAAGGCAATTCTGTATTTAACCACCCTCTAATAGCAGGATGTACTCTGTGCCTCTTGACCTGCTCAAATCATAGAGACGTTTCTCTTTTGGGAAACCCTTAGCAACAAACAAAGCAGTTATTCTAGTCCACACAGTATTTTAAATGAATGAAGGAAAATACAACACATTCACAGTCAGAGAGCTGTGAGTTCAGGTGTTTTCAGTACAATAGCTCTCACCACAATAAAAATAGTTATTTTCCTTAAGCAATATTTTGAACAAATGCAGGGCACAATGACTCTTTAATAAGGATCGGACCCTTTTTTTCAATTTTCGCCTAAAATGACATACCCAAATCTAACTGCCTGTAGCTCAGGACCCAAAGCAGGGATATGCATATTCTTGATACCATTTGAAAGGAAACACTTTGAAGTTTGTGGAAATGTTAAATTAATGTAGGAGAATATAACACATTAGATCTGGTAAAAGATAATACAAAGACAAAAACATGAGTTTTTTAGTATTTTTTTGTACCATCATCTTTGAAACGCAAGAGAAAGGCCAATATATGACTTAGGAATCTAGGCGAAAATTTACATTTTGGCCACTAGATAGCAGCAGTGTATGTGCAAAGTTTTAGACTGATACAATGAACCTTTGCATTTCTGTTCGAAATGTTGTATCAAGACTACCAAAAATGTGCCTAATTTTCTTGTTATTTACAACCTCATGCTGATCGCATTAGCCTACGTTAGCGCAACCGTCCCGCGGGAGACCCACCGATCCTGTAGAGGTTTAACTACTTGGCATTTCCAAGTGCTAGGTTGGCCTTAGTCAGAGAACAGTTATTTCAGGGGTAAAAGGGCATTCTACAACAGGTTTCTGAAGTGGGACTTTCCAAACCCAGCACACTGGGAGAATAGCCTACTCACTCCTCTTAATAATGAGAGCAGATGGAGGTCCTTAAGGAATGGATGTCATCCCTCCATCCTTGAAAAACAACAATTGGTTCAATCATGAAATGGCTGCTTTTGTTTTACCTCATTAAAGTCTTTATTGCCCACTGCTCTCCTCCACTACCCAATTTTCTCTCTCTCTAACATTATAACTCTCTCGCTCTTTCTTTCCCTAACTTTCCCTCTCTCTCTCTCTCTCTCTCTCTCTCTCTCTCTCTCTCTCTCTCTCTCTCTCTCTCTCACACACACACCCACCCCTCTCTCTCGCTCTCTCTCTCTCTCTCTACCCCAACCCTCCTCTCTCCTCTCTCTCTATCCAGGCCACGGCACAGTAATTCATTTGGCCCTCGGTCATTCGATTTGGAGGGTTCTTCTTTTCTTATGATCCAATTTGTAAGCATTACCAACAGAGTGAATGTGAAAATGGATTCCAAATGGTCACCTTCTTCTGGTGATTTTCAGGATGGGCAATGATATAAGTAAAAGGAGGGCTGTGATTGGTTACGTTGCCTACTATATCAATTTCTCTGTATTAAATGGGCCATAACTTTAAAACTAGCAGAGATCCAACTCTGGAACTTTGATATACCCATAGACCCCTTGACTTTTTCCAGATGTTGTTACGTTACAGCCTTATTCTAAAATGGATTAAAAAAATTAAAATCCTGGGCAATCTACACACAATAGTCCATAATGAAAAGTGAAATCAGATTTTTAGAAATGTTTGCAAATTTATAAAAATAAAAAACAGAAATACCTTATTTACATAAGTATTCAGACCCTTTGCTATGAGACTTGAAATTGAGCTCAGGTGCATCCTGTTTCCATTGATCATCCTTGAGAGGTTTCTACAACTTCATTGGAGTCTACCTGCGGTAAATTCAATTGATTGGAGATGATTTGGAAAGGCACACACCTGTCTATATAAGGTCCCACAGTTGACAGTGCATGTCAGATGTCAGAGCAAAAACCAAGCCATGGGGTCGAAGGAATTGTCCGTAGAGCACCGAGACAGGTTTGTGTCAAGGCACAGATCTGGGGAAGGGTACCAAAAAATGCCTGCATAACACAGTGGCCTCCATCATTCTTTTAAAAAAATTTACTAGGCAAGTCAGTTAAGAACAAATTCTTATTTACAATGACGACCTAGGAACAGTGGGTTAACTGCCTTGTTCAGGGGCAGAGCAACAGCTTTTTACCTTGTCAGCTCAGGGATTTGATCTAGCAACCTTTCGGTTATTGGCCCAACGCTCTAACCACTAGGCTACCTGCCGCCCCTTAAATGGAAGAAGTTTGGAACCACCAAGACTCTTCCTAGAGCTGGCCACCCGGCCAAACTGAGCAATTGGGGGGAGAAGGGCCTTGGTCAGGGAGGTAACCAAGAACCCAATTGTCACTCTGACAGAGCTCTAGAGTTCCTCTGTGGAGATGGGAGAACCTTCCAGAAGGACAACCATCTCTGCAGCACTCCATCAATCAGGCCTTTATGGTAGAGTGGCCAGATGGAAGCAACTCCTCAGTAAAAGGCACATGACAGCCTGCTTGGAGGTAGACAAAAGACACCTAAAGACAAGATTCTCTGGTCTGATGAATGCCAAGCGTCACGTCTGGAGGAAACCTGGCACCATCTCTACGGTGAAGCATGGTGGTGGCAGCATGATGTTGTGGGGATGTTTTTCAGCGGCAGGAACTGGAAGATTAGTCAGGATCGAGGCAAAGTACAGAGAGATCCTTGTTGAAAACCTGCTACAGAGTGCTCAGGACCTCAGACTGGGGCGAAGATTCACCTTCCAACAGGACAACGACCCTAACCACACAGCCAAGACAATGCAGGAGTGGCTTCGAGACAAGTTTTGAATGTCCTTGAGTGGCCCAGCCAGAGCCCGGACTTGAACCCGATCAAACATCTCTGGAGAGACCTGAAAATAGCTGTGCAGTAACGCTCACCATCCAACCTGACAGAGAGAATCTGCAGAGAAGAATGTGAGAAACTCCCCAAATACAGGTGTGCTAAGCTTGTAGCGTAATACCCAAGAAGACTTGAGGCTGTAATCGCAGCCAAAAGTGCTTATCCATTGTACTGGGTGAAGGGTCTGAATGCATATGTAAATGTGATATTTCAGTTTTTTATTTTTAATAGATTGTGTAGTTTGATGAAGTAAAAAACAACATTTAATCAATTTTAGAATAAGGCTGTAACGTAACAAAATATGGAAAAAGTCAATGGGTCTGAACACTTTCCGAATGAACTGTATATTATTTACAACACTATATTGAAACATTTGCCAAATACATTGGCAGTTCATTCGAAAAATACATGTTTATATTTTTCTATATTAATAATACATTGAGGGAAAAAAGTATTTGATCCCCTGCTGATTATGTACGTTTGCCCACTGACAAAGAAATGATCAGTCTATAATTTTAATTGTGGGTTTATTTGAACAGTGAGAGACAGAATAACAACAAAAGAATCCAGAAAAACGCATGTGAAAAATTGTATTCATTGATTTACATTTTAATGAGGGAAATAAGTATTTGAACCCCTCTCAATCAGAAAGATTTCTGGCTCCCAGGTGTCTTTTATACAGGTAACGAGCTGAGATTAGGAGCACACTCTTAAAGGGAGTGCTCCTAATCTCAGTTTGTTACCAGTATAAAAGACACCTGTCCACAGAAGCCATGGCCAACACCATGGCCAAGACCAAAGAGCTCTCCAAGGATGTCAGGGACAAGATTGTAGACCTACACAAGGCTGGAATGGGCTACAAGACCATCGCCAAGCAGCTTGGTGAGAAGGTGACAACAGTTGGTGCGATTCTTCGCAAATAGAAGAAACACAAAAGAACTGTCAATCTCCCTCGGCCTGGGGCTCCATGCAAGATCTCACCTCGTGGAGTTGCAATGATCATGAGAACGGTGAGGAATCAGCCCAGAACTACACGGGAGGATCTTGTCAATGATCTCAAGGCAGCTGGGACCATAGTCCCCAAGAAAACAATTGGTAACACACTACGCCGTGAAGGACTGAAATCCTGCAGCGCCCGCAAGGTCCCCCTGCTCAAGAAAGCACATATACATGCCTGTTTGAAGTTTGCCAATGAACATCGGAATGATTCAGCAGACAACTGGGTGAAAGTGTTGTGGTCAGATGAGACCAAAATTGAGCTTTTTGGCATCAACTCAACTCGCCGTGTTTGGAGGAGGAGGAATGCTGCCTATGACCCCAAGAACACCATCCCACCGTCAAACATGGAGGTGGAATCATTATGCTTTGGGGGTGTTTTTCTGCTAAGGGGACAGGACAACTTCACTGCATCAAAGGGACGATGGACGGGGCCATATACCGTCAAATCTTGGGTGAGAGCCTCCTTCCCTCAGTCAGGGCATTGAAAATGGGTCGTGGATGGGTATTCCAGCATGACAATGACCCAAAAAACACGGCCAAGGCAACAAAGGAGTGGCTCAAGAAGAAGCACATTAAGGACCTGGAGTGGCCTAGCCAGTCTCCAGACCTTAATCCCATAAGAAATCTGTGGAGGGAGCTGAAGGTTCGAGTTGCCAAACGTCATCCTCGAAACCTTAATGACTTGGAGAAGATCTGCAAAGAGGAGTGGGACAAAATCCCTCCTGAGATGTGTGCAAACCTGGTGGCCAACTACAAGAAACGTCTGACCTCTGTGATTGCCAACAAGGGTTTTGCCACCAAGTACTAAGTCATGTTTTGCAGAGGGGTCAAATACTTATTTCCCTCATTAAAATGCAAATCAATGAATAACATTTTTCACATGCGTTTTTCTGGATTCTTTTGTTGTTATTCTGCCTCTCACTGTTCAAATAAACCTACCTTTAAAATTATAGACTGATCATTTCTTTGTCAGTGGGCAAACGTACAAAATCAGCAGGAGATCAAATACTTTTTTCCCTCACTGTACATCAATTAGAGGAATTAGGCATTGTGATTGTGAATAAATTGAAGCAGACCATTGTGTCACTTGACAATTCAAGAATCTATCCCGGAACGGAATCGAAATAGAGTCGTAACTAGAAAAACTCTATTTGAAAATACATTTTACGTTTGCAATTTGTGAATTGAATCTTGATTAATCAGATTTGTCATTTTGAGAATTTAAATGGCAACTAAGAACAGACAAATTCTGTGTCTGTCTGTCTGTCGCCCTACCAGGTAACCTGTTGGTGATAGCATTCGTGAGTTACTTTGGTGCAAAGCTGCATCGGCCAAAGATCATATCCATGGGCTGTGTACTGATGGCCATGGGAACATTCATCATCGCTCTGCCACACTTTCTCATTGGACGGTGAGGTTTTACTGACTTTTATTTTGAAGGAGGATTAACTTACAATTCTTGCGTTTCCAGCTTCCTTTTCAAATCAAATTTTAGCGCATACACATATTTAGCAGATGTTATTGTAGGTCTAGCTAAATACTTTTCTGAATGCACTTGTGGTACAGTAAGCTAAAGCTTATCTGGATATGTGTGTAAGTGCGTGCATGTGTGTGTACTCTAGTCTGAATCACGTTTCCAGTTTTCCTGTGTTTAAGGGAAATGGAAAGTATTCAGACCCCTTTACTTTTTCCACATTTTCTTACAGCTTTATTCTCAAAATTATTAAATATTGGTTCCTCATCAATCTACAAACAATACCCCATAATGACGAAGCAAAAACAAGTTTTTAGGAATTTTTGCAAATGTATAATAAAAATGAAAAATGGAAATAGCACATTTACATAGTATTCAGACCCTTTACTCAGTACTTTGTTGAAGCAACTTTTGGAAGCGATTAAAGCCTTGAGTCTTCTTGGGTATGACGCTACAAGCTTGGCACACCTTTATTTGGGGAGTTTCTCCCATTCTTCTCTGCAGATCCTCTCAAGCTATGTCAAGTTGGATGGGGAGCATTGCTGCACAGCTATTTCAGGTCTCTCCAGAGATGTTTGATCAGGTTCAAGTCTTGGCTCTGGCTGGGCCACTCAAGGACATTCAGAGACTTGTCCCGAAGCCACTCCTGCATTGTCTTGGCTGTGTGCCTAGGGTCGTTGTCCTGTTGGAGGTGAACCTTCGCCCCAGTCAGAGGCCCTGAGCGCTCTGGAGCAGGTTTTCATCAAGGATCTTTCTGTACCTTGCTCCGTTCATCTTTCCCTCGATCCTGACTAGTCTCCCAGTCCCTGCCGCTGAAAAGTATTCACCCCCTTTGCTATGAAGCCCCTAAATAAGATCTGGTGCAACCAATTACCTTCAGAAGTCATATAGTTTGTTAAATAAAGTCCACCTGTGTCCATTCTAAGTGTCACATGATCTCAGTATATATAAACCTGTTCTGAAAGGCGTCTGCAACACCACTTATCAAGGGGCACCACCAAGCAAGCGGCAATATTACGACCAAAGACCTCTCCAAACAGGCCAGGGACAAACTTGTACAGATCAGGGTTGGGTTAAAAAAAAATATCAGAAACTTTGAACATCGCACAGAGCACCATTAAATCCATTATTAAAAAATGGAAAGAATATGCCACCACAACAAACCTGCCAAGAGAGGGCTGCCCACCAAAACTCACGAACCAGGCAAGGAGGGCATTAATCAGAGAGGCAACAAAGAGACCAAAGATAACCCTGATGGAGCCGCAAAACAGTGGAAATTAGAGTATCTGTCCAAAGGACCACTTTAAGCCGTACACTCCACAGAGCTGGGCTTTTCGTAAGAGTGGCCAGAAAAAAGGCCATTGCTTAAAGAACAAAATAAGCAAACACGTTTGGTGTTCCCCAAAAGGCATGTGGGAGACTCCCCAAACATATGGAAGAAGGTACTCTGGTCAGATGAGACAAAAATTTAGCTTTTTGGCCAGCAAGGAAAGCGCTATGTCTGGCGCAAACCCAACACCTCTCTTCACCCCGGTGTTTTTCATCAGTAGGGACTGGGAAACTGGTCAGAATTGAAGGAATGATGGATGGCACTAAATACAGGGAAATTCTTGAGGGAAACCTGTTTCAGCCTTCCAGAGATTTGAGACTGGGAAGGAGGTTCACCTTCCAGCAGGACAATGACCCTAAGCATACTGCTAAAGCAACACTTGAGTGGTTTAAGGGGACACATTTAAATGTCTTGGAATGGCCTAGTCAAAGCCCAGACCTCAATTCAATTGAGAATCTGTGGTACAACTTAAATATTGCTGTACACCAGCGGAACCCATCCAACTTGAAGCAGCTGGAGCAGTTTTGCCTTGAAGAATGGGCATAATCCCAGTGGCTAGATGTGCCAAGTTTATAGAGACATACCCAAAGAGACTTGCAGCTGTAATTCCTGCAAAAGGTGGCTCTACAAAGTATTGACTTTGGGGGGGGGGTGAATTTTTTGTCTTATTTCTTGTTTGTTTCACAATGAAAAAATATGTTTGCATCTAAGTGGTAGGAATGGTGTGTAAATCAAATGATACAACCCCCCCGAAAATCTATGTTAATTCCAGGTTGTAAGGTAACAAATAGGAAAAATGCCAAGGGGGGTGAATACTTTCGCCAGCCACTGTATATAGACAGGTGTGTGCCTTTCCATATCACGTCCAATCAATTGAATTTACCACAGGTGTACTCCAGTCAAGTTGTAGAAACATATCAAGGATGATCAATGGAAACAGGATTCACCTGAGCTTAATTTCGAGTCTCAAAGCAAAGGGTCTGAATACTATGTAAATGTGATATTTCAGTTATTGTTTTTTTATATACATTTGGAAAGATTTCTAAAAACCTTTTTTCGCTTTGTCATTATGAGGTATTGTGTGTAGATTGATGGGGGAAAATGTATTTATCCATTTTAGAATAAGGCTGTAACGCAAACAAAATGTGGAAAAAGTCAAGGGGTCTGAATACTTTCCGAATGCACTGTATTTCTGTGTGTTTGGATAAAGTCTGGTAAAGGGCAGATATCACTGTGACTGTAGTGATATGCTAATATACAGTATTTTGTACATATTTTTTATATTGTATACCATCGTTTGTGGGATGAAGCATGGTTGTGTTTTATCATGTGTTCTCATTAGCTTGGCTTGGTCATGAAAGTTTGATCAGTCAGAATGTTTAATCCCTCCCACAAGATGGGAACATAGTGAATCTTAAAGAATACATGCTGCACTGTATGGAGTCTCTTTACTGAATGCCAAGATAAGTTCTACTATATGCATTTTTACAGCTGTGGGATGTTTTTCCAAAAAACATTTCAGTCGCCAATTGTTTTGTATTTTACAGGGGAAGCCAGGAAAGCTTCTTCCTATCGTTAAGTATCGCGTATTACATGATGTGTTTGAATGTATAAAACGTTGTTTCCTAAATGTTTCATTGCACTCATGTTCTGCTTGGTCTCTGTCCTCTTTAACTGTATAACGTGGCGGTTTCTCCACTCCCTTCGCTAAACAGTCGCATTGGTGTTTTGTACGCAGCTATAAATTCGAAACTTCAATCCGATCGTCAGTGAATTCAACCAATAACCTCTCTCCATGTCCAGCGCGTCTGTTGTCACCCGCCGCGCTAGCTTCGGGTGACCCGATTTCTAAAGCACCAAGCACAGGGACAGGTGTGTCACCTAAACACACGCACATATGCTCATGTGCATACATGCATGCAACCACGCAAACACAAACCCACGCACACACAAATGTACGCACACAAACACACACATGTACTCATGGATACACATGGATACGCGCGCACACACACACACAAACAGTGCTGTAACTATTCTCCCTCTCCTTCCCCCTTCCCAGTAGATTGTGAAGGAGAGTCCAACTTCTCCATGTGGATCTATGTGTTCCTGGGGAACGTCTTACGAGGGATCGGGGAGACTCCAGTGCAGCCCCTTGGGATCTCGTATATAGATGATTTCGCCAGGGAGGAAAATGCTGCATTTTACATTGGTAATAGACCAATTGGAAAAACGAACACATTTTAGATAATGTCCCTGTGCATGATTTGAAGTACAATATGCTAAGTAGATCTGACGGTCTGAATAAACTGCCTTTCCATCTGATTCATACACTAAGGGTCCGATTCAATCAGATCCGCTTTAGCCAACATCCGCATAGCTGATGTTTAGACAGTGTGGGAGGTGGAACTCCGTTAGAGCTGTCAAATTCACAAGTGTCTCCCAGCTTTACACGTAAAGCAGACATTGTCACATTAACAGAAATCTCATGCAGGCTTTTTTACAAGTTTCAACACTGGAATGTGAAATGTAATCTACATCTCGATTAGGATAATAAAAAATCGTCATTATTTAGATTTATGATTTTTCAATTTGAGCATAATTATTTCTATATAGCCTACACTTTCTCGTTCTGAACTTCTAACTCAAGTGGGGCTTCTCACTACCAAAACATCCGCTATGCAGGTGTCTGCGATCGCTGGTTAGCGCTAATCTAGCTCTTTGTGATAACATGAATGGACAAATGCTCCAGATAAGCAGAGGCATCTGTTTGACTTTTTAAAAATCACATACACCCGTCTTATTGTTTACTGCTTAATGGAACTGTCTCTGGTTAGTATAATAAATCATTTGCTATGTGTGTGTGTGCACGCGCGTGTGTGTGTGTGCGCGTGTTTCTTTCAAATTTCAGGCTGCGTTCAGACCATAGCAGTCATTGGTCCTGTGTTTGGCTATTTACTGGGATCCCTGTGTGCCAAAATATATGTGGACATTGGATTTGTCAACATGGGTGAGTAACCGTTATCTAGCGAAATACTGAGCATTCTGTCTATTCTGTCTACACACTATTGGACTGTAATTTGTGAGTTCTCCAGTTTAGACAGAGACAGGGCATTCACCTCCGTTCTGTTACTACTAGACTAACAATCAGGGCTCTGAGTTAAGTTCATTGCCGTTCCTAGAGTGCGCTCGCTGACTGTGTTCAATAAGTGTTTGTTATGTATGCTCATGCTTCTAAATTCTAGGTTATCAGACTAATTGAACTAGTGTGCTCCAGAACAATGCTCAGTGACGTCAGCTACTAAATTTGAGTAACCAATATGAAGCAGGAGAGATGGTTAAGATATGCACAAAAAGCAGCTGTGCCGTGCTTGTTTTTTCTCTCCAGGATGTCTTGTCGCTAGGAACGTTGCTAGTGTACTCATAACGCATTTTGTCCCCAACAGTCACAGCTCTCTCTCTGTGCTTGTCCTCCTTGTATAGAGTCTATCACCCTAGTCTTCTCTTGTTATATGTATGTACTGACATGTATGTGTAACTGATAGATGCACACACACACACTACATGTTAATGTTTTCAAATGTATGTAAATTGTAAAGTCTTTTGTCTGTAATGTATTTTTCGTTATATGTCGTACCCCAGTAAGACTAGCTGTCCCCATTGGCGTCGGCTAATGGGGGTCCTAATAAATCAAATCAAGTTCTGTGTCTCCCCTCCCTGTATAGAGAGTATCACCATAAGCCCTGGTGATGCTCGCTGGGTGGGGGCCTGGTGGTTAGGTTACCTTATAGCTGGGGTGATCACCCTGCTTTCAGCCATCCCCTTCTGGTTCCTGCCCCGTTCCCTGCCCATCCCGTCAGACCGAGGCCCAGCCCAGTGCACCCCGGAGCAGACTAGCTTCATCAAAGACTCCCCTCTCCTGAAGCATAGGTACCAAGCCGACGAGCCAGCCAGCTTTCTGGAGATGGCCAAAGGTATTTTGTTGAATGGGGATAAAGTTGGAACATTTTCTGTTTAAGATTATGATTAGAGTTTAAAAAGGCTTTTTCAAAGTCTGGTCAGGTAAAATGGTATATCAAATTCAGGTTGCTTTGGATGAAATTACCATATTATGGAAAAAGGTAGACAGAAATTACCTTGACAACTGATGATGTCGTTGACGAGTGATGATGTTCTGTTGATTGTTTTTAATCTAGATTTCATACCAACGTTGAAAACCCTCCTGGGGAACCCAGTGTACTTCATCTACCTGTGTGTGACCATCATTCAGCTGAACTCTCTCATCGGCATGGTAACCTACAAGCCCAAGTACATAGAGCAGCATTACGGACAGTCAGCATCAAAAGCCAATTTCCTGATGGGTACGTAACGTTGGCCAATCATATAGCTTATATGTCTTGATCAGTGTTGGGGGCCGTTACTTTTAAAAGTAACTTGTTACGTTACATTGTTATTTACTAAGGAAAGTAACTTGTTACATTACTTCTGCGTTACCAAAAACAAAAAGCCCTCTGAAGATGCCTTGTGTATGTTGGTCAATCTTATAGGCCCAGTGCAGTCAAAAGCATGTTTTTCCTGTGGTTTATATGTAGTTCCACACTATGAGGTTGGAATAATACTGTGAAATTGTGAAAATGATGATAATGCCCTTTTAGTGTAAAATCTGTTTGAATAGACAGCCTGAAATTTAGTCTGTTTTGGTGGGATGGAGTTTTGGCCTTCATAGAGAGTTCCAAACCTCTCTGCCAATAACAGATAGTTTTCTGTTTTCCCTTCCCCGCTCAGACCACTCCCAGACAGTCCTAGGTAAATTCTTGCTTGAGAAATTGGTCTTTGCTAAGAAGCTATTTTTGTTCCTTTTTGACCATTTTAATTGAAAACAATCACAGTAAGGTACTTCATTGACGTGATTTGATATTGAGATGAAAACAGTTGTGTTGGACTTTTAAGGGGCTATCAGAATTAGCTTTATGCACACTACTTTTGAATGGCGATACTCTGACAACTGATAGGCCTAGTGCAAGTGTAGGCAGCTAGATTAAACCACCGGACAATTTTTGCCGGAGCGGATGGTTTGGGGGCAGGAACATAATTTTTATAATTTGTACACAGCAAATTGACCACAACTAAGCCCCAAAAGAGGTTATATTTGAAAATGATAATAATTTCATACCATGATTATATTGATACATTTAAAAATATATATTTTTGTGGGAATACTTAAGAACAGATTTTCTATATTAAACTCAGTTTTATCGGAAGTCCTTGTGATTTTACAGTGTTTTTTTACACCCAGAAAATAACTTCCCGGGACGGTTTAGTCCCGTGGGCCACATGTTGCCGATCCCTGGCTGTCACGATCTCCTTGAGTGACGGACCAAGACGCAGCGATACTTCCAGTATACATATTTATTTAAACGTAAACTGGGAAAATAATAAACCAACGAAGATCTTAACTATGGTGTACATGAAACACACCAACCAACAATGAAACAATGACCCACAAAAACCCCAGTGAAAACCACAAATATATATATGGTTCCCAATTAGAGGTAACGACAATCAGCTGCCTCTAATTGGGAACCATTTAAATAGACATAGAAATAGAAAACCTAGAACACAAAAAACCCTACTAAACAAAACAAACTAAACACGCCAGCCTGAAACCCAGGGCTGGACGTGACACTGGCCTAATGGCTACCGTCAAAAATGTGCTTTTCGTCCTTAATCTATAACTCTGGCCTATACCAGCTCAAGTAATAATGACAGATGAAATATCTCCTTTACAATTCTTTAATAAATACGTTATTTTGTTGAATTATTTACACATAAGTAAAAAATAATGCATACAATATACAGTGCCTCCAGAAAGTATTCACATCCCTTGACTGTTTCCACCACAGGACGCCTGTATCTTTGTAGTAACTGTTGATACACCATCCAAACTGTAACTAATAACTTCATCATGTTCAAAGGGATATTCAATGTCTGCTTTTTATTTTTACCCATCTACCAATAGGTGCCCTTCTTTGTGAGGCATTGGAAAACCTCCCTGGTCTTTGTAGTCTGTTTTAAATTCACTGCTCGACTGAGGGACCTTACAATTATCTGTATGTGTGGGGTACAGAGATGAGGTAGTCATTAATAAATCATGTTAAATTATGAGTCCATATCAACTTATTATGTGACTTGTTAAGCACATTTTTACTCCTGAACATATTTAGGCTTGCCATAACAAAGGAGTTGAATACTTATTGAGTCAAGACATTTCTGCTTTTCATTTTGAATTAATTTCTTTAAAAAAACATAATTCTGCTTTGCCTTAATGGGATATTGTGTGTGTAGGTCGATGACACAAAATCTAAATGTGATCCATTTTAAATTCTGTCTGTAACACAACAAAATGTCAAGGGGTATGAATACTTTTCGAAGGCGCTGTATAAAACTAACTGGGCACAGTAAAAGGAGAGCTCAAATACAAGGACAACTGGTTTCCAATCTGTTTTAAACACAGATACAAACTTGGCAGAGAGATATGAAAACACACAAGTTAACACGAGCAATAGCCCTTTCCAAACATGCAATTCATGAACCACAACAACCAGATCGTCTAGACACCAACTTGTTGAATTATTGTCATAGAAGTGGCAGTAGCGTAGCCTTTTCAAAAGGACAAAACATGCACATTACAACATTCATAACTCAAAGTCAAAATAAAACACCTTGTTGATTTATTTCACTGCTTTCCTCTAAAGTAGCGATTAACGTTATACTGCACAAGAAAAAGTCTGAAGGTGCTTCTTGATATTTAAAGTGGAGTTCTTCGCAGCTGACAGGCTCTTATCCCCGAGGCAGAGTTAGCATTTTACTGAGATGTTCCTGTCCTTTTCCCCTACCAATTCAAAGTAATGCGAATTCTTCCACAATGCAAAGGCTATTGTCTCTACCATCCCACTAAAAAAAGGAAATAATATTGTAAAATTATTGACTTGCTTATTTGAAAATGTAATTAAGTAACTGATTAATTAAATAGAAAAATTACTCGTTACCACAAAAAAAGTAATCTGAGTACTCTAACCCGTTACTTTGTAACACGTTACCCCCAACACTGGCCTTGATTCATCTCATGCATGAGCTAGTTCAATTTAGATTTGAAACTTGAAAGGACTCACTTTATGCATAGATAAGCACATGCATACAATATTGTTAATAGTAGATCAAGCAATAGGAGGTCAAAGGTGCTGTTTTATTGAGCTATACAGTGTGTTCTGATTCAACCCTCAAATGTGAATGCTGATCTAAATAGGCCTCATGCTACACTATTGACCTGACCATTGCATGCTGTGTATGAAAGGTAATGCAATATCTAGCATAACTACAGTAATAGAATGGATAGATAAAATATGATATCTGTACATTGATGTAAGAAAAAGACCAAGAGCTTTGGTTTTTGAGTGGGAGTTGGACAACGCTACTGTGTTCTCTCTACTTTCAACTATATCAAAGGCTGAGTCTCAGGCGGTATGGCCTGGTTCCACTCTACTCTACTGTACTGTATGTATGGGGCTGTATTGGGTTGTGGAATAGCACTGGTATAAAATAGCACTGGCATATCTACAGTGATATGAAAGGTAGCAAAAGCTACAGTATGGTATTGTGTGATAGTGAATGCCTGGTTAGGGCTTTGGATGGCTCACATGGCGTTTCAGTCCCATTGAACCTTTCGTCAAGACCTTAGTCCTGGCCTAAATCCTCCATTACTAGGAATGAAGAACATTTCTAAAGAATGAGACCTATGTCTTAACGTTTACAGAGTGTGTGTTGTTTGTTCCAGGTACAATCAACATCCCTGCCGTGGCGTTGGGAATTTTCACTGGCGGCCTGCTCATGAAGAGGCTGAAGCTGAGCATCATGGGAGCGGCCAAGTTTGCGTTCGGCACCTCTCTGATAGGCTACTTCCTATCCCTCTTCTTCTTCGTCATGAGCTGCGAGAACGCCAAAGTGGCTGGAATCACGCTGCCCTACAATAGGTGGGGGATACACACACACACGCACACGCACACAGAGCTCTGGGTAGAAGTTGCCCTTAGATACATACAGTATTTACCCTCTGTAAATGTTCTATTCCCAGCACCACAAACAGGTAACATGCTGGAGTGCATATGCTAATAATTGCTCCTAGAGGACAGCATACCTCCAACACTGGAGAGATGTGGTCTAGATTAGCGAATCAGGGATTTTTCCCACCTACTGTACTGTACGCCCCCTGGCTCTGTCAATACTTTTTGCTGCTAATGTCATTATCAGAACCGGCACTGATTTTGGTTGATAACATTAGTATTCATTGAATCGGTGAAAGTATACTGTACAAAAATATAAAGGTAACAAGCAACAATTTAAATGATTTTGCGGAGTTACAGTTCAATCATTAGGTCCTAATCTATGGATTTCACATGACTGGGCAGGGACGCAGCCATAGGTCCACCCACTTGGGACCCAGGCCCACCCACTAAGGAGATTTATTACAGACAGAAATACTCCTCAGTTTCATTAGCTGTCCGGGTGGCTGATCTCAGAAGATCCCGCAGGTGAAGAAGCCGGATGTGGAGGTCTTGGGCTGGCATGGTTACACGTGGTCTGCGGTTGTGAGGCCGGTTGGACATTCTGCCAAATTCTCTAAAACGATATTGTAGAGAAATTAACATTAGATCTCTGGCAACCGCTCTGGTGGACATTCCTGCAGTTAGCATGCCAATTGCATCCTCCCTCAAAACTTGAGACATCTGTGGCATTGTGTTGTGTAACAAAACTGCACATTTTAGAGTGGCCTTTTGTCCCCAGCACAAGGTGCATCTTTGTAATGATCATGCTGTTTAATCAGTTTCTAGATATGCCACACCTGTCAGGAGGATGGATTATCTTGACAAATTATAAAATGCTCACTTAACAGGGATGTTGACAAACAACACTTGTTGCGTTCATATTTTTGTTCAGGATATATCTTACTATGCATTTGATTGAATACACATCACACCTTCTGTATCTGAGCAGGCAGAGGTCAAGTCATGAGATTATCTGTCTAAAGAAAAGCGCTAAATAAATTAATCCTACTATTAATAACCCCACTTTCTCTCTCTCTCTTTCTCTAGTTCTCTTTATTTTTCTCCTTCTTTCTTTCTCTCTCTCTTTTAGGGTGGATGGTGTGTCGTATGAGGAGCGCTCAGTATTCTCAGCCTGTAACTCAGACTGTGTGTGTTCAGGCAGAGACTGGGACCCTGTCTGTGGAGAGAACGGCATCACGTACATCTCTCCCTGCCTGGCTGGCTGCCAGACCTCCACAGGATTAGGGAAGAACACGGTGAGATGAGAATCAAAGCCAACACGGAGAATGCATCTCCAAATGGCACCCTCTTCCCTATATAGTGTACTACTTTTGCGCTCTGTTTAAAAGTAGTACACTATATAGAGAATACGGTGCCATTTGAGATGAAAACTGACTGTGTATACTGATATATCAGATTACTTGTGAGCAACAGGGTAAAGGTTAATTCCATTTTAATTTCAGTACGATTTCAGTCGGAAATGACTCGCACCCTGGTAGGTTTATGGAAAACTTTTGAAGCAGCAAGTTATGATGTTGTATCTGTTTTTGTGTCAAATTGTTTTGTCTGTGTGTGTTTGTTTGCCTACCTGTGTGTGTGCGTGTGTGTGCGTGTGTGTGTGTGTGTGTGTCTGCATGCCTCTGCAGGTGTTCTCTAACTGTAGCTGTGTGGTGGCAGTAGGGCTGAGCAGTGGTAACCTGACAGCCAGTGTAGGCCACTGTCCTCACAGAGACAACTGTGACCGTGTCTTCCCTTACTTCCTGGCTCTCTCTGTCATCACTTCCTTTATCATCTCCCTGGGTGGCACGCCAGGCTACATGGTCCTCATCAGGTCAGTCACACACACAAACTCACAAGGGTGTCCGCTGTCACCATATCTATTCGTTATGGCCATCGAAATGCTAGCTATTAAAATCAGATCCAATAACAACATTAGAGGATTAGAAATCCAAGGCATAAAAACAAAGGTGTCCATGTATGCCGATGACTCAAGTTTTATATTAAGTCCACAAGCTAGATGCCTACAATGTCTCATTGAGGATTTAGATAACCTTTCTGTACTCTCTGGACTAAAACCTAATTATGATAAGTGTACAATATTACATATTGGATCTTAAAAAAATACAACTTTTACATTACCCTGCAGTTTACCTATAAAATGGGCTGATGGTGAAGTAGACATACTCGGTATTCATATCACAAAATATATAAATAAGCTCTCCACAATGAATTTCAATAGAAAACTTGTAAAAATAGACAAGATCCTGCAACCATGGAGAGGTAGATACCTGTCTATTTTTGGGGGGTGAAAAAATGCCCTGATTAACTCCTTAGTCATATCTCAGTTTACTCACTTACTTATGGCACTGCCTACTCCTGATGATTCATTTTTCAAATCATATGGGCAAAAAAAAAATCGTTTTATCTGGGACGCTAAACCAGACAAAATAAAACATGCCTATCTATATAATGAATATGAATTGGGTGGGTTGAGATTATTACATATAAAAGCACTAAACTCTCTAAAAGCTTCACTCATTCAAAAGTTTTATTTGAACCCTAAATGGTTCTCAAGTAGATTACTAAGAAAAGCTCATCCATAGTTTAAAAATGCCCTTTTTGCCTTTTGCCATGTCTCATTTTCGATTAATTGAAAATTATACTTTTTTCCAAAGTATCTCTCTTTTTCAAACAAGCATTGCAGAGCTGGCTACAATTAAAATTTCATCACCCTGAAAAGATAGAACAAATATTACAACAAATATTATGGCTGAACTCAAATGTGCTGGTTGATAAAATACCTGTATTTATGGGAAAGATGTTTGAAAAGGGTATTTTGTTCTTAAATGATATTGTAAATTGAAATGGTAGAGTTATGTCCTTCATGGAGTTATCAGAATTGTATGGGAAGGTCTGCTCAATCCAAGAGTACCAATTGATTACAGCATTACCCCAAAAATGGAGGAGGCAGGTGGCAGCGGGAGGAGGTAGGAAACTGGTCTGTCTGCCCAATATAAAGGATCTAAACTGGAATAAAAATAAAAATAGCATAAATAGGAACGTATACCAGTTTCATTTGAGGACCAGGATGTTGACCACTGTGCCATACAGATTGCAAAATAGTTGGGAAGAGATTTTTGATGTACCGATTCCATGGTACAGGGTGTATGAGTTGATATATAAAACAATGCAAGATTCAAGACTGTGCTTTTCATCTAAAATTATTATATAGAATTCTTGACACCAACAAAATGTTTAATTTTGAAGCTCTGCAGATTTTGTTGTGAGGATACAGAATCAATAGACCATTTATTTTGGTAATGACCTCAGGTAGCCTGTTTCTGGTCTCAGGTTCAGGAATGGCTGAAAATGCATAGTGTTGATCTAAAATTGACCCTAGAAATAGTACTGTTAGGAGATCTGGAGAGACCGGGTCAGTCAATTACCAATATACTAATACTCTTAGTAAAAGTATTTATCTTCAACTCGCAATCTGTGGATTCTATTCGATTAGATAGATTGAAATTGTACATTACACATCACAGCATAGTTGAAAGATATGTGTTGCGTAGAAACCCAAAGTGGGTGGCCATCAGAGATAGATGGGATAGGCTGAGGGAAGCTGAGGTTTGGAATGTGGAATTGGAGACAAGTGGGAGTGGAGTTGCTGTGTGAGAGATAGAATGATGGTCAAAGATTTTTTTTTTATAAAAAAAAGTCTAAATAAAACATAATAAAAAGAACATTTGAATGACACTAAGGGGCAGTATTTTTACAACTAATGTCAGTTTGCCTGAGGCTGATGCCGTGCAGGTGTTTGCACACATGTATATACTTATTAAAATAAAAAATAAATAAAATAATAAATAAATAAACACCCATACAAGAAGGGATGGTCATAGCAGTTGGCAAGACAGCACAATGAAATCTGGGACTCCGGCTACAACAAGGCACCTTAAAGGGGAAACAATCAGAAGCCCCGTTTGTACCTAGTTCGAACATGCGTCCGTTGTCCTGATCATGTCCACATTCTGATTGTGCCCACATTGGTCAACAGGTGTAGACAATCAAAAGACGCATTGTGATCTGATTGTGATTGTATATTTCTGACCACCTCCGGAGGTAGTGAAAGACTCATCTTGTACGGATATCCTTGGTGTAAACAAATCGAAAGTGTATACATCTGGCCAACGTCACAGTTGTCCCGACCTCTTAAAAAAAATCACACCAGCCAATTTAATTACGAACATGTTTTTAGAAACCAAGTGCCTACTGACACTGTGGCCAGATATGCCAAAGTCCAATACCGCGTCCAGCTCTGATTAAAATGGCATATAGAAATAAAGATATTTATGAAGAGATATTGTCCCGAATAAGAGAAAAGGGGTTCTCCCCTTCCCACGTCCAATGCCAGCGCAAATTCTAATATTTGAAAACATTTTAGGCTACAGAAAGGCCAAGGAATTCAGAGAGGCCTAGTCTGTAACTTAACCTGTTTCTACTGTGTGCATTAGGGCCTAAGTGTAATTTTTATTTATACTGTGCAATAATTGTATTGTGTACACGCATCCAGATACTCAGCTCGTTTGTGTGGTGATGTTTTTAGAGATGGGAGAGATTCTCAGACTTATTTGTCCATCTGTGGACAAGTCGAGGTTATCAGGACAGTAGTCTATTACGCCCTGTCTTAAATCGTTGGATAACAAAAGTAGACTGTAATGATGAGTATAAAACTATTGACTATAAAAGCATGCTGTTTTCTATCGATTTATACAGCTTGTGTCATAACGGGAGGTCCAAGACAGGTTGGATTAATTTGCATGCAAGGAGGGACCAGGGAATCTGTTCACAATAGGGACAGAGTGGGCAGATAAGAGACATATATTATTATTTATATTGTGTAGACGCAACAAATCTCGATCAGATAGTGATCAGATCATCTTAATCGGATGATTAAGGTGTAACCATGGCTACTGAGAGAACCTAACCTGCAGAAGGTCTGCTACATTTACCTTGTTCAGAATGATCTCACCCATGAAGGTTCTCACATTTCACTGTAGTGAAATGGGCTCACAATGGGTGACAGAATGGCTGACAGAAGAAGGTAGTCTGTGTAACAGACTTTGGCAGGGATTCAATTAAACTGCGCTTTGTCTGCTATGCTCCATTTCAAGGTCATTTTTGATTGAACTGACATATGCAGTGTTTATGATGAACGCGGTCTCCGCTAGACACATCGCGATCAGATTGAATTCCGGCCTTAAAGGGCCGTGTTGCAACCATAGAGGCCTCTAGTGGTCAAAAGGCCATATTAGCATGGGCAGTGCCATTGAGGACTTCCACCATTTTAATGTAGTCAACTTCCAACTTTATTGGCTGGAGTCATGTCCAACCGGGTCATCCGGAGGGATCCGCCAATTGGGAAGAAGAAAATGTAAATGGAGATAGCCTCAATAGTCATAATATTCATAAAATCTAGAGGTCAATAAGGGAATTGGTTCCAATCGTTTCCCCACCATTAACAGCTAATTAGCATGTCCTTTTTGGGAGGTAAATACAGGCAAATATATTGATAAAAGTCACCTTGTCCGAGAGAGATTTACACAGTTATCAAAACGTCACATGGTAAGCGAAACACAGCCCTTATTTAAGTGTTTCTAAAATCCCCGATGGGAAAAAATGAATGGTGGAAAAACAATTGGAACCATTTCCCTGTTTGACCACTAGGTTTTATAGGTATTATGACACCTCCACTGTGGGGCTCTATGGCGCTGCCCCCATGCTGTCACAGACGCTATAATAGAACAGATACAAAGAGGAGTCTTCTATCTATCTTTATGGTTGCAAAAGACTTTATAGAGGGTAAGGAGACAGTCATATGATGTTTTCAGGTGATTGAATTACATCCTCTAGATTCCTGGTCTGACTGGACTGAGAGATAAGTTTTTATGAGTCAGCTCATTGTTCTTCCTACTCTCTGCCTGTGTGTCCATTCAGGGTTATAGCAGGAAACATAGATTCAGTACACTTTAAGTACATTTAATTGAAATCTTTATCCCACGGCATACTTCAGAGGGGTTATAGGAAAGTCAGCAATAGAGGTTTTCACTGTATATCAGGAAAGTAGAATATGTGATTTGGAGCGGTACTGTTACTGGCAAAAACTAGTCCTTAATTAGCCTTCGCCAGCTTTGAGCATGTACACACACGCACGCACGCACACACACTCGAACACAAACCACAATCGAGCCGATTGACCCAAAGCTCGATCAAATGACAAATTAAGTTACTGGCAGTGGCATATTTCCTTTTTCTTTTGTTCTGATATTTTTAGAGTCTTTGTTGACTGAGATGGGTCTGCTTCTGTTTTTGCTCTGAGTCTTGAGAGGACAGCTGAATAGCCTCACTCCCCCCTATCTGACATACTTACTGCAGCCCTCATCCTCCACGTACAACACCTGTTTTGACGGTCACATTCTGTTAAAGGTCCCCAAAGCACACACATCCCTGGGTCGCGCCTTATAGTCTCTTCCTTTAAAGACTCAATCATGGACACTCTTACTGACAGTTGTGGCTGCTTCGCGTGATGTATTGTTGTCTCTACCTTCTTGCCCTTTGTGCTTTTGTCTGTGCCCAATAATGTTTGTACCATGTTGTGATGCTGCCATGTTGTGTTGCTACCATGTTGTTGTCATGTTGGGTTGCTACCATGCTGTGTTTTCATGCGTTGCTGCCATGCTATGTTGTTGTCTTAGGTCTCTTTTTATGTGTGTTTTGTCCTATATTTTCTTTTTTTTCCTTTTTTTTTTATCCCAGCCCCCGTCCCCGCAGGAGGCCTTTTGCCTTTTGGTAGACCATCATTGTAAATCAGAATTTGTTCTTAACTGACTTGCCAAGTTAAATAAAATAAAAATTAAATAGCAAGGTAGTAAGGGCAGACATTTCTGACAGTGTACTACCTTGCTCTACCAACAGAGGTCCGTAGTACTCACTCTTTGGTACTCACTGGCTATGTCAAGAGAACGTCTTCAGTCAACTTACATTATGTCAACAACACTAGTCTTTTGAATTGACCTTTAAAGCAGTCTGAGTATGCAAAACTAAATTGTGGATACTTTCATATCATGACATTTCATTTATAATATCTTCAGATCTTTATCTATTATCTGTATTCATAGTTATGGTAAAGTTCAAGTTGATGATGGTGTTCTCCCATGCAGGTGTATCAAGCCTCAGCTGAAGTCCTTAGCTCTGGGGTTCCATACTCTGTCCACACGTACACTTGGTGAGTCAATACTGTCAGATCACAGATCGAAGATCAGTTTACCACCCAAAATGTTAACATGTGGGGGACACAAAACTAACCTTAGATCAGCCTCTAGAGGCAACTTCCTCTTACTCCTGTCTGATCAAGCCATACCAGGCTCACAGCCAACGCTCTGCAGCTTAGCAACCCTGAAATAAAACTAGCTGCAGCCAGTTTGTTTTCTAGTCACACATTTCTCCACTAATCAGCTTCTATTAAGATTAAAACCCTGAACAAAATCCTTGAGAAATTATTACTTGGGAATCAGGTGTGTTAGCTCTGGGTTGGAACACACACTGCCCTTTTCAGTGACCAAGATTAGCCACCTTCGTATTACTGGTAGATCATTTTGTGTGTGTTGGTGTTATAACAGCGGGCATCCCAGCGCCCATCTACTTTGGGGCGATCATCGACACCACGTGTCTGAAGTGGGGCCAGAAGAGATGTGGAGGGAGAGGAGCCTGTCGGATATACAACACTACAGCATACAGGTAATGCACACATACACACAACTGGTCAAGCCTGATACACAACACAAACGCACACAGACAACACACTTACTTCAAAGTGATGTTGTCGGAGAGGCATACCCTCTATAACATCAGATGCTGAACATTGATTTTCAAGACAATATTGAAGTCAACCTCAGCAGACATGCCACTTGAAGCACCAGTGTAATGTCAAGTCTCTGAGTGTGTGTATCCCCTGGTCTCTCTCTCCTCAGGATAGCTTACCTGGGTCTAACTATGGGCCTGAGGACAGTTTCCTTCCTGCTGTGTATACTGGGATTCGTGCTGCTCAAACGACACCTGCGGAGAGAGGAACGCAGTGCCCACCAAGTGGCCAACGGCGGAGCAGAACTGGAGGCACTCAGGAAAGAGGAAGTCCTAGCCTCCAACTCGGACCAATTGCTACGGACTTCCACAACAGACTACAACAACACAGAGAGAGAGACACGGCTGTGACAGTCTGAGACAATCTCCCCTGATCCCTGATGTTACACACACACGAGATGTGCAGGAACCAACAACACGCTGCGCCAGACCATCTCATCTCATAGAACATAATTGATATATTTGTACTGGACCTGTCTAGGTTATGTATATTTTAAAAAATTCATGGATGTACCTGCTGTATTTTACAAAAACACAAATGTAACAACAAAAATGTCATCTTTGTTGTTTTTTACAAGGAAAGTATTTGATTGGATTTGTTAACCATTAGTTAATTGTTTTTACTGCAGCGAGAGTCCAGTTTCGGTCACTGAGTATTTTTGTAACAACTCTCAAGGTAGTCTAGGTTATAATAGTGTTATACAGCCTCAATCTGTTGAAAGAGAATGTCAGACATTCTGTGTTTCTCTACTGTAAACATTGCCAAAATGTGATCTCAATAGTCCTGGTTATACCTGGTTCTAACATGCATCCTTTGTCCTGATCTTGTCCGTTTACACTTATACACAGCAAATTGGTTAGTTACCTAGTGTTGATATTTCAGTCTAACATTTGTAGCGTTGATTCAGGTGTTAAACTAAATCTGCAAGTGTTAAATTAACACTCAGTGGTGTAAAAGATCCCCACTGTTGGTGTTAATAACCAGTGTTAAACCAAAACCACACCCATCATTATATTTCCCAGCATGCTCTATTGCAGGTAGATTTATTTTAAATGGTTTATTTCAATATCTATGGTTTTTCATGTACATTGATTCATTAATTAATCTTATGCTACTCAAATAGAAATAACATGCAATTTTCTAAACTAATCCAATATGTTACTTGGACTTATTGCACCCGGCACTGAAATGGTTGTTCCAGTTTAGATGCTTTAGGTGGTCTCATCTCTTATTCTTCCCAACCCGCCAATCATCCTGAATGCAGGTTGCTGGTGAATAAAAATTCCAAATTTAGGATAACCCCACTCTGGCTGGATTCCAATAGGAATTACACATCACTTTGCAAGCCAGCATAATGTGACCTGCACACCTGAATATATCAAGATGGCGCCGAAGAACATGGCTGACGTTTTACATTCTCCCAACCAATTGTGCTATTTTGTTAGTTTTTTTTGTTTTGTGTAACTTATTTTTTAACATTTTGTGTACATAATGTTGCTGCTACCATCTCTTATAACCGAAAAGAACTTCAGAACAGCGATTACTCACCGCGGACTGGAAGAAACTTTTTCCTTTAACGAGTCTGACGAGAAGGATATCCTGCTTTCACTGGAACAGGCCCAGATCCCCGCCTTTTGCTTGAAGAAAAGATGCAGGAAAAGGGACAGCAGATCGGGCAGCCTTCGGAGAATCCGTAGGGTACCGAGTAAACTCCCACTGCCATCTGTTCTTCTTGCTAACATGTAATCATTGGAAAATAAAATTGATGACCTACGATTAAGATTATCCTACCAACGGGACATTAAAAACTGTAACATTTTACGTTTCACCGAGACGTGGCTGAACGACAATACGGACAATATAGAGCTAGCGGGAGATGCTACCTCTGGTAAGACGAGGGGTAGGGGTGTGTGTCTATTTGTCAATAACAGCTGGTGCGCAATGTCTAATATTAAAGAAGTCTCGAGGTATTGCTCGCCTGAGGTAGAGTACCTTATGATAAGCTGTAGACCACACTATCTACCACTATCTATCTATATTATTCATAGCCGTCTATTTACCACCACAGAACGAAGCTGGCACTAAGACTGCTCTCTACCAACTCTATAAGGCCATAAGCAAAGAAGAAAATGCTCACCCAGAAGCGCCGCTCCTAGTGGCCGGGGACTTTAATGCAGGCAAACTTAAACCAGTTTTACCAAATTTTTACCTGCATGTCATATGTGCAACCAGAGAGAAAAAAATCCTATGCCACTTTTACTCCACACACAGATGCATACAAAGCTCTCCCCCCGCCCTCCGTTTGGAAAATCTGACCATAATTCTATCCTCCTGATTCCTTCTTACAAGCAAAAACTAAAGCAGGAAGTACCAGTGACTCGCTCAATACAGAAGTGGTAAGCTGCTGTAGTGGCATGCTACACTACAGGACTGTTTTGCTAGCACAGACTGGAATATGTTCCGGGATTCATCCAATGGCATTGAGGAGTACACCACCTCAGTCATCGGCTTCATCAATAAGTGCATTGACGACGTCTTCCCCACAGTGACTGTACGTACATATCCCAACCAGAAGCCATGGATTACAGGCAACATCGAGATAAAGGCTAGAGCTGCCGCCGCTTTCAAGGAGCGGGAGACTAATCCGGATGCTTAGAAGAAATCCCGCTATGCCCTCAGGTGAACCATCAAACAAGCAAAGCGTCAATACAGGATTAAGATTAAATCCTACTACACCGGCTCTGACGCTTGTTTAATGTGGCAGGGCTTGAAAACTATTAGGGACTACAAAGGGAAACCCAGACGCGAGCTGCCTAGTGACGCGAGCCTACCAGACGAGGTAAATGCCTTTTATGCTCGCTTCTAGGCAAGAAACACTGAAGCATGCACAAGAGCACCAGCTGTTCTGGATGACTGTGTGATAACGCTCTTGGTAGCCGATGTGAACAAAACCTTTAAACAGGTCAACATTGACAAAGCCGCTGGGCCAGACGGATTACCAGGATGTGTACTCAAAGCATGCGCGGACCAACTGTAAAGTGTCTTCACTGACATTTTCAACCTCTCCCTGACCGAGTCGGTAATACCTACATTTTTCAAGCAGACCACCATAGTCCCTGTGTCCAAGGAAGCGAAGGTAACCTGCCTAAATGATTACCGCCAGTGGCACTCACTTCGGTAGCCATGAGTGCTTTAAAAGGCTGGTCATGGCTCACATCAACAGCAGTTTCCGGAAACCCTAGACCCACTCCAATTTGCATACCGCCCCAACATATCCACAGATGACGCAATCTCAATCACACCCAACGCTGCACTTTTTTCACCTGGACAAAAGGAATACCTATGTGAGAATGCTGTTCATTGACTACAGCTCAGCGTTCAACACCATAGTGCCCACGAAGCTCATCACTAAGCTAAGGACTGGAACTAAACACCTCCCTCTGCAACTGGATCCTGGACTTCCTGACTGGGCGCCCCCAGGTGGTGAGAGTAGGCAACAACACGTCTGCTACGCTGATCCTTAACACTGGGTCCCCTAAGGCATTACAGAGGGTAGTGCGAACGGCCCAGTACATCACTGGGGCCAAGCTTCCTGCCATCCAGCCTTCTACCCCCAAGCCATAAGACTGCTGAACAATTAATAAAATCGCCACCGAACAATTTACATTGATCCCCCTTTTGTACACTGCTGCTACTCGCTGTTTATTATCTATGCATAGTCACTTCACCCCACCTACATGATCAAATTACCTCAACTAGCCTGTACCCCCGCACACTGACTCGGTACCGGTTCCCCCTGTATATAGCCTCGTTATTGTTTTTCTTATTGTGTTACTTATTGTGTTATATTTTCTTAACTCTTATTGATCTGCACTGTTGGTTAATGGCTTGTAAGTAAGCATTTCACGGTAAAGTCTACACCTGTTGTATTCGGCTCATGTGACAAAAAGTTTGATTTGATTTTGCCTGTAAACCATGAGTTTCTGGCCACTGTATTAGGGTTCAAACTAAGTCCTCAAAAGAAGGCCTCATGAATTGTGCTGTACTGTCTTTTATCATTTCATTTTAATGATAACATATTCACTTAAGCTCTCACTTGGCGAAGGCTAAAGGACAAAAAATTGTCAAACCCATTTGTCTTTGTCACTAACAAATAGAGTCATGGGTGGTAACTCGACAATTCACTTGAAAGGCAAGGCATTCAAATAAGTCTTTACACTAAGCAGTGTGTTAATTTAACACTGAAAAGTGTGGACCTGTATAGACAAGGACCAGTGTTAAATTTAACACTCTCCGTATTTATTTAACACTGGAGAATTTGCTGTGTAAGATCTGATCACAATCACATCACAATACACCTGTCTAAAAATGTGGGCACAATTTGAATGTGGACATGTGGACCTAGTAAGCACCAGGTATAAACGGGGCTACTGTTCATCATGTCTGTGTGACTGTGTTGTGCCACAGGATGCCACTGTGCCAGCTTACCATAGCTGTTCTCTGCCTTTGGTGTACAGCAGGAGCTTTCTTATTTCAATTCTGATCAAATCCACTAGGTGGCAGTATTGTATACTGGTAGTAAATTAATGTCTGTCTAATCAAATGCACCTCCACTGGACCACTACACTGTTGTATAGTTCTACCATCAGTGACTATCCACTGTAGGTGCCATATTCATTATGAGAAGTAAAGCAGATTCGCATAATTTATTGGTCAGTCTGTCTGCGTGTCAATGTGTATAGGTATACGTACGTTTTAATGTTTTAGGGCTCTATTCAATCTGTATCGCTGAAGCGTTACGACTGCGGGATAGAAATGTAAAGGTCATTTCCGATTGAGCCCACATATAGTGCCTTTGGAAAGTATTCAGATCCCTTGACTTTTTCCACATTTAGTTACGTTACAGCCTTGTTCTAAAAATGATTACATCGTTTTTTCCCCCTCATCAATCTACACACAATACCCCATAATGACAAGCAAAAACTGTTTTTTAGACATTTTGGCAAGTTTATGAAACATTAAAAATATATCACAGTTACATAAGTATTCAGACCCTTTACTCAGTACTTTGTTCAAGCACCTTTGGCAGCGATTATAGCCTCAAGTCTTCTTGGGTATGACTCTACAAGCTTGGCACATCTGTATTTGGGGAGTTTCTCACATTCCTCTCTGAAGATCCTCTCAAGCTCTGTCAGGTTGGATGGGGAGCGTTGCTGCACAGCCATTTTCTGGTCTCTCTGGAGATGTTCGATTGGGTTCAAATCCGTGCTCTGGCTGGCCCACTCAAGGACATTCAGAGACATGTCCCGAATCCACTCCTGTGTTGTCTTGGCTGTGTGCTTAGGGTCGTTGTCCTGTTGGCAGATGAACCTTCACTCCAGTCTGAGGTCCTGAGTGCTCTGGAGCAGGTTTTCATCAAGGATCTCTCTGTATCTCTCATCTTTCCCTCGATCCTGACTAGTCTCCCAGTCCATGCTACTGAAAAACATTCCCACAGCATGATGCTGCCACCACCATGCTTCACAGTAGGGATGGTGCCAGGTTTCTTCCAGACGTGACGCTTGGCATTCAGGCCAAAGAGTTCAATCTTGTTTCTCATGGTCTGAGAGTCCAAGAGGGCTGTCATGTGCCTTTTACTGAGGAGTGGCTTCCGTCTGGCCACTCTACCATAAAGGGCTGATTGGTGGAGTGCTGTAGAGATTGTTGTCCTTCTGGAAGGTTCTCCCATCTCCACAGAGGAAATCTAGAGCTCTGTCAGAGTGACCATCAGGTACATGGTCACCTCCCTGACCAAGGCCCTTCTCCCCCGATTGCTCAGTTTGGCCAGGCGGCCAGCTCCGGGAAGAATCTTGGTGGTTCCAAACTTCTTCCATTTAAGAATGATGGAGGACATTGTGTTCTTGGGGTCCTTCAAAGCTGCAGACATTTTTTGGTACCCTACACCAGATCTGGGCTTCGGCACAATCCTGTCTCAGCTCTCTACGGACAATTCCTTCGACCTCATGGCTTGGTTTTTGCTCCGACATGCACTGTTAACATGGGACCTTATATAGACCGGTGTGTGCTTTTCCAAATCATGTCCAATCAATCGAATTTACCACAGGTGGACTCCAATCAAGTTGTAGAAACATCTCAAGGATGATCAATGGAAACAGGATGGACCTGAGCTCAATTTCGAGTCTCATAGCAAAGGGTCTGAATACTTATGTAAATAAGGTATTTCTGTTTTCGCTTTGCCATGCGGTATTGTGTGTCGATTGCTGAGAAATTGTATGTATTTAATACATTTTAGAATAAGGCTGTAATGTAACAAAATGTGGAAAAAGTCAAGGGGTCTGAATACTTACTGAATGCACTGTATGCAGCATTTACCGTGAATGCAGTCTCCGCTGACGTTGGAATACTGCCTTTATATTTTAATCACACTAGTGCTGAATTTCTGCGATACGGATTGAATAGAGCCCTTAATGTGCCAAAATATCAGAACAAAAACATCATGATAAATTCTCAGGTTGTATCAAGTTTGTACCTACATTCAGTGAATAAACACTAAATATTATACAGGTGAATATTTCAATCACTGGGGTATGTGGGCCAAATATATGTTGATTTGGCAAGTGAAACCAAGGAAAAAATGTATTTGAATCCCTTTGTTTTTTTAAACAAATGAAATGGATGGCATTTCTCACATGCTTAAAACATCTGAATGTATATAGTTGTATTTCTTCGATTAAACAAAGAGAATATCTACAATAATAAAACCATTTTTAATATGGGACAACATGATGGTATGTGGATATAACATGCTGGTATGTGGAGATAACATATTGGTATGTGGAGACAATTTAAACTAATTCCAAACAAAAAATCTGATTTCGCAGCAAAATCAACTTTAATAATGAGCAATACTGAAATATTGAAACACTTTCTTACTCAAATCAGATTTGTTTGTACTAAAAAATATATCTATCGTCTGAAAGGCACTGTCCCTAGAATTTCTAAGCAAACAGCTGGAGGCAGGGCTTTCTCCTATAGAGATACATTTTTATGGAATGGTCTGCCTATCCATGTGAGAGACGCAGACTCGGTCTCAACCTTTAAGTCTTTATTGAAGACTCATCTCTTCAGTAGGTCCTATGATTGAGTGTAGTCTGGCCCAGGAGTGTGAAGGTGAACGGAAAGGCACTGGAGCAACGAACCACCCTTGCTGTCTCTGCCTGGCCGGTTCCCCTCTCTTCACTGGGACTCTCTGCCTCTAACCCTATTACAGGGGCTGAGTCACTGGCTTACTGGTGCTCTTCCATGCCGTCCCTAGGAGGGGTGCATCGCTTGAGTGGGTTGAGTCACTGACGTGATCTTCCTGTCCGGGTTGGAGCCCCCCCTTGGGTTGTGCCATGGTGGAGATCTTAGTGGGCTATACTCAGTCTTGTCTCAGGATGGTAAGTTGGTGGTTGGAGATATCCCTCTAGTGGTGTGGGGGCTGTGCTTTGGCAAAGTGGGTGTGGTAGAGCGGTAGAGATACTCTGAATGATTGGCTATGAAAAGCCAAATGACATTTACTCCTGAGGTGCTGACCTGTTGCACCCTCGACAACCACTGTGATTATTATTATTTGACCCTGCTGGTCATCTATGAACATTTGAACATCTTGGCCATGTTCTGTTATAATCTCCACCGGCACAGCCAGAAGAGGACTGGCCACCCCTCATAGCCTTGTTCCTCTCTAGGTTTCTTCCTAGGTTCTGGCCTTTCTAGGGAGTTTTTTCTAGCCGTGCTTCTACACCTGCATTGCTTGCTGTTTGGGGTTTTAGGCTGAGTTTCTGTACAGCACTCTGTGACATCAGCTGTCAGCGAAGCTGTCCCCTAGTATTGGAATTTAATGTACAGTACTGGAGGATGTACAGTACAGTAATGGGGCCCTACTGTACACTTAGGGGATGGGGGCTAGAGGAAGATTTGTAGGTCAATTATCAATCTACACTCCAAGTGCTGACCCGGTCTACCCTACCCTACCCAGCCCAACCCAACCCCTGGGCTGGGACAGTCAATACAGGGGTTCTGAGTGAGAAGAGGAAATATGCATTTCCTCAGACTTTTCTATTTCAGTGTCCTTATTACAAAACAGAAAATCATGACCCAATATTGGATTTTCAATCTAGCCGAACCCTGAGCCTGTGTAATATTGACAAACCCCTTCTCATCTAAGAGGAATGAAAACAGAATATCACAATTGATATCAAATATTATCGGGATTCATCAAAAATACATTCACAGTAAAAGACCACTGTAATCTGAAGCTTGTACTGCCATCCATTCTCCAAAAGTCAGTGAATAATAGAAACACTATTTCTAGGCTGGTGTAGTAGCTATTCTATTACAAACGTGCTCAGGTGCTTTTTATCTGAGGTTTGGCGGCTCAGTGAGGTTTTGGAGGATTATTTTGATGACATCATGCACAGTGCCTCAGTATGTCCAAGGAAGGTGATAGCGTGCGTGACAGTATTTCTGGTTTCTTGGTACGATCTGTAAACGTTTTGACCGCTGTAGTCATAAGCCCGATCAATCATCGTTTTGAAAAAATTAAGAATATATACAGTATATCTGTAGTGGTGGAGGTAAATGTACAGTAGTAGTACTAAAGTCAGAGCTGTAGTATTCTGTCTACATTTGAGCAGGGTAGTAATATACAGTATCTACTGTAAGTGTTGACAGCTTTGAACAAGGCTGGGTGAGCAGTAATATGTAGGCTGTGTAGATACTGTATGTACGAGCAAGTCTGGGGTTACCTGGTGTTCTTTCAGCAGTCGGTCGTATTCTTTGGTCAGTCCATCGGATTGTTTCTTCATAGCTTCCATCTCGGATTGGGACTTTTTCAAGGCTAAGGAAAACATTAACCCCAAAGCATTCCCATTATCATCCAATTACCATGCATATCATCCAATCTATCGAATAGGTGACATGCTATGGGTCAGAGTGCACATTCTCGAACAGTAATTGAAGCCCATGTTTGTTTTATTGTCATTATGGTCCGATTTCATTTGGTTGGCTATTTTATTGTAGTTGTACATTTTCACATCATTGAAATATTATTGGATTTGTGGTTCTATTATTCCATCTTTGTCCCAAACGTTTTGTGTGTGTCTTGCTCACCTTCCTCTGAGCCCTTCAGTTCTCCTCTCAGTTTCTCCATCTCTGACCTCAGCAGCTCGTTTCCCTCCGCTGTGGCCTTGTCCCCCTTCCCATACATCAGAGTCTGAAACAAACACAGGTAAACATTAACAAACATGAACCACTTACAACACTTCTCAACCATATGCAGTACCAAAATTAGATTAGTTTCTTTTAGTGTGGATGAAGGTCCACATCTCTGAGTATGAGTTCTGATATAGCATCAGTTTTGCCTTTTAGATCAAAAATGAATACGTTTTCATGGACAAGGGGGGCCTTATCCTAGATCAGCGCTCCTCTTCTTTTTGAGGCCCTTTTAAATACGGGCTCAGGTGCAGAAAGGGCAGTGATACTGGGTATGTCCTTACCTGCTTCAATAGCTTGTTGTCCTCCATGTATTTTTTGGCAGTTTGGTTGGCACACTCTGCCTTGGTCTGCAGAGAGGCCGTGGTGCTAGACTCCGTCGCCAGCTGGTTGATCAGAGTGATCACCCGCCTCAGCACTCTGTAGGGAAACAACACACACAGAGATGGTGTTCAATACTGAGATAATACTTTTTTTCTTAAACAGAGAACTGTCACTTGAACTTGTCCATCTGAACACAGTTTTAGTTTTCAGTTTTTCTAAACATTTTGCTACGGTGTGCCCTACTGAACACGACCATTGTTATGGTCATTGACATGAATAAATACATCTCTATGATTATGACGATCCATGCTCTGGCTGGTTTTCACCAGTACCCCAATGTGATGACGACACAGTGAGGACTCAGTATGTCGATGGGTGAGTGATGGACAGACAGATCCAGGACTTACAGCCAAGAGGGAAAAGCCAGAGATGTAGAGGTTCCTCTGGGCTCTGAACAGCTTCATGTGGAGGTGGTCAAACATGTTGGGATGCAGATTAGCATCGTTGCTGTTCTCCCCCTTGAATACTTAATCACGTCGTGCAAAGAGTCTACAGGAGGACGTGCAGGTGTGGTACGACATGGTTAAACATAGTAAAACATTGAGATTGCAAAAGCATTGATTGAGATTGTAAACTCTCCGGTGAGAGATTGCCACTATTGTGAACCATTAAGATCTGTGAGTACATTAAACATACTTTTTGGAATCAGCTTACCAATCAAGATGACTATAAGGATTATGATCATGACGTAGGAGAATTTGTTCCAAATCCTGGACATTCCATACTCTCAGCTGGAAGATACTATGCATTCTGCAAAACAGCACAAAAACATAATCCCACAAAGCATGGACCGACGGCAACAACTTTTTTTGGTGCAGTCCAGATATAGACATCTGTTTGGTTCAGATTTGATCTGGTCCGGCGTTGATTTGGCCCAAATATAGATACGTTTGGTTCAGATTTGGTCCAGTCTGGACCGGCCTGGATTTCAACAGCCACAGACGTCTGGACCGGCCTTGATTTGGCCCAGTCATAGACCTCTATGATTGGTTCAGAATTGGCCCAGTCCGGACCAAATCTCAATTTATTGGTTCACATTTGGTCCGGTTCGGTCCAAATCTGAACCAATCATAGACATCTGTTTCACAAGTTTTGACAGCACAGCACAATAGAGCACACCAGAGTACAGCACATTTCAGTAAAGAAATGTACTGTAGAGTACAGCACAGTAGAGTACTGTACACTATACTGTATTGTACCCTATTTTACTCTAATGTACAGTCGTGGCCAAAAGTTTTGAGAATGACACAAATATTAATTTTCACAAAGTCTGCTGCCTCAGTTTGACTGATGGCAATTTGCATATACTCCAGAATGTCATGAAGAGTGATCAGATGAATTGCAATTAATTGCAAAGTCCCTCTTTGCCATGCAAATGAACTGAATCCCAAAAAAACATTTCCACTGCATTTCAGCCCTGCCACAAAAGGACCAGCTGACATCATGTCAGTGATTCTCTTATTAACACAGGTGTGAGTGTTGACGAAGACAAGGCTGGAGATCACTCTGTCATGCTGATTGAGTTCGAATAACAGACTGGAAGCTTCAAAAGGAGGGTGGTGCTTGGAATCATTGTTCTTCCTCTGTCAAACATGGTTACCTGCAAGGAAACACGTGCCGTCATCATTTCTTTGCACAAAAAGGGCTTCACAGGCAAGGATATTGCTGCCAGTAAGATTGCACCTAAATCAACCATTTATCGGATCATCAATAACTCAAGGAGAGCGGTTCAATTGTTGTGAAGAAGGCTTCAGAGCGCCCAAGAAAGTCCAGCAAGCGCCAGGACTGTCTCCTAAAGTTGATTCAGCTGCGGGATCGGTGCACCAACAGTACAGAGCTTGCTCAGGAATGGCAGCAGGCAGGTGTGAGTGCATCTGCACGCACAGTGAGGCGAAGACTTTTGGAGGATGGCCTGGTGTCAAGAAGGGCAGAAAATAATCAGGGACAGATTGATATTCTGCAAAAGGTACAGGGATTGGACTGCTGAGGACTGGGGTAAAGTCATATTCTCTTATGAATCCCCTTTCCGTTTGTTTGGGGCATCCGGAAAAAAGCTTGTCCGGAGAAGACAAGGTGAACGCTACCATCAGTCCTGTGTCATGCCAACAGTAAAGCATCCTGAGACCATTCATGTGTGGGGTTGCTTCTCAGCCAAGGGAGTGGGCTCACTCACAATCTGCCTGAGAACACAGCCATGAATAAAGAATGGTACCAACACATCCCCCGAGAGCAACTTCTCCCAACCATCCAGGAACAGTTTGGTGACAAACAATGCCTTTTCCAGCATGATGGAGCACCTCGCCATAAGGCAAAAGTGATAACTAAGTGGCTCGGGGAACAAAACATTGATATTTTGGGTCCATGGACAGGAAACTCCCCAGACTTTAATCCCATTGAGAACTTGTGGTCAATCCTCGAGAGTCGGGTGGACAAACAAAAACCCACAAATTCAGACAAACTCCAAGCATTGATTATGCAAGAATGGGCTGCCATCAGTCAGGATGTGGCCCAGAAGTTAATTGACAGCATGCCAGGGCGGATTGCAGAGGTCTTGAAAAAGAAGGGTCAACACTGCAAATACTGTATTGTTGTGATAATACTTATTTCATTTAGAATTAATGTACAGTTGAATAGAATCAATGACCAAAAAATACATATTTTAAAAATCTGTAAATGACGTCTTTTCAACTTTCACTCAAAACTGAAAGTGAACGTAATTTCAATGTCCAGAAAATACAGATTTTCACATTTAATTCAGAACCAAAAATGAACCTGATTTCAACATTCAGAAAATACTTTTTCACCATTCATTCAGAACCTGAAATTAACCTCACTTCAGCATATGGAAGATATGTATTTTAGATGTTGTTTCAAGTACTTTTGATTACTGGGATGTTTCAGAATGTATCAGGACAGGTTAGGGCTCATTCCTACCTGGTGATTGAGATGAAGGGTAGACAGAGGATGAGGAATACACGTATTTTTACATAGAGGAAGAGAGCAACTGCAGTCCATTGCAACGTAATCTCTAACAATACAGTCTGTAAAAGATTAAACATTATAAGCAACCGAGGTCCTTTTCACAGTCTGGCAGTAGGTTATTTTGCCAGAATGGAAAAGAGCTGGTTTAATTGTTGATGTCAACAACAGGAAAATTCAACTGGCTAGCTAGCTTGCTATGTGGTTTCCTATGGATATACTGTATTCCAGTTAACTGTGAAACCATGAATGCAAATGTATTCGGAACAACAATGCAGTCGCTGTTTCAGTGACACGCCTCTTATCCTATTTATCTGCCTGCAAAGTTCACATGCTTGGTTAGAGGTGCTACACATAGGATTTTCTTTAAATGTTTTATTGTAATTTCAGAAAATGTCAATATCTTAAATAATAACAGACTGATAGTGTTTCACAGTATTACTTACCCGCCAGTGTTGTGATTGACTGTGATATTAGCCTATTGATTTCTCATCTGTTGTCAAAATGGGAAAGCTTTTCTGACTTTGTTGCTGTGTTATCTAGCAGAAATGGCTCTGTTATATCCTGGTTGCTAAAGTTCTACATTGTTCGCTCAATTTCAGTTTATGTGAGAAAAGATGCACTGAATAGTGTAGGAACCATCTAAATCACTGGGAAGTATCTTGTAATTCGCCTAGCATTAGACTGCATTCAAACAAACATCCTCCCTCTCCCGCATCCCATTTCGCCCAACATGTCAGAGACTTGCTGCTGGAGCCCTTTACTTTCGGTACAGCAGCTTCAAACAGCTGTAAAAACGACATTATTGAAAATATATTTCACCGCGATTTAGATGGTACAATGATTCCCTACACTATTCAGTGCTTGTTCTCACATAAACTGAAACTGAGGAAACAATGTACAATTTTAGAAACCAGGAAATTACAGAGCAATTTCCACAAGTTAACACAGGCAGAAAGTCAGACCAGATGCTGCTCCAGCAGGAGGAATCAATAGGCGAATATCACAGCCGATCACAACACTGGTTATGTAATACTGTGAAAAACTATCTAGAATTCCACTATTACTGCAGATATATTATGGGCATTTTCTGAAATTACAATGCAACATTTGAAACAAAAAACAGCCAGCACTAAGCTACTGTTTCATTCAGTGTATAACACACGTCTTTATATCATAGAAATAGTAGCTGTGCCTTCTCCATTCTGTTGCTAGCTAGCTATATATTTCTAAAGACTTTGCCTCATGCATAGAAATCAGCCAGGCAGCTCGCCATCTGTTAGGAGAGAAGCGATAGCTGTCTAACTAATTGGTACTGTTAGGGTTGCGAAAATCAAATCTGGTATCAGGACAAAAGGTGACACAGAGTCACCAAGTAAGTTCTAATTATTTTATTCACTCAAGCAATAAATGGTAAATGCAATCTTCGTATATACGGGTTCCATGTAGTACCACGCAGGGTTAACAGAGAACTGCCCTTTCTGCTAAATGCATTGGTATAAGTATGTTCTGACAAAGTTAGTTCCCACCTCGGGATGGGCCTATCAGAACAGTGGCTGGGCGTGGTTTAGACTTGCCTGTCCAAAAGTAGGCGCACAGGCTGGTCTCAGCCTCTTGGCGCTTGTTGTCCGGGGTTACTGAGGCCACAGGCTCGGTCCTGTTTGCGTCTCCACATCTTTCTATTCATGTGTTCCTAGCTCAACATACTGTTATCTCCCAAGGTTATACTGCCCCTTAGCCAGTCAGACACCAGGTGTTTACAATCCACTGTATTGTTCCACAACTTATCAGCCTTAGCTCAAACATATTCCTGTGTAGCAAAGAAACATATTCTCAAACCTAACAATTAGCAAAGAAACATATTCTCAAACCCAACAGTACTATAACGTTAGCAAATACTTTTGTGAAATAGTTAGTTGCTACACATATGAGTAGCCAGGTTCAATGTCGCTGATAATTATGCAAAGTACGTAACTTACTCAGCGGCACAAGAACCCAGAAACGGTCGAAACTGGAGGATGAAAAGAGAAAAGCAAACTTGGGACAGTTGTTTCACGCTCTTTTTGTTGCTGTCACTTTTCTTTGCGTCTTATTGTAATGAAGTCCTACAGACACGTTTAGCTGTTCGCTTACCTGCTTATCCTCTACTGAGGAGAACCAATAAGGTTCTGCCATATATTGTAAATACCATACTGTACACATTTGTTTACGGATATAAGGAAATAACTACACATGTGTAGTTACTAAGGGTCGGTCTCATATGACACTCTATTCCCATACAGACTGCACTATTTTTGACCAGAGTCCTGTGTGACTGAATTTGGAGTCTCTGGTCACAAGTAGTGCACAACATTGGGAATAAGGTATCAATTGCGATTTGCACGAATTTAACTGTGGTCTCCACATCTCGGATGCTGTTTATGTCTCCGGCTGGTGGCGCTCGTCTGCGGTCCAACCATGGACTGTTATCCCATGGCGAGATTCCAATTGGAATTACACATCACTTTGTAAGCCAGCATAATGTGACCTGCGGGCCTGATTTTGCTTATAAATCATGAGTTTCCGGCCACTGTATTAGGGTTAAAACTAGGCCCTCAAAATAAGGCCTTTTGAATTGTGTTGTACTGTCCTAAATAATAATATTCATTCACTTAGGATCTCACTTGGTGAAGGCCACAGGACTGAAAATGTGGCCTTCACCATGTCTCTGTCACTAACAAATTCAGTCATGGGTGGTAACTACAATTCACTCAAAAGGCACAAATAAGACTTTACACTAAGCAGTGTGTTAATTTAACACTGAAAAGTGTGGACCAGTATAGCTCATCGGATGTGGCAGGGCTTGCAAACTATTACACACTACAAAGGGAAACCCAGCCGCGAGCTGCCCAGTTCAAGCAACATTGAAGCATACATGACAGCACCAGCTATTCCGGATGACTGGGTGATCACGCTCTCCGTAGCTGATGTGAGCAAGATCTTTAAACACGTCAACATTCACAAGGTCACGGGACCAGACGGATTACCATGACATGAACTCAGAGCATGCGTGGACCAACTGGCAAGTGTCTTCACTGTCATTTTCAACCTCTCCCGGACCGAGTCTGTAATACACACATGTTTCAAGCAGACCACCATAGTCCCTGTTCCCAAGGAAGTGAAGGTAGCCTGCCTAAATGACTACCGCCCTGTAGCACTCACTTCGGTAGCCATGAAGTGCTTTGCAAGGCTGGCTCATATCAACACCATCATCCTGGAAACCCTAGACCCACTCCAATTTGCATACCGCCCCAACAGATCCACAGATGACGCAATCTCAATCGCACTCCACACTACCCTTTCCCACCTGGACAAAAAGTAACACCTATGTGAGAATGCTGTTAATTAACTACAACTCAGCGTTCAACACCATAGATCCCACAAAGCTCATCACTAAGCTAAGGACCCTGGGTCTAAACACCTCCCTATGCAACTGGATCCTGGACTTCCTAACGGGCTCCCCCAGGTGGTAAGGATAGGCAACAACACATCTGCCACGCTGGTCCTCAACACTGGGAACCCTCAGGGGTGTGTGCTTAGTCCTCTCCTGCACTTCCTGTTCACCCACGACTGCGTGGCCAAGCACGACTCCAACACCATCATTAAGTTTACTGATGACACAACAGTGGTAGGCCTGATCACCGACAGTGATGAGACAGCCTATAGGGAGGAGGTCAGAGACCTGGCAGTGTGGTGCCAGGACAACAACCTCTCCCTCAATGTGAGCAAGACAAAGGAGCTGATCGTGGACAGGAAAAGGAGGGCCGAACAGGCTCCCATTAACATCGACGGGGCTGCAGGGGAACGGATTGAGAGTTTCAAGATCCTTGGTGTCCACATCACCAACAAACTAGAATGGTCCAAACACACCAAGACAGTTGTGAAGAGGGCACGACCACAACTTTCCCCCTCAGGAGACTGAAAAGATTTGACATGGGTCCCCAGATCCTCAAAAAGTTCTACAGCTGCACCATCTAGAGCATCCTGACTGGTTGCATCACCGCCTGGTATGGCAACTGCTCGGCCTCTGACCGTAAGGCGCTACAGAGGGTAGTGAGTACGGCCCAATACATCACTGGGGCCAAGCTTCCTGCCATCCAGGACCTATATACTAAGCGGTGTCAGAGGAATGTCCCAAATATTGTCAAAGACTCCAGTCACCCAAGTCATAGACTGTTCATAGACTGTTCTCTCAGCAGCCATAAGACTGCTGAACAATTAATCAAATGTCCACCCAGACTATTTACGTTGACCCCCTCCCCCTCTTTTGTTTTTACACTGCTTCTACTCGCTGTTATTATCTATGTATAGTCCCTTAACCCCTACCTACATGTACAAATTACCTTGACTAGCCTGTACCCCTGCACATTGACTCGGTACTGGTACCCGCTGTATATTTTTATTTTTTTATTTTATTTCACCTTTATTTAACCAGGTAGGCAAGTTGAGAACAAGTTCTCATTTACAACTGCGACCTGGCCAAGATAAAGCAAAGCAGTTCGACACACAACAACACAGAGTTACACATGGAATAAAACAGACATACAGTCAATAATACAGTAGGAAAAAAAGAAATCTATATACAAAGAGTGCAAATGAGGTAGGATAAGGAAGGTAAGACAATAAATAGGCCATGGTGGCAGAGTAATTACAATATAGCAATTTAACACTGGAATGGTAAAAGAAAACTGTGCAGTAGATGAATGTGCAATGTAGAAAAACTGGGGTGCAAAGGAACAAGATAAATAAATAAATACGGTAGGGGATGAGGTAGTTGGTTGGGCTATTTACAGATGGGCTATAAACAGGTACAGTGGTCTGTACACTGCTCTGACAGCTGGTGCTTAAAGCTGTTGAGGGAGATAAGTGTCTCCAGTTTCAGAGATTTTTGAAGTTCGTTCCAGTCATTGGCAGCAGAGAACTGGAAGGAGAGTCGGCCAAAGGAGGAATTGGCTTTGGGGGTGACCAGTGAGATATACCTGCTGGAGCGTGTGCTACGGGTTGGTGCTGCTAAGGTGACCAGCGAGCTGAGATAAGGTGGGACTTTACCTAGCAGGGACTTGTAAATGACCAGGAGCCAGTGGATATGGCGGCGAGTGTAAAGTGAAGGCCAGCCTACGAGAGTGTACAGGTCGCAGTGGTGGGTGGTATATGGGGCTTTGGTAACAAAACGGATGGCACTGTGATAGACTGCATCCAGTTTGTTGAGTAGAGTATTGGAGGCTATTTTGTAAATTACATCACCAAAGTCGAGGATCGGTAGGATGGTCAGTTTTACGAGGGTAAGTTTGGCAGCATGAGTGAAGGAAGCTTTGTTGCGAAATAGGAAGCCAATTCTAGATTTAATTTTAGATTGGAGATGTTTGATGTGAGTCTGGAAGGAGAGTTTACAGTCTAACCAGACACCTAGGTATTTGGCCTCGTTATTGTTATTTTATTGTGTTACTTTCTATTTTAAAAATGAAAGTACTAGTTTATTTAGTAAATATTTTCTTAACTCTATTTCTTGAACTGCATTGTTGGTTAATGTCTAGTAAGTAAGCATTTCACGGTAAGGTCTACCTGTTGTATTCGGCACATGTGACAAATTCAATTTTATTTGACCAGTGTTACAGTTAACACTGTGTTGATAACGCTGGAGAATGTTCTGTGTAAGATTTGATCACAATCAGATCACAGTACGCCTTTTAATTGTCTACACCTACACCTGAGAGAGAGAATAAGAGGGAGCATACTTAAATTCACACAGGACACAGGATAGGACAGGAGAAATACTCCAGATATAATAGACTGCCCCTAGCCCCCCGACACAAACTATTGCAGCATAAATGCTGCAGGCTGAGACAGGAGGGGTCGGGAGTCACTGTGGCCCTTGATGAATAGCGAGTCTGCGTCTCTCACATGGATAGGCAGACCATTTCATTAAAATGTATCTCTATAGGAGAAAGCTCTGCTTCCAGCCGTTTGCTGGAAGCAGGGACAATATTGTCTAGGGACAATAAGGAGGCCTGAGTCTTGTGACCTTAGCGTATGTGTAGGTATGTACGGCAGGACCAAATCGGAAAGATAGTTAGGAGAAAGCCCATGTAATGCTTTGTAGGCTAGCAGTAAAACCTTGAAATCTGCCCTAGCCTTAACAGGAAGCCAGTGTAGAGGCTAGCACTGGAGTAATAAACTCAGCAAAAAAAGAAACGTCCTCTCACTGTCAACTGCGTTTATTTTCAGCAAACTTAACATGTGTAAATATTTGCATGAACATAACAAGATTTAACAACAGAGACATAAACTGAACAAGTTCCACAGACATGTGACCAACAGAAATTGAATAATGTGTCCCTGAACAAAGGGGGGGATCAAAATCAAAAGTAACAGTCAGTATCTGGTGTGGCCACCAGCTGCATTAAGTACTGCAGTGCATCTCCTCCTCATGGACTGCACCAAATTTGCCAGTTCTTGCTGTGAGATGTTACCCCACTCTTCCACCGCCTGCAAGTTCCCGGACATTTCTGGGGGGAATGGCCCTAGCCCTCACCCTCAGATCCAACAGGTCCCAGACATGCGCAATGGGATTGAGATCCGGGCTCTTCGCAGGCCATGGCAAAACACTGTCATTCCTGTCTTGCAGGAAATCACGCACAGAACGAGCAGTATGTCTGGTGACATTGTCATGCTGGAGGGTCATGTCAGGATGAGCCTGCAGGAAGGGTACCACATGAGGGAGGAGGATGTTTTCTCTGTAATGCACAGCGTTGAGATTGCCTGCAATGACAACAAGCTCAGTCCGATGATGCTGTGACACACCGCCCCAGACCACGATGGACCCTCCACCTCCAAATCGATCCCCCTCCAGAGTACAGGCCTCGGTGTGTGAAGAGCACTTTTTGCCAGTCCTGTCTGGTCCAGCGATGGTGGGTTTGTGCCCATAGGCGACGCTGTTGCCGGTGATGTCTGGTGAGGACCTGCCTTACAACAGGCCTACAAGCCCTCAGTTCAGCCTCTCTCAGCCTATTGCGGACAGTCTGAGCACTGATGGAGGGATTGTGCGTTCCTGGTGTAACTTGGGCAGTTGTTGTTGCCCTCCTGTACTTGTCCCGCAGGTGTGATGTTCGGATGTACCGACCCTGCACTGGTGTTGTTACACGTGGTCTGCCACTGCGAGGACGATCAGCTGTCCACCCTCTCTCCCTGTTCTGCTGTCTTAGGTGTCTCACAGTACGGACATTGCAATTTATTGCCCTGGCCACATCTGCAGTCCTCATGCCTCCTTGCAGCATGCCTAAGGCACGTTCACACAGATGAGCAGGGATCCTGGGCATCTTTCTTTTGGTGTTTTTCAGAGTCAGTAGAAAGCCTCTTTAGTGTCCTAAGTTTTCATAACTGTGACCTTAATTGCCTACCGTCTGTAAGCTGTTGATGTCTTAAAGACCGTTCCACAGGTGCATGTTCATTAATTGTTTATGGTTCATTGAACAAGCATGGGAAACAGTGTTTAAACCCTTTACAGTGAAGATCTGTGATGTTATTTAGATTGTTATGAATTATATTTGAAAGACAGGGTCCTGAAAAAGGGACATTTCTTTTTTTGCTTGGTTTATGATGCATTAACCAATAAGTAGCTCCCAGACCCAACCCATCTGCATGTCTACAGTGGAATCTACTCTCTCTCTCTCTTTAGCTCCGCTTCCTCTGTCATGGCATCTTCAAGCTCACCCATTATGCAGCTGGATCTCACTTCACGTGAGAAGTGTGAACCCACCGAGAAAAGACATGGCGATCTTTACCACTGCAGGTGCTGCAAGGAGTACTGTGTGTGGACCAGACCAACACTGTTCCAACACCTCAACCTGGTGTATCTTGATGTACACTCAATCTCCAGAATTTGTCCCATTCTCTTGGTTATCTCCTGCTCCTCATGTGCAGCTTTCACCTGGGAATATAAACACTGCAACGCATGGGTCATTTCCTGACAACAGGACAACATAGACTCTCTCATGATGGCCAGATCACAAATGTGTGTCTCCCGGAACTCCCATCGGTCTCCCAGTTACGAAGCCATGTGACATTATTCTTCATTAACTGATATCCCAACAATGCTACTAAAGTAACCCCTGCTACTACTAACACGGCCCATGACTGTACCTCAAAATCCTCAATTTGTGCCGTAATCCACTTCCATGCTGTTACTATAGCCTCCTTCAATTACTGTCCCTACAGCGACTGCCGTGAGCATAACTACTGCATTGAATCTGTCAAGTGTTTGCTGGCTGTTATAAATGGGGCAGAGATTAATGATGTTGGAAGAATATCCAACCTAACAAAACTCTGAGTCACAGGTTTCCTGAAAGTTGACAATAGTGTCTGAAATGCCAACACTATCTCTGCTACTTTCACCATGATCTGAGTATGTGTAACGTTCAAATTAACGTAATAGTCCCTATAATTTAACATAATAGTCCCTATATTGTGCACAGTTAGCTCCTGTAACAATACACATAGTGGTATCATCCCCAGAGACTATCACCCAACCTTCATTTATGAGCCCCCATCTCCACCCCAGGCACATTCCATCCCACTTAACAGCCTTATGTAAACATTCTGTCTCAAACACAGACCTCATGTGAACCTCACCTCCTGCTACAGATACATTTGCACATATATCATTCCATCTAACCCATAACACAATAGTCACTACTCCTAATGCACTTCTAAAGTTATAAACATACTAAAACATTCTCAAATCAATTAGTCAATATACACCAATCCTTCCTCTGGATGATCACTCTTATGTTCCACGACACCTAAAATCTATATGTACTGATATGCTTTAACATTAGGATTATGACATTATAAAACAAAAACGTCTTCATGGTTGACTCCAGCTATCATCCAGTGAGTTCTCTAATAACCTCCCTCTCGGAGGACACATAGAGATAAAGTTTCTAGAGACAGAATGTAAATGTTATACATTACTCTCTCTCCCTCAATGACATAAGTATATTTCATATTCTCAGAACCCAACAATAGAACCCAACAACCCAACAATGAATAAAGGCATTTCACACGTAAATACATTTATGATTTCTTACTCCAAATGAGTGGTGGTTCGTGGACAAACTGTATGATTAACGTTACTGTGAGAATAATTCTGAAATGTCTCGACGATAAGTGTGCCTTTCTCTCCCCCCCATCTATGACGTAACAAGCTGTCATATTTTGTCAGTCCACTAGGGACCTTTGTCTCATGTAAAGGGTGTATGCTTATTCTGTGTTATTATATAGTTAGCTAGTGAATAAATAATTAAACCAATTTGTGTAAGACTGGTCAGAATAATAATTTTATAAGAGGTAATGATTAATAAGATGACTATTTATTGATGTAATAGATATACACCTTATAGAGTTTAATTCAGGAGATGGTAACTCGTTAAACAACCTCTGCCGTGGTGCCCCAAATGCTAATATGCTAATTGTTAGTTGATTCATTTAAAATCGGGTAACAATTAAACATAGTTAGTGGATTAAATAAATAAAATAACAGTCATCCGAAAAAAATCTATGTATATAGTATTTATTTGATTAAACAAAGCAAATATCTTGTAAATGTAATACAACAGTAAAACATTTTTAATATGGGATAACATGTTGGTATGTGGAGACAATTTTTACAAACCCAAAAAAACTTATTTCGCAAGAAAAACAACTTTAATAGTAAGCAATCCTGAAATATTGAAACACTTTACTTGGAATGAGAAAATATATCTACAGTGGTCTGAAAGGCACTTATTCAGTCAGGGAAGCTACTGTTCCCTAGTATTAGAATTTAATGTACAGTACTGGGGGATGTACAGTACAATTCTGGGGCCCTATAGGAGATAAGTACTTAGGGGATGGGGGCTATTCCACTCCAAGTGCTGACCCAGTCTACCCAACCCAAACCCTGGGCTGGGACAGTTAGAGTGAGAATAGGAAAGATGAATTTCCTCAGACTTTTCCATTTCAGTATCCTTATTACAAAACAGAGAATCATGACCGTGACCCTGTTTAATATTCACAAACCCTCCACATCTAAGAGGAATGAAAACAGAACATCAACATTGATATCAAATATTCAACAACAAAAATGTAGCTTCTCTACCCCTATGAACTCAATGGTAATTTTGTTTTACAAAACACATACAACTCAATCTGTAATATGCCTAGCTGCTAAGGTAAAAAAAAGAAGTAGAAAAAGATGAATGCAACAGTGGTGCTCTTGTGATATACAGGGGAAAAAACAACATAGCAAGCCCATTACATCAAAAATATATTCACAGTAGACAACCACTGTAATCTGAAGCTTGTCCTGCCATCCATTCTCCAAAAGTCAGTGAATAATAGAAACACTATTTCTAGGCTGGTGTAGTAGCTATTCTATTACAAACGTGCTCAGGTGCTTTTTATCTGAGGTTTGGCGGCTCAGTGAGGCTTTGTAGGATTATTTTGATGACATCATGCGCAGTGCCTCAGTATGTCCAAGGAAAGTGATAGCGTGCGTGACAGTATTTCTGGTTTCTTGGTACGATCTGTAAACATTCTGACAGTTGTAGTCATAAGCCCGATCAATTATCCTTTTTAACTCCACTCTCTTGAAGATTCTGGAAAAATAAAGAATATATACAGTATATCTGAAGTGGTGGAGGTAAATGTCAGAGCTGTAATATTCAGTCTATATTTGAGCAGGGTAGTAATATACAGCTTTAGTCAACAAGGCAGGGTGAGCAGTAATATCAAATATATACAGTGCCTTCAGAAACTATTCATCCCTCTTGATTTATTCCACACTGTTGTGTTACAGCCTGAATTCAAAATCGATTCAATACATATAAAAACATCACCCATCTAAACACAATACCCCATAAAGACAAAATTTTTGAAAATATTTGTTGAAAATTAAATAGAGAAATATCTAATTTACATTTACACGCCTGAGTCAATAATTTGTAGAAGCACCTTTGCAAGAGGTTTCCGTTGACTGTCTTTATGGATAAATCTAAGAGTTTTCCACACCTGGATTGAGAAGTATTTTCCGATTATGCTTTTCGAAACTCTTCAAGCTCTGTCAAATTGGTTGTTGATCATTGCTAGACAACAATGTTTAAGTCTTGCCATAGATTTTCAAGTAGATTTAAGTCAAAACTAACTTGGCCGCTCAGGAACATTCACTATCACTACCCATAAACTTATTTAGGCTTGCCATAACAAAGGGGTTGAATACTTATTGACTCAAGACATTTCAGCAAGTTTCAAAAAATAGAATTCCACTTTGACATTATGGGTAGCGTGTGTAGGCCATTGGCGAAATGTAACAACATTTGGATAAATTCAAGGGGTGTGAATACTTTCTGACGGCTCTGTAGGCTAAGTGTAGATACTGTATGTACGAGCAAGTCTGGGGTTACCTGGTGTTCTTTCAGCAGTCGGTCGTATTCTTTGGTCAGTCCATCGGATTGTTTCTTCATAACTTCCATCTCTGATTGGGATTTTTCCAAGGCTAGGGAAAACATTAACCCCAAAGCATTTCCATTATCATCCAATTACCATGCATATCATCCAATCTATCTAATAGGTGACATGCTATGGGTCAGAGTGCACATTCTCGAACAGTAATTGAAGCCCATGTTTGTTTTATTGTCATTATGGTCCGATTTCATTTGGTTGGTTATTTTTTGTAGTTGTACATTTTCAATTCATTGAAATATTATTGGATTTGTGGTTCTATAATTCCATCTTTGTCCCAAAAGTTTTGTGTGTGTCTTCCTCACCTTCCTCTGAGCCCTTCAGTTCTCCTCTCAGTTTCTCCATCTCTGACCTCAGCAGCTCGTTTCCCTCCGCTGTGGCCTTGTCCCCCTTCCCATACATCAGAGTCTGAAACAAACACAGGTAAACATTAACAAACATGAACCACTTACAACACTTCTCAACCATACGCAGTACCAAAATTAGTTTAGTTTCTTTTGGTGTGGATGAAGGTCCACACTAAAAGGAGTATGAGTTCTGATATAGCATCAGTTTTGCCTTTTAGATCAAAAATGAATACGTTTTCATGGACAAGGGGGGCCTTATCCTAGATCAGCGCTCCTCTTCTTTTTGAGGCCCTTTTAAATACGGGCTCAGGTACAGAAAGGGCAGTGATGCTGGGTATGTCCTTACCTGCTTCAATAGCTTGTTGTCCTCCATGTATTTCTTGGCAGTTTGGTTGGCACACTCTGCCTTGGTCTGCAGAGAGGCCGTGGTGCTAGACTCCGTCGCCAGCTGGTTGATCAGAGTGATCACCCGCCTCAGCACTCTGTACGGAAACAACACGCAGAGATTGTGTTCAATACTTCAGCTCACCTGAACTTGTCCATCTGAACAATTTTTTTGTATTCCGTTGATAAACATTTTGCTACGGTGTGCCCTACTGAAAACGACCAGAGTGTTATGGTCATTGTAATGAATAAAGAAATCTCTATGACAATGACAATCCATGCACTGGCTGGTTTTCACCAGTATCCATCCAAATGTGATGACGACACAGTATGTCAATGGGTGAGTGATGGACAGACAGATCCAGGATTTACAGCCAGAGGAAGAGGGAAAAGCCAGAGATGTAGAGGTTCCTCTGGGCTCTGAACAGCTTCATGTGGAGGTGGTCAAACATGTTGGGATGCAGATTAGCATCGTTGCTGTTTCACGCGCCCGAATACTTCCTCACCTCACGCACAGCATCTACAGGAGGGTGTGCAGGTGTGGTACATCATGGTAAAACATTGAGATTACAAAAGTATTGCATGAGATTGTAAGATCTCTGTTGAGAGATTGTCATTATGATCTGTGAGTAAATTAAACATTACACTTGGCATCAGCTTACCGAGGAAAAGGACTATAAGGATTGTGATCATGGCGAGGAAGAATTTATTCCAAAACCTGGCCATTTTGTCCCATATTCTCAGCTGGAAGATACTCTGCCATCTGCAAAACAGCACAAAAAAATAATGTTGAGACTCAGAACACTGCAACAGCAAGTCAATGTCTAATAAAATAGCACTGGATGCAGCTTAGGACTGTCCCCGACTAAAACAAATCTTAGTAGCCCGAAAGTTGTCTGTTCTTTCGACCAATCGATTGGTCGACATTTTATATAGACACACCATGTGTTTTAATAAAATAATCTAAGATGCTTGTCTAACGCTTTAAGCAAACTGTTTGATTAAATAAGACACAAATGACTCAAGAGGGAGCCAGAGATCAAGATCAAAAACGTATTAACCTGACCATCCCCCTCCCGCTGGCTTTCTACTCTCCTGAAGTTGCCGTAGGCTGAACCAATTATAGGATATGGACCTAGAAAGCCTGAGCATATTCAGTAGTCCCATTGTGTTACAACCGGTCGTAGCTTTAGGCTAAGTCCCGGAAGGTCAGCCAGAGCAGGCTGGTACCTGCAGAAGGTAAGTCCTAGGGGGTAAGGATAGGTCCCGAGATCCATGAGTGACATTAAGGTGTAGGGCAAGTTCCGTATAGGATAGGTCCCTAGTGGTGGTATTCCCCCGCGAGATCTGTAAGGGGGACGAAAGTGCCAGCCACAGTGGCAGTGAGGCAGTTGAGTGTATGTGGATAGTGATAAACGGTTGCTTATAAATTCTGGAGGTGAGCCTCATCAATGGTTAGAAAATAAATAAAGATGTTTGAACATGATTTGAGTGTATTAGCAGTAGCAATATGGAGAGGTTGGTTAATGCCCTATTGGGGCAGGGAACCATAACAGGTTATGTGGAAATAGGAAGACAACTGTGAATAATTTTGGTAATGTGTGTTGTCAACAACAGTGATAATAGGCATAACACTGGAATAACACATTAGGTCACCCGTATTCTCCAGTAATACATTTGCATACGCTATAGTATTGGTTCTAATACAAGGTATTAGGTGCTGTGACCACAAATACCATAACTACTCTCCGGGGAAGTGGGTATCGCTACCTTGGAAAATAGTTAATAGAAGGCATGCATTAGAGCCGGGAGTGAGGAAATCTAAATACTCCGGACACCGTCGGGAGAGGCTTCGGAATAATAACTATTGAATTTGCAACCGGCGATCCTGATTCTCCCTGTAAAGCGGGACTAGAGGAAGAACAGTTTAATGAAGCCATATAGGCGCTGAAAGAGGCGCAAAAGCATTCTACCAAATCATCTCGAATATGGAGGAAATAGAGCGGGATGCTTTGAGAGTGGAATCAAACTCCGCTCACTTCGCAGTTGTGCAAGGGGTTAATACAGTCACAGTGAAAGTTACTAACAGTGGTTTCAATAGCCAAGGTAAGACAAAGAAACAGGGAGGGAAACGTAGCGAAAAAACATCAAAGCGTAGGGAGATAGATCCCTGTTTTAGATGTGGGGCCGTTGGTCATTGGAATAATACGTGTAGTGTGGCAACGGAGCATACGGAACCTGCTGCATTCAGAGGGAATGCTGCGATGCGAGCGTTAGCATTTTTTTACAAAAGAACCAGCAGCGAACATTCTTGAAATCAGCGGGGCAGGAAACTGTCACATAACGGTGTATGGCCTTGGTTCGATCGATAGTGGTTCATAGAGATGACAGTTTCTATGCGATGGGAGACGTAGGAGGCCTGGCATCAAATATCGCTGATTCATTACAATGAGAAATATGCTACATTTACGACAGGGAATTTAGCAAGGTAACAGGGGCAGCATTGATGCCGATACGATTCCTACCTATCTTTAAACATAGGACCAGTAACAAGACCCGGATAATTTTACATTGGAGGAAGTGGAGCCGATTTTGGGGTCGGATTAAAGACTATGCCTAAAAAAGGAATGATGAAATAGATTTATAGAATGGACGAAAGGGAGGAGGGGTCACGAGAAATTAGAGTTGGTGTTACCAAACCTAAAATGAACTTTTACAATTTTTTGTTCATGAACATGAAGGACATTGTGGTGCGGTGGTTATGGATAATCATGGGGAAAAGAGAAACCAGTCATATACGGGAGTAAATGGTTAGACTCAGTGGCGAGATAAAAGTCACCGGGTCTAAGGGTAGTACATGCTAAATAAAGGATACATAAACGAGGGGGTGGATTAAAACAAACGCTTAATTATTGGAGGGGGGACAGTGGATTTTGTAATTAAAACTTTTGGGTTTCTGATTAAGATGTAGCATAGTGAATGCTAACGAAATGTACACTCTCTCTTCCAGGAGAGGCAGGGGTGTCATTATCTCCCTCTTTGGAATGTTCCCAAAACTGTGGGAGAGCAGTTAGTGAAATTCGCCAGTTTTATAACTGATTGGTAGAGTGCTGCAGAGATGATTGTCCTTCTGGAAGTTTCTCCCATCTCCACAAAGGAACTCTAGAGCTCTGTCAGAGTGACCATCGGGTTCTTGGTCACCTCCCTGACCAAGTCCATTCACCCCTTGATTGCTCAGTCTGGCCGGGCGGCCAGCTCTTGGAAGAGTCTAGGTGTTTCCAAACTTCTTCCATTTAAGAATGATGGAGGCCACTGTGTTCTTGGGGACCTTCAATGCTGCAGAAATATTTTGGTACCCTTTCCCAGATCAGTGTCTCGACACAATCCTGTCTCGGAGCTCTACGGACAATTCCTTCGACTTCATGGCTTGGTTTTTGCTCTGACATACACTGTCAACGGTGGGACCTTATATAGACCGGTGTGTGAATTTACAACAGGTAGACTCCAATCAAGTTGTAGAAACATCTCAAGGATGACTTATTTTATTTAATCCATTTTAGAATAAGGCTGTAACGTAACAAAATGTGTAAAAAGTCAAGGGGTCAGAACGCACGCACACATATATAAACTCAGCAAAAATCAATTGTGCTTAAATAGCACTCGTGACAAAATTTACATTTAGTCAAGAAAACGCAGGGACGGGGAGTCCCCACGTTGAAATGGCTACTACTCTATAGACCAGAGAGCATGGAGCTGGTTAAGAAAACTACTAGACTACACATTCACAGTCTGCAGCTGTATGTGTAAAATAGTCTAGTAAACTTGACCGAAGAGGAGAACACTTCCATATCGAACGACCGATTGGTACTCTGAAAGATCCATTCTGGAGAACATTTCCCTATCAACAACCATTGGTACGTCTGACGTATCCATTGTAACAGAGCTACAACTATGAAAGACTGATCTCTGGTGGACAAATCAGAGACTTTCTGTCGACTGACTCTCTCTTTCCTAGCCACCGTGTAAAAGCACGGTGGCTAGGAAAAACTCCCTAAAAAGGCCAGAACCTAGGAAGAAACCTAGAGAAAAACCAGGCTATGAGGGGGTGGCCAGTCCTCTTCTGGCTGTACTGGGTGGAGATTATAACAGAACACGGCCAAGATGTTCAAATGTTCATAGATGACCTTCTTCATGACTGTGTTGGTGTGTTTCGACCATGATAGGTTCTAAGTGATGTAGACACCAAGGAACTTGAATCTCTCGACCTGCTCCATACAGCACTGTCGATGTGAATGGGGGCGTGCTTGGCCCTACTTTTCCTGTAGTACACGATCATCTCCTTTGTCATGTTCACCTTGAGGGAGAGGTTGTTGTCCCGGCACCACACCGCAAGGTCTCTGAACTCATCCCTATAGGCAGTCTCATTGTTGTTGGTGATCAGCCCTACCACCGTTGTGTCGTCTGCAAACTTAATGATGGTGTTGAGTCGTACATTGCCACGCAGTTGTGGGTGAACAGGGAGTACAGGAGAGGACTAAGCACATCCCTGCAGGGCCCCCGTGTTAAGGGTCAGCGTGATGCGTTGTTGCCTACACTCACCAGCTGGGGGCAGCCCGTCAGGAAGTCCAGGATCCAGTTGCAGAGGGAGGTGTTCAGTCCCAGGGTCCTGAGCTTAGTGATGAGCTTGGAGGCGACTATGGTGTTGAACGCTAAGCTGTAGTCAGTGAACAGCATTCTCACGTAGATGTCCCTTTTGTCCAGGTGGGAAAGGGCAGTGTGGAGTGCAATAGAGATTGCGTCACCTGTGGATCTGTTGGGGCGGTATGTGAATTGGGTCCAGGGTTTCTGGGATAATGTTGTTCATGTGAGCCATGACCAGCCTTTCAAAGCTTTTCATGGCTACAGATGTGAGTGCAACGGGGCGCAAGTCATTTAGGCAGGTTACCTTGGCATTCATGGGCACAGGGACTATGGTGGTCTGCTTGAAACGTGGGTATTACAGACTGGGTCAGGGAGATGTTGAAAATGTCAGTGTAGACACTTGCCAGCTGGTCGGCACATGCTCTTGAGTACGCATCCTGGTAATCCGCCAATGGCAAAAAATATGTATATTTAATGTCTGTAAATGACGCCTTTAACTTTCATTTAGAACTGAAAATGAACCTGACTTCAATGTCTGGAAAATATGTATTTTAGACATGATTTCAACTTCATTTTGCGTACTGGCTTGTTGCAGTATCAGGACAGGCTAGGGCTCATTCCTACCTGGTGGCTGAGATGAAGGGTAGACAGAGGATGAGGAGTACACCGATTTCCACATAGAGGAAGAGAGCAACTGCAGTCCATTGCAACGTCATCTCTAACAATACAGTCTGTAAAAGATTCAACATTTTAAGCAACAGAGGTCCTTTTCACAGTCTGGCAGTAGGTTATTTCGCCAGAATGGAAAAGAGCTGGTTTAATTGTTGATGTCAACAACAGGAAAATTCAACTGGCTACGTAGTTAGCTAGTTTCCTCTGGATATATTCCAGCTAAATGTGAAACCACCAATGCAAATGTATTCAGACCAGTGCTGTTCCTGTTTCAGTGACAAGCCTCTTATCCTAGCTAGATCACGTTACGTACAAAGTTCACATGCTTAGTAAATATCACCCAGCAGTACTAAGTTTATACTGTCTCATTCAGTGTGTAGCATACGTCCTTATATCATAGAAATAGTAGCTATGCCTCATAAATAGTAGCTGGCTATATATATTGCTAAAGACTTTGCCTCATGCAGTGTCATCAGCCAGGTACTATAGCTGGCTATATTTTAAAGGCAGGACACGGTAGCTAACGGTATCTAGCTAACTGGTACTAGCGAATGTTAGCACTTATGTGAAATACATAGTAACTACACATATGATCCAAGTTCAATATCTTAATAATTATGAAAAGTAGGTCACTTACGCTGCGGCACCCGGACAAAAGAAACCGGGAGGTCGAAAAGAGAAAAACAAACTTTGGAGACAGTTGTTTCACTCCTCGTTTCCCCCCCCCGTCTCATTGGAATGACGTCATACGGGATGTTTTACAGTAGCTGTTGGTTTAGGGGTTTATCCTCTACGGAGGGGAACCAATACGGTTCCGCCATATATTGGAAATACCATACTGTACACATCATGGAAAGAACAAATATGTTGAAATTAGGTGTAATGTGTTTGGTTTTTTTTGTACCTTTTGACCATGTCTGACTGGACATGTTGAAGTGAATCTGATGTAAACCTTCGTTTGGTTTCTATTGCAGGTAAAGGGTCACATTTGCTCGCACACTGCACACCTCAATTATCAGAATGAGATACAAAATAAATAGGTAATATAGTAAATAAAAGCTTTTATTCCATTGGAAATATGATTAATAACATACACAATAAAATATACCCAGCCAGTGTTTATGATAGGCCTACTGTCTGTGTGTCTGGTGATCCATATGTGTTGTGGAGGTAGTCTATGACAGCAGCGGTGCTATGCAGGGAGTTGAACACCTTCCTCTCGGGCTGGGAGGTGACCCTCTCCAGCATGTAGATGAGGTGCTGGTGGAAGCAGGTGAAGGGGGTCCCCTGGTTCGTGGCGAGGTCCACCCAGTCCCACACACACTCAAGAGGGGTCTCATTGTAGCCAGCGAACATGGCCGGGTTGGACAACAGCCCCCGGGCTGCCATCACACCTACAGGACAGGGCACGTGGGGTGGGAAGTGTTGTGAGTGAGCCATTTAACAATAAAGATCCTGTATTGAGACATTCTATCTTTTCTCTAATTATTTCTGCTCATGGAACCTCTAGCTACCCATTTATGTATTTACAATGAATATATGTTAACATGACACAATAAACAGAGAATGATTTCCCTGGAGGGAATGAGAGGTTACAGACTAAATGCAGATGAACAGCAGATAAAGTGTTTATGATAAGGAGAAAACAGTGAGCTATGCAGTTCTATGAAAATCAACCATGACAGTGGCTCCCCCCCAGAAACCCCCCATGTTGTGGTTTATTTTCATAGAACTGCACAGCTGGTCATTGTGGATCACTTTGGCCTATATAAGGGGATTTAATATGAAGCTATTTCAAGAGTGTCTTTCCCATGGAAATAACTACACATGTGTAGTTACTAAGGGTCGGTCTCATATGACACCCTATTCCCATACAGAGTGCACTATTTTTGACCAGAGTCCTGTGTGACTGGCTTTGGAGTCTCTGGTCACAAGTAGTGCACAATATTGGGAATAAAGAATCAATTGCGATTTGCCCAAATTGAACTGACCATCAACTCCAGTGAGCTGGTGAGTGGTCTCCACATCTCGGAGGGTCTTTATGTCTCCGTTGGCGATGACAGGGACTGACAGGCTGTCCTTGATGGTCTTGATAGCGTCAAAGTGGACCGGCTGGTGGCGCTCCTCTGCGGTCCGACCATGGACCGTTATCCAGGACACCCCTGCCGCCTCTGCCTTCTGACACAGGTCCACCGTACGTCGCAGGTCCTTGTGAATTCTGGAAAAAGAGAGAGGAAACAACAACAACAAAATGAACTTCAGATGACACTTAAGTTGTTTGCAAAATAAAGCTTTTACAAGCGCCTTTTGTCATTGAAGTAAAAGTGAAACAATTATATTTGGTGATATGATCACTCTTACCGTATTTTGATGGAGGCTGTGTAGTTAGGATTGTCCACTTGGTTCCTGACATGTCGAACCATGTCTTTGACCAGCTCAGGTTTGTTGATAAGGCATGCCCCGTAGCCTTCCGACATGGCCCATCGCTGGGGACAGCCACAGTTAAGGTCCACTCCATCAGAGAAGGGTGCGACCACACAGGTTGCATCAGCCAGGGTCTGGGCATCACTGGCAGCAAACTGCACGATCAGAGGACGGTCAGCTGATAGGAGAGACAGAGAGCAATGCAGTTGGATTTAATTGACACCAAATTGACAGTCTCCACACATCAATGACAGCAGACACCAAGTCCCTATAGTTTGAGAGGCATCTAATATTTCCTTAATATTTCCTTGAAAAGAGATATCATATTACCTTCATTAGTTGTAAATTCACTGTCTCTGGCTTTGACGGAGCGCATAAAGTCAGGAGCAACTATCATTGGAGTGAAGCAAATGTCACAGTCAAATTTCCTCACCAGTGATCTAAATGCCAACCTGGAAAAGTAGAAAATAAACGATCGAGTTATAACTCAACCTACTTCAGCTATCTGCACAAAACCCAACAGCTGAACAAGTCATTGAAAATGTACGAAGATCAGATAATCTTACTTCGAATACCGGACCATAGGAGCACAGATTTTCAGAACTTTCCCCTCCTCAAACATGTCCATCACGTTGGTGGTCTTCATTTTCATAGACCGTATAGTGTGTTTTTAATCACTGAAGCGAGCTAGCCAGCTAGCTAGCTAGCTAGATTGGCATGGCAATGCTTTTCTTTCCACAGTCGAAACTGTTTGTTGCATGCAGTTTATGGCCTATTCTAACGTTGATGTGACTAGATAACGTCCATATGTAATGTAATGTAATGAAGCTAGCTAGCTAAAGATGACAAACACCCGAATGCAAACAACAACACGCGGTATGTTAATGGGCGTGTCCTCCGAACAACCTTCCATGTTTGACCTTTGAACCTAAAAAGGATTAAATATGTTTTTATTTTTGTTTTTATTTGTTAAATAGTGGTATAACAATTTTGATACAAATACAGATAATTTGATATTTTCTTACGAATAATAAAATGTTTGGTTTGGTTCATTTTCTGTCGCTGAAATTCTACGTCATTGTGTGACGAAGTGGCAAACATGGACGGTAGTAGAGAAGCTTCAATGAATTCACTACTAAATGATGGTAAAATTCTATATTTTAAAATTTATTTTAAAATAATTTTCTGTCAGTCAGTTTTACTTCACGTAGGTGTATGTTTTGTTTTATTTAGCTAGGTGTACCAGCCCCGTAGTCGTTTAGGAATGAGAGCTGCAGAGTTGACAGTGCAGTCCATCATTGACAACTTACAGCAAGGCATCGCAATCGTTTCTGTTTGCAATACTTTTCTTTGCTTGTGATAAAAAAAATAATCCAAGAAGTGATTTAGCTAGCTAATCTATTTTTCCTATTTATCCATCTCTTCTCCAGAATGCTATGCTGATTTTCTCAAAGAGGACTTTGACGTGAAGACGTACACAGCCCAGGCCATCCACCATGCTGTCATCGCAGAACAGCTGGCCAAGCTGGCTCAGGGCATCAGTCAGCTGGACAAGGAGCTCCACAGCCAGGTGTACATGACACCTGTCACCTAAAACTGTATCTCACACATGTGAGACCCATAGTGCCATATCTTTATCTATTATTAGTTTAATCAGCCAGTCAGTTTGTTCTATACTAATGGCTGGTATGTATACATTTTCTGTAGGAAAGACACTTTTCCTTCATGTGTTGAATGACTTACTGACTGTGGTAAATATTTCTCCTGTCAGGTGGTAGCCAGGCATGAGGAGCTACTTGCTCAAGCTACTGGGATTGAGTCTTTGGAAGGTAACACACCTTTAGCACATGTTTGTTTTTGTCATCATCATGGCACTTCTGACTTGCTGGAACAAGGGTTCTCAAAGTGTGGTCTGCGGACCCCTAGGGCCTTTTGGTGTAATACAATACAAGTACCGTGGATACAATGTAATGTTATGCATTTAAAATGTATCATCTTAACCCGGGACAACATGGGACTGGGAGGCTCACAAGGATATTGGTATCCACAGTACTCCACCAATTAATCACGCTCTCCACAGTCGATGTGAGAAAGACCTTTTAAACAGGTCAACATTCACAAGGCCGCTGGGCCAGACGGATTACCAGGATGTGTACTACGAGCATGCGCTGACCAACTGGCAAGTGTCTTCACTGACATTTTAATAAGTCTGTAATACCAACATGTTTCAAAGCAGACCACCATAGTCCCTGAAAGATTATTGGAATCTGTGTGGGTAGCTGGACAGGTAGGATGACTGACAATAGTGAAGGTGAACAGGTGGTCACGGGTCAGGTGACAGAGGAATGGATGAGACTGAGGTAGGAATTCCTTTAACCACAAAGTGGTATATTTACTGGTTAGTTTGTCTGTGCTGTATAACAAAAGAAACAGAATAACATGTACTCAATCAAATTCAAATCAGAAAGTCAAATCATAACAATCATTCTCATTATTAACAGAATGAGGTAATTCAGCAATAAGGTTCCATAGGAATTCAATATGAAGCAGAATGGAGTCATTTAGTATCATAACCATGCATCATAATCCCGAGAAGGATAATGAAGGACAATATATAATCTCCATCAATTTGATATAAGAATTTACCAGTTCAGCAAACCATTACGTTTCATATTTCATTCTTCTAGGTTAGTCTTCATATGTACATGTAATTTCATTACATTTTAACCATATATCAATGTCTGTAGGGCCGTGATCATTGGCCATTTACATAACACAATAGGTTTGAAGCGTGCGCTCCAAGCTGCGCTCCGCGGTAATAACTATAAACAATAACTGATGGCGCTCTCTCCCGATTTCAACAGATAGTTCAGATGAAAGGCAACAGATTCGGTGGATTTACGTTGATTCATGGACACACAGAATGTCTGGATTAGACGAAGTTGAGGAAGAGAAAGCAGCGAGGTTGGGCGGTGGCGATGTCCTCCTTTCAATGAGTTGAGATCTGTCAACACCATAGTGGCCTCCAAGCTCATCACTAAGCTAAGGACCCTGGGACTGAACACCTCCCTCTGCAACTGGATCCTGGACTTGCTGACGGGCCCCCAAGGTGGTAAGGGTAGGTAACAACAGTAACAACACATCTGCCACGCTGATCCTCAACACGGGATCCCCTCAGGGGTGCGTGCTCAGTCCCCTCCTGTACTCCAATCATGACTACACGGCCAGGCATGACTCCAACACCATCATTAAGTTTGCTGATGACACAACGATGAGACAGCCTATAGGGAGGAGGTCAGAGACCTGACCGTGTGGTGCAAGGACAACAACCTCTCCCTCAACGTGATTTAAGAAAAAGGAGATGATCGTGGACTACAGGAAAAGGAGGACCGAGCACACCCCCATTCTCATCGATGGGGCTGTAGTGGAGCTGGTTGAGAGCTTCAAGTTCCTTGGCGTCCACATCACCAACAAACTAACATGGTCCAAGCACACCAAGACAGTCGTGAAGAGGGCACGAGAAAGCCTATTCCCCCTCAGGAGACTGAAAAGATTTGGCATGGGTCCTCAGATCCTCAAAAGGTTTTACAGCTGCACCATCGAGAGCATTCTGACCGGTTGTATCACTGCCTGGTATGGCAACTGCTCAGCCTCCGACCGCAAGGCACTATAGAGGGTAGTGCGTACGGCCCAGTACATCACCGGGGCCAAGCTTCCTGCCATCCAGGGCTTCTATACAAGGCGGTGTCAGAGGAAGGCCCTAAATATTGTCAGACTCCTGCCACCCTAGTCATAGACTGTTCTCTCTGCTACCGCACAGCAAGTGGTACCAGAGCGCCAAGTCTAGGTCCAAGAGGCTTCTAAACAGCTTCTACCCCCAAGCCATAAGACTCCTGAACAGCTAATCAAATGGCAACCCGGACTATTTGCATTGGCAACAGACAATTTTCATTGTACGCTGCTGCTACTCTCTGTTATTATCTATGCATAGTCACTTTAATAACTCTACCTACATGTACATATTACCTCGACACCGGTGCCCCCGCACATTGACACATTGACTCTGTACCGGTACCCCCTGTATATTGCCCCGCTATTGTTATTTACTGCTGCTCTTTAATTATTTGTTTTTCTTATCTCCTACTTTTTTTTGTTGTTGGTATTTTCTTAAAACTGCATTGTTTGTTAAGGGCTTGTAAGTAAGCACTTCACTGTAAGGTCTACACTTGTTGTATTCGGCGCATGTGACGAATACGATTTGATTATACACAGTATATTTTTTACATAAATGCACTGTAATTGAAGTTTAAAACGTCAATGTCTTCTCTCTGCTTTGTGGCAAAATGTGTAGAATTGGTGGATATTAGCTTTAAAGCTGCAACAACAAAAACCTCTGTGCCCCATGACAAAATGTGTAGAATTGCAGGAAATTAGCCAAGAGGCGGGCCTTTTAAATGTTATTTTCCCGGCCTGAGACTAGATTGGTCTTGCCATGCACTGCAGACGTCACGGTAAAACTCCTATTTATTTGTGTTCTGATTATGAGGGTGTCCCTGATGAATTTGCTATCACAGAAGGGGTCCCCAGCCCCAAAAGGTTTGAGAACTCCTGTGCTGGAATATATGCTGTCATTGTTGTGCTGTAGACATTCCATAGGGGGCACTGCTGTCACACAATTGGATATAAGCATCAGTGCATCTCTAAGTATTGAAGTGATTGTGGTCTATTTGAACAGAGAATAATGTTTTGTTGCATAAAAACCAAATCATATTTTTGTGTGGATATATTGAGTGAGTTTTTTGTGTGTTGTTTCTCAGGGGTCCTGCAGATGATGCAGACCAGGATTGCTGCTCTGCAGGGTGCTGTGGATAGGTAGGTTAACCACTGATCTAGGACCAGATTCACATACCCCAAATCTCAACCTTAACCAAATCAAATTTTATTTGTCACATACACATGGTTAGCAGATGTTAATGCGAGTGTAGCGAAATGCTTGTGCTTCTAGTTCCGACCATGCAGTAGTATCTAACAAGTAATCTAACAATTTCACAACAACTACCTTATACACTCAAGAGTAAAGGAATGAATACAAGTATGTACATATAAATATATGGATGAGCGATGGCTGACCGGCATAGGCAAGATGCAGTAGATGGTATGGAGTACAGTATATACACATATATATATATATATATATATATATATGAGATGAGTAATGTAGGATATGTAAACATTATATAAATGCCATTGTTTAAAGTGGCTAGTGATACATTATTTCATCCAATTATAATTATTAAAGTGGCTAGAGATTTGGGTCGATGGCCGAACGGCATAGGCAAGATTCAGTAGATGGTTTAGAGTACAGTGTATACATTTGATATGAGTATGTCGGATACGTAAACATTATATACAAAATTGTTTAAAGTGGCTAGTGATACATTGTTACATCCAATTCCTATGTTTAAAGTGGCTAGAGATTTAAGTCAGTATGTTGGCAGCAGCCACTCAATGTTAGGGATGGCTGTTTAACAGTCTGATGGCCTTGAGGTAGAAGCTGTTTTTCAGTCTCTCGGTCCCAGCTTTGATGCACCTGTACTGACCTCGCCTTCTGGATGATAGCGGGGTGAACAGGCAGTGGCTCGGGTGGTTGTTGTCCTGGTGATGGTGATGAAGAAACATCTTACCCTGTATCAGTGGTTAGGTGCGTTATCTACCTATTCCAAGCCTATAAGACCATAGCACATCATCACAGGGAATGATCAAGGCAAAATATGACACTTTTGTTTTTATTTTTTTACATGTACCCTTTATTTAACTAAGCAAGTCAGTTAAGAACAAATTCTTATTTACAATGACATCCTACCCCGGCCAAACCCTAACCCGGACGATGCTGGGCCAATTGTGTGCCGCTCTATGGGACTCCCAATCACGGCCGGTTGTGATGCAGCCTGGAATCTAACCAGGGTCTGTAGTGACTCCTCTAGCACTGAGATGCAGTGCCTTAGACCGCTGCGTCACTTGTGTTCAGAGACCCTCAACAAATCAGACCTCTGATAACAGCACTCAACCTATTTGTTTTCTCTCGTAGGATAAGGACAAAGATCGTTGACCCCTACAATAAGATTGTAGCCAGGACTGCCCAGCTCGCCAGATTGCAGGTATCCATCCATCTCCTTGTGATTGAGAGGCATAATACTATCTGTTGTGTTGTATTATTATATGGTCTGGGACTGAGGCTCAATAGCAGGGGGAAGATTGCCTCTCTATAGGGTTCATTATTATCAGCACTCTGACAGCATCTCTATTTCTGCACTGGACTTGATTTCCATGTTTATTGGAAAGACATCTGAGTTAAAGAAATGGATTGACAGTATTTTCTTGGGTTTTTATTGTCTCTCTGCCCATTTTCAAGATGGGTACTTCAAGTTAGGTAGTGTACATATTGTCAAGGTCGCCCAATGTCTCCTGGACAGTTTCCAGGATCCTCCTGTTTTTAAATTGTAAAGATGACAATAGAGGTCTATATACCTATATATGGCTCTAGGATGTCCTCTTCTACCTTGTCAATACAATGTAGCTATAGAAGGTGTCGGTGTCTCATGCCGTACTGATATGAGTGCTCTGTACTCAATGGTTTACAACAAAGATACTGCATGTTTTATTGACCGTTAAACAACACACATATTATATGACCCCTTTTACTCTTGTTGCACATGCCTGCCATTATGGATTCACTCTCCACCACTTTGGAGAAAGGTATATTTACAAAGGTGAATTATGGAACTGTGCTTTTGGAGGCTGAGCGTTCTTCATTACCAGGACTCCTATCTGTTATGTAAAATGCATCTGTTTTTCTTGGTAAGTCCTCCACTAAATAATACATATAGGCCACTTTAAAGGTTTACAATGTTATCTCAACCTTTCGAACAGCATTACTTTGATCCTGTTCTCAGATAGGATCTACAATCTTAACCCATGACATCACCGTTGTGTTTTTTAATCCACCACGCTGTCAGTGCCCTCCTGTTTAGAAGAAATCAATAAAAAGCAATCAGGTGATTTAAAAGGTTGAATTTCTACCCCTGTTAAAATAAGACTTGTTCTTGTCAGCAAACGGACCCTGTCCTGTCTGAGGCTGGGTAGCCGCGTCCAGATAGAGAGCGAAATAGACTCTCTGGGTTTACAGGCTCACAGTCCACACACGCACACTGCCTACACACTGCAGCTTCGTCGTCTGTGGAGTTGAGGGGAAGGCTTATTAAATATTGATGGAATATGGCTTCAGTCCGAAAGGTTACTGTGATTCTAACTGGCTCCTTCCTCTCCCATGGCTCTGGCTCTGTGTTAGCTCTGTCTGTCTTCTGATGTTTTCTCTCTCAGCTTTGTCATCGTGTGTGTGTGTGGAGTGTTATCATTGTTCTGCACCACAGACATGCATCCTGCAGAGAAGATACTAGTAGCAGGTAGGCATGCCAGGCTGGTAAGATCTTAGGATGAACACGGGCCTGGTTTGTGACAGGAGAAGGTGCTGTGATTTCTGAGTAGAATAGTTGCAATGTTTTATATTATTCTATATAGACAGACAGACAGTGGTGCTGTGGGACCCTTCTTTTTCCACTTTTCACTCCCAGGGACTGTCATGTCCTTGGTTTTAGGGTGTGTGTTTGTATTCTGTCTGTCTGTCTGTGTATGTTTCTGTCTGTCTGTCTGTCTGTCTGGGTCTGAAGGAGACCGGTAATGATCTGACTATAAATCCAGGGGGAATAGGAGAGTGCTTTGTTTATCTTTTAGTCTAGTGTTCGCTCACAAAATGGCAACTTCTCGGCCACCCACAGATAAAGCATTCAGACATACACAGACACAGAGGCTCAGGGGACAGACCCCCAGGTCTCAGCTGCATTGTTTACTAAGCCCAAACACACTGCTGACCTCTCTGTGTCCTTTAGCTCCAGACACAGCTCCACAATGCTGCTAGACACACTGTTATTATTACCACTATTGATATGCCCATGGTTGGCGTCATTGTTACTATATAGGCTACAATAGGAAAATAAATACTTGGAAATGTCAACAGTGATTGATTAGAGATCATTTCCACTGAGTGATCTTCAACCAATTATGACAAAAAAAGAGGATCGTTCCATATTAGATTTGACGTTCATATAGATTCAGAAAGACTGGTTCAGATGGGGTTATATTTTGTTTGGTTATATATTTTCCTATTTTTCCCAGGTGGCGTGTGACCTGCTGCAAAGGCTCATCAGGATCCTGTACCTGTCCAAGCGTCTGCAGGGCCAGCTCCAGGGGGGAAGCAGGGAGATCACCAAGGCTGCCCAGAGCCTCAACGAACTGGGTAAGCGACCATTGCCTCTAATACACTGCACTTTACTACTGACTGGGCTGCTCAAAGCCTCAACGAACTGGGTACTGTAATACTGACATGGTTAACTCACCTCATTTGGGCCTACTGTAAAGAGAGTGTAGATCAGGGGTAGGCAACGCTGGTCCTGGAGTGTTTTTGATTTAACTGACCTGGAATGCCAGGTGTGTCGAATTCAGGCAATCATTGAACTGATCAATTCGCTCAGGTGTAGTTGGAACCAAATCCTGCAGTACCTGTGGCACTCCAGGAACAGGGTTGCCTACCCCTAGTGTAGATGGTGATGAGATCACCAAGGCTGCCCAGATTAGCCTCAACAAACTGGGTGAGTGACCCTGCTCATTCACTCTAGTACTACTGACACTAAGGTGAAACTCCACTCATTTAGGCCTACTGTAGAAGGTGTAGGTGGTGCTGAGATCACCAAAGCTACTCAGAGCCTCAAAGAGCTGGGTGAGTGACTTGTAGAAAAAAGGGAGGATAGGAAGCGCTGCAAGGACACACTAGTAGATGTTTTACTGTAGGTGGAAGGTGGAAGGTGCTCTTTGGTGAAGGGTAATCAAAAAACATGGAGTGCTCTTCATCTAATTCCTTTTTTTTTTTTTTAAGATTTTGTTATATTGAGCATGCTGTTCATAATAAAGGCATTTTAATTATATGAAGAGTGCCTTGGTCCTCCTTGTTTTTTGAGAACGGTCTGATTGGTAAATGCTGACGTACTCTTCACTGATTGGTGTAGTCACTTGAAGGTCACTGTTTTAAAATTTTGGTTAACCTTTATTTGACTAGTCGGTTAAGAACAAATTATTATTTACAATGACGGAAAATCCCGGCCAAACCCGGACGACGCTGGGCCAATTGTGTGCCGCCCTATGGGACTCCCAATCACGGTCGGATGTGAAGCAGCCTGGATTAGAACCACTGAGATGCAGTGCCTTAGACCGCTGCGCCACTCGGGAGCCATGTAAGGCTATGTAAGGCCATGTAGGGCCATGTTAGGTTCATGTAAGGCTCCCGAGTATGTAAGGTTACTCAGGCTGGATTTGACTTCAATCAAACCAATGATTGACAGACAGACCCAATGTTCAAAGAAACCCAATTTCCCTTGATTATATAAAGAAACAGCACTTTTTAACTACTAATAGTTTGATAAATATCTTTACTGCAGGAAATAGGTCCCAAACACATTATTCATTTCTGTTGCACAGGAACAAGATGATATTATCCCACCGTGCGGATGTCCTGGTATTTACTTTAAGGTGTTTTTGGAGTGCAGTGTTGGCTAAGCAATGCACAGGGCTTGATTAATACCTGACCTATAGGCCAGGCTATATTCTGTAAATATATTACCCTTCTCTCTTTATCTGTGACATCAAGATAGCTGTGTAGATTTTAAAATGTTATACAATCGGAAACTCGTTTTTATCGTTTTTTATAAACTTATTTTCCCCCTGGAAAGAAGAGAGTTTCGCTGGACACAGCAGCACCCCCCCAGCGAAACAGGGGCAGGCAGACACTTTCTTTACAGGAATCATGAGGATAATGCACTTTACTGTTTGACCAAATCATGGTTTTAGCATCCTAAACAAATAGCTCGCACCGATGCAACCACCAATATTACTCGCACAGCCAACTCAAAGAGCTCCCGAGCCAACTTTGACTCCCGAGTGGCGCAGAGGTCTAAGGCACTGCATCTCAGTGCTTACACTACAGACACCCTGGTTCGAATCCAGGCTGTATCACAACCCGGCCGTGATTGGGAGTCCCATAGGGCGGCGCACAATTGGCCCAGCGTCGTCCGGGTTTGGCCGGTGTAGGCCGTCATTGTAAATAAGAATTTGTTTTTAATTGACTTGCCTAGTTAAATGAAGGATAAATAAAATATACAAATAAAAAAGGGTCGCAAAATGCGACTAAATGTTCGCAGTCTGTAGCCCTGTTTCAGGAATTCATGTGGTTGATTACCCCAGTCTGTAGCCCTGTTTCAGGAATTCATGTGGTTGATTACCCCAGTCTGTAGCCCTGTTTCAGGAATTCATGTGGTTGATTACCCCAGTCTGAAGCCCTGTTTCAGGAATTCATGTGGTTGACTACCCCAGTCTGTAGCCCTGTTTCAGGAATTCATGTGGTTGATTACCCCAGTCTGTAGCCCTGTTTCAGGAATTCATGTGGTTGATTACCCCAGTCTGAAGCCCTGTTTCAGGAATTCATGTGGTTGACTACCCCAGTCTGTAGCCCTGTTTCAGGAATTCATGTGGTTGATTACCCCAGTCTGTAGCCCTGTTTCAGGAATTCATGTGGTTGATTACCCCAGTCTGTAGCCCTGTTTCAGGAATTCATGTGGTTGATTACCCCAGTCTGTAGCCCTGTTTCAGGAATTCATGTGGTTGATTACCCCAGTCTGTAGCCCTGTTTCAGGAATTCATGTGGTTGATTACCCCAGTCTGTAGCCCTGTTTCAGGAATTCATGTGGTTGATTACCCCAGTCTGTAGCCCTGTTTCAGGAATTCATGTGGTTGATTACCCCAGTCTGTAGCCCTGTTTCAGGAATTCATGTGGTTGATTACCCCAGTCTGAAGCCCTGTTTCAGGAATTCATGTGTTTGATTACCCCAGTCTGAAGCCCTGTTTCAGGAATTCATGTGGTTGACTACCCCAGTCTGTAGCCCTGTTTCAGGAATTCATGTGGTTGACTACCCCAGTCTGTAGCCCTGTTTCAGGAATTCATGTGGTTGATTACCCCAGTCTGTAGCCCTGTTTCAGGAATTCATGTGGTTGATTACCCCAGTCTGTAGCCCTGTTTCAGGAATTCATGTGGTTGATTACCCCAGTCTGTAGCCCTGTTTCAGGAATTCATGTGGTTGATTACCCCAGTCTGTAGCCCTGTTTCAGGAATTCATGTGGTTGATTACCCCAGTCTGAAGCGCTGTTTCAGGAATTCATGTGGTTGATTACCCCAGTCTGTGGCCCTGTTTCAGGAATTCATGTGGTTGATTACCCCAGTCTGTAGCCCTGTTTCAGGAATTCATGTGGATGATTACCCCAGTCTGTAGCCCTGTTTCAGGAATTCATGTGGTTGATTACCCCAGTCTGTAGCCCTGTTTCAGGAATTCATGTGGTTGATTACCCCAGTCTGTAGCCCTGTTTCAGGAATTCATGTGGTTGATTACCCCAGTCTGTAGCCCTGTTTCAGGAATTCATGTGGTTGATTACCCCAGTCTGTAGCCCTGTTTCAGGAATTCATGTGGTTGATTACCCCAGTCTGTAGCCCTGTTTCAGGAATTCATGTGGTTGATTACCCCAGTCTGTAGCCCTGTTTCAGGAATTCATGTGGTTGATTACCCCAGTCTGTAGCCCTGTTTCAGGAATTCATGTGGTTGATTACCCCAGTCTGTAGCCCTGTTTCAGGAATTCATGTGGTTCATTACCCCAGTCTGTAGCCCTGTTTCAGGAATTCATGTGGTTGATTACCCCAGTCTGTAGCCCTGTTTCAGGAATTCATGTGGTTGATTACCCCAGTCTGTAGCCCTGTTTCAGGAATTCATGTGGTTGATTACCCCAGTCTGTGGCCCTGTTTCAGGAATTCATGTGGTTGATTACCCCAGTCTGTAGCCCTGTTTCAGGAATTCATGTGGATGATTACCCCAGTCTGTAGCCCTGTTTCAGGAATTCATGTGGTTGATTACCCCAGTCTGTAGCCCTGTTTCAGGAATTCATGTGGTTGATTACCCCAGTCTGTAGCCCTGTTTCAGGAATTCATGTGGTTGATTACCCCAGTCTGTAGCCCTGTTTCAGGAATTCATGTGGTTGATTACCCCAGTCTGTAGCCCTGTTTCAGGAATTCATGTGGTTGATTACCCCAGTCTGTAGCCCTGTTTCAGGAATTCATGTGGTTGATTACCCCAGTCTGTAGCCCTGTTTCAGGAATTCATGTGGTTGATTACCCCAGTCTGTGGCCCTGTTTCAGGAATTCATGTGGTTGATTACCCCAGTCTGTAGCCCTGTTTCAGGAATTCATGTGGATGATTACCCCAGTCTGTAGCCCTGTTTCAGGAATTCATGTGGTTGATTACCCCAGTCTGTAGCCCTGTTTCAGGAATTCATGTGGTTGATTACCCCAGTCTGTAGCCCTGTTTCAGGAATTCATGTGGTTGATTACCCCAGTCTGTAGCCCTGTTTCAGGAATTCATGTGGTTGATTACCCCAGTCTGTAGCCCTGTTTCAGGAATTCATGTGGTTGATTACCCCAGTCTGTAGCCCTGTTTCAGGAATTCATGTGGTTGATTACCCCAGTCTGTAGCCCTGTTTCAGGAATTCATGTGGTTGATTACCCCAGTCTGTAGCCCTGTTTCAGGAATTCATGTGGATGATTACCCCAGTCTGTAGCCCTGTTTCAGGAATTCATGTGGTTGATTACCCCAGTCTGTAGCCCTGTTTCAGGAATTCATGTGGTTGATTACCCCAGTCTGTAGCCCTGTTTCAGGAATTCATGTGGTTGATTACCCCAGTCTGTAGCCCTGTTTCAGGAATTCATGTGGTTGATTACCCCAGTCTGTAGCCCTGTTTCAGGAATTCATGTGGTTGATTACCCCAGTCTGTAGCCCTGTTTCAGGAATTCATGTGGTTGATTACCCCAGTCTGTAGCCCTGTTTCAGGAATTCATGTGGTTGATTACCCCAGTCTGTAGCCCTGTTTCAGGAATTCATGTGGTTGATTACCCCAGTCTGTAGCCCTGTTTCAGGAATTCATGTGGTTGATTACCCCAGTCTGTAGCCCTGTTTCAGGAATTCATGTGGTTGATTACCCCAGTCTGTAGCCCTGTTTCAGGAATTCATGTGGTTGATTACCCCAGTCTGTAGCCCTGTTTCAGGAATTCATGTGGTTGATTACCCCAGTCTGTAGCCCTGTTTCAGGAATTCATGTGGTTCATTACCCCAGTCTGTAGCCCTGTTTCAGGAATTCATGTGGTTCATTACCCCAGTCTGTAGCCCTGTTTCAGGAATTCATGTGGTTCATTACCCCAGTCTGTAGCCCTGTTTCAGGAATTCATGTGGTTCATTACCCCAGTCTGTAGCCCTGTTTCAGGAATTCATGTGGTTGATTACCCCAGTCTGTAGCCCTGTTTAAGGAATTCATGTGGTTCATTACCCCAGTCTGTAGCCCTGTTTCAGGAATTCATGTGGTTGATTACCCCAGTCTGTAGCCCTGTTTCAGGAATTCATGTGGTTCATTACCCCAGTCTGTAGCCCTGTTTCAGGAATTCATGTGGTTCATTACCCCAGTCTGTAGCCCTGTTTCAGGAATTCATGTGGTTCATTACCCCAGTCTGTAGCCCTGTTTCAGGAATTCATGTGGTTCATTACCCCAGTCTGTAGCCCTGTTTCAGGAATTCATGTGGTTCATTACCCCAGTCTGTAACCCTGTTTCAGGAATTCATGTGGTTGATTACCCCAGTCTGTAGCCCTGTTTCAGGAATTCATGTGGTTGATTACCCCAGTCTGTAGCCCTGTTTCAGGAATTCATGTGGTTGATTACCCCAGTATGTAGCCCTGTTTCAGGAATTCATGTGGATGATTACCCCAGTCTGTAGCCCTGTTTCAGGAATTCATGTGGTTCATTACCCCAGTCTGTAGCCCTGTTTCAGGAATTCATGTGGTTCATTACCCCAGTCTGTAGCCCTGTTTCAGGAATTCATGTGGATGATTACCCCAGTCTGTAGCCCTGTTTCAGGAATTCATGTGGTTGATTACCCCAGTCTGTAGCCCTGTTTCAGGAATTCATGTGGTTGATTACCCCAGTCTGTAGCCCTGTTTCAGGAATTCATGTGGTTGATTACCCCAGTCTGTAGCCCTGTTTCAGGAATTCATGTGGTTGATTACCCCAGTCTGTAGCCCTGTTTCAGGAATTCATGTGGATGATTACCCCAGTCTGTAGCCCTGTTTCAGGAATTCATGTGGTTGATTACCCTAGTCTGTAGCCCTGTTTCAGGAATTCATGTGGTTCATTACCCCAGTCTGTAGCCCTGTTTCAGGAATTCATGTGGTTCATTACCCCAGTCTGTAGCCCTGTTTCAGGAATTCATGTGGTTCATTACCCCAGTCTGTAGCCCTGTTTCAGGAATTCATGTGGATGATTACCCCATTCATCGACGCTAACTACTTTAGCACCTTCTGACCGGAGGAGTTTGTTAAGAGCCTCAATGCTTACTCTAAACATTAATATACGTCACTTGTGGTACTGTTTTGGAAACACAAGGAACGTATTTTTCATATCAGCTAGAAGTAATACATGTTTTTTTTTTTAAAAGACAAATTTATACACACCTTTTTATAGGGTTTAGGGTTACAGACAAGCCAAGTAGGCTAACAGACAACAATAATGCATTCTGTCCCTGTTTTCTACACTCTGTGCTGGTGACTCAACTCTGAATCTAGTACTCTGTCTGCCAAGTGCAGAGCAAAGTACTATGCAAATGGTTTTATATGCTGTGGTTGGAGGGACTTTTAACATTAACAGTAGTCTTCATTATACTGCAGTACCTTGACAGGGATTCCAGTGAATTTCTCAGAAAGAGTCTCATTGCATATTGCGTTTAACCAATGCAGGGAAAGAGAGGTGGTAGAGAAAATCAATGTCCTTTTCAGAAATCACGTTGTACATATTTATTAGTTCTACTCCTGTTTCTCCATGCATGTGGATCATGTGGCTTTTATAAGAGCTAGTACACACAGACACACTAGAGCTGTGACGGTAATTGGCCAGCCAAATGACCCCAGTCTCTGTAATAACTGTTTGAATAGCAAAAAAACTAAAACATTTTATGCCCATTTTCGCCTCTCCTCCGCTCCTGACTGCGTGTGCTGCCATAGAAATAGAATGAATAGAACAGGTGTCCCCATTCAAATCAATGATGGCATAATAGTTGGCTCAGTTGATAGAGAATGGCGCTTGAAACGCCAGGATTGTGAGTTTGATTACAACGGTGGACCAAAATGGGGAAAAAGTATGAAAATGTATGCACTTACTACTGTAAGTCACTCTGGATAAAAGTGTCTGCTAAATGACAGCAACAACAAAACAACAACATTGGCAAGTGTACCCTTAGGAGCGACGCAGGAAGCAGAAGTACCTATCAATATGTGCTGTGATTTGTTGATTCAACTCAACTGACATTACAAAATATACATTCCACTTTATGAACCACATCAGTTAACATCATTTGAAGGAACATTCTACAGTACCATGGAAATTATTGCATCACAATACCGGGCTGCCATTGCGAGTGTACCCATGAGTTTACCAGTCAAGTCGCCAGGGTTAGAAGTTCCAAGCATTCTATTTCTATGTGTGCTGCTGCCTCGCTTTCTACAACACCTTGTTTTTTTCAGCAAGGAGCAACAAAGTTTCATGTTACGAATGCACTGTCTTCAGTCAGCTGTTCGTTCCAAATTATTTGTGTTTATTTTTACGGTTGTGTCAGTTTTTTTTTTAATTTTCATGACGGTCTTCATCCATAACCGTCGGTGATACGGTAATTGTGCCAGCCCTAACACACACACACACACACACACCAAAGAACCACTGACGCCAGGGGCTCAGAGTAAGATATGGCTTTTACACACACACACACACTCTCCCCCAAATATGACTCCCAGTCCTCTCTATCACATTAAATAAGATTAGTTTGGTTGTTGACTCAGTTGTGACTTCTGGTCCCGTAGAGCTGATTTGAGTGTGTTCAGTGTTGAGTTCACTTCATGTGGGGTTTCCCAGCTCCGTCAATACCAGAATGTTTTATTGTGGAGGGTTTCAGGACCAATCCCGTCCAATCTGGTTACAACTATACAATTGTTTTTAAGGGTGAGAGGTGGCGGTAGACTACTTTTAGGCCTACTTGTTGAACTAGCCAATGATCTACTGTACAATGAGACTGGCCAAGCACAATGAATGGCCACCTCGACACAAACTTCCGCCTGAATGGTAGACGGAAGCTGATTGAGTCATTGTTCTCTTGTTGGCATCATGCTGTCTCTCCTCCTCTCACTCTCCTCCTCTCCCTCTTTCTTGTCTCTCAAGACACCTCCCTGGTTGTTTTCCCTGTTTTTAGCAAGCTTTTCAACTGAGCCAGCCAGTCATTTTCCGGCCCGGCCGGTCGGTCTTCAGTCCACTCTCAGCCCCCTTTCTTCAACTGCCAGGACATTATAATCGGCCTGAGTTACAGGCCTGATACTGCTGCCGGCCTAATACAATCACACAGTACAGCCAGCCTAATGTGATTTGGAGTGCTTTCTTCTGTCAGCCTGTAGCACTGGGCAGGTAGTAGAGACCGAGGAGGAGAGGGAGAGAGTGAATAGGAGGAGAAGAAGAGGGAGAGGAGGTCAGATGGGGTATGGTGGTGGTGGAGAAAGAACAAGAGTGAGTAAACAAGGGAGGGCTGGATGGAGGGAGGGAGGAGGGGGGTGACTGGGGGGAGAATGTATTAAAGTGATTGAAGTGGATGCAGTGGCAGGGTGGAGGGGACACAGAGAGAGAGCAGCCTGCTGTTGTTGAGGAGGGAATCAAAAGCTGCTATTCCCTTTATTTGCACTGCTCTTGGACTGTGTAGCGTAGCCGTCTATTGTAGGATTGTGTGTGGCTTTGGCTTGGATCAAATGTACTACAACGTTCAATATCTGCTACTTATAAGAGAAAACAAACTATACTGAACAAAAATATAAATGCAACATGCAACAATTTCAAAGATTTTACTGAGTTACGGTTCACGTGTGTAATGATCATGCTGTTTAGTCAGCTTCTTGAAATGCCACACCGTCAGGTGGATGGATTATCTTGGCAAAGGAGAAATGCTCACTAACAGGGATTGTAAACAATTGTGTGCACAACATTTGAGAAAGAAGCTTTTTGTGCATATGGAACATTTCTGGGATCTTTTATTTCAGCTCATGGGACACTTTACATGTTGGGTTTATATTTTTGGTCATTTTATTTTCAATGAGACTGCATATGACTTTATTGTCGAGCAATAACCCGGTGGTATTGCATTGTCTCATTTGACTCAATATCTTTGACATATTTTAATCCACCTGCGTCTATGTCGTCTTCCTCTCATATCTAGGCTTTATTGGTTTCCTCCGCTGTGGGACCACAGCCCTGGGTGTCAGTCAGAGCAGATGAAGTGTCAGTCACTGTGGTAACTGTCAGTCACAGCAGCCAGCCCTAGAGACCAGCTATAATGACACAATGGTCCTGAATGTCAGTCAGACAGAGGCTACTCCCATGGGAGAGGGGGGAAAGGAAGGAGGGATAACAGAGAAGAGAGGGAAGATTGAAGAAAAGAGGGGGACAAGAATGGGGATGGAAAGGCAATTCGTTGTGTTCAATTTATTGGCAAAGTGTAAGTGACATGTGGCAGTTGGCTAAGCCATTGAGAGGCCCAGCACCACACAACACCTCTCCTCAAATGAGCTAGACCCTTTTTGGTCATACACAACAAATGCACAACAACCTTTTACATAACAACCCTGGCACACAGAACACTCCAGAACACTAGAACACACGTGGCCTCAGGAATCAAAAGCCCTCCTCTTATCAGCCATGTGCAACCCTGGGCTGAGTGTTGGGTGAGAGGGAGATGGAACAGAGGAGAGAGAGATACTGTATAGAGAGATGGGAAGAGAGCGAGGGGGCCTGGTGTGCAGTAAGTGAGCTAAGAAGGTGGGAAATGGTGTGGTCCTAGGACCAGAGGTGGATATTTCAGTCAGATAGGCCTACTCCGAGTAGTTTTCCAGGTAGCGCCCGGGATGACATAAAGGATTAAGATGATGTCACCAAACACCCTAGGAAGTATTCATGAGAAGTTAAACCAACTGTTCCAATCTTATCACTAAGTTCCATTCGGCTCCGCAGCTGGCAATGCTGATAGGTCTATATTTCCTGAAGACTGTTGGGGGTTTTGACATCTCTGTCTAGACTCATCTTTCTTCATCTCATTCTAGAATATAATTCTGCTCCTCTCCGGTCTGATGACTCAGAGTTCTGTGAGACTGATCGCTTATACAGGCGAGATTACTCTGCTACTTCAGAGAGGATAGCGGTTCAGTGTATCCTCCTCGGCACTCTACTCATGTAGACCGATAGCCGAGGCCTATATAAAGAATAGGCTTGATGTATTTCGACCAATGAAATGTAGCCTAGGATCTAACCTTTCGTGAAACCTGTGCGGTGTGCACATCCTCTATGTAGGCATAGAAAATCAGTCAAGTTGTGAAGATTGTGGTACAGTGTTGGTTTGTCTATGCATTACTCATCTACTTCATATAGACAAGTGGTTCTTGCCTTCATTTGGTAATGGCGCTTGAGGAGCGAGCCAACCTGTAATGAACAGTTAGCTGGATCTTAAATCAACTTCGCCAACCTGCCTTTAGTGCTGCTTGCTGGCAAACAGCCAGCCAAGTTCCCTCGGCTTATTATTGGCTCTTAAAATGCACATGGAGACGGAGTGATTTTTAGGAGACTCAGAGGGCCAGTCGATGAGGGTTCTAAAACGGAAAGCTTGGCTGCATACCATACCCGAAGCATAGAGCCACTCGATGACCTCCTCAGAGGCTTTATGACGCCCAGACAAACCGTTCCACACAGTTGTTTTTTACACCGGCCTCTTCCTGACCTCACATGGTGCCTCGACTGATATGGCATATGACCACACCCCACAAGTTGTTAACATCCCCCTCATCAAAAAATAATTTCTCAAAGGAAATGTATCCTATTATCTCATTGGCCGAGAGATATGAGAGGGATGTTCATTTTACACACACTTGCCCAATACAAACATTTTAAGGACATCTTGAATGGCAGAATGTGTTTAGTCTTGCATGCATTACAGTATATGAGGCAATATGAGGCTTTCAAGGGTGTAATAAAGCCAAGTGTTTAACTTTAAGTGTCCTGATCCAGACATTTCTCCCCTCGCTCACATCCCCTCCCCTTCCTAGCATCTAGATGCCCTCTTTCAGCTGAACAGATTGCTAGGTACAGTGTGTGTGACAGTGACCGCATCTCTCTGACACAGAAGAGGGAACACCACCATGACCTTGTCGTGTCATGATGGCGGCGGGAAGGGAGAGTGATTGTGATGCATCGCCTGCCACAGCCAGCCGTTATTATCTAGCTAGCAGTCCTAGCCGTGGTAATCTCAAGGCATCAAGCGTGAGAGGGAGTGGGAGAGAGGGGAGAGAGGCAAGGTCAAAGACAAGTGTTGTGTTTTGTATCAGCACTGCATAGCCCGTGACCAGACCCCTTCACAATTCTACCCCCCACTTGCCCCAGCCTTGCTAAGCGCTATGGACTGCAGTAGGTCCGAGTCCTCACTCACTCAGTGTCCTCCAACTCCAACCAGAAAATACAGATTGATTTGCCAGTTGGCCTCAGTGTGATTATGAAAGGAAGCAGGCTCCAGTTTTGGCAGCCATGTTGTTCTCTTCACCCCGGCCTGTGGCTAGATGGCTAGATAATAAGAGAAGCAGCAAAACAGCTGTGTTACGGCCGGTAGAGCAGCTGGAGTCACCTCAGGAGGGTTAGGCTACAGGCGCTGATTATGTGTTTGAAATCACAAGGTCAGGTCTTAGTAATGCTGTGATTAGTTTTCAGATTGCAGCCTCTCGCTTAGGTTGTAAAGTGCTGCTGGCCTCTGTTTCTATCCCTGTATCTTACACTACATCACACATATAACAGGCACATGGAAAGAGACTCTCGGAGGACAGGAAATGAGAAGTGGAATTTGACATGTAAATATTTGTGGCTGCCTAGATGTCCTCTGTGTCTAAGTGGCGAAAGCGTAATAAAGTGGGGAATATGTGACAGAAAACCCTTTAACCAGAATACCCAGCAGAATGCCCTCTAAACTTTTTTAACATTATTTATTATAAAAGGACAAATACTTAGTGCTTTAAGGAAAGAGTCACCCATTTTAAATGTTATATCATATTTGTCTATATCTGAGCAATGTTCTATCGATTCCAGGGGTCATTTCATGTGTATCTGAGCTATTAGCCATTCAAGCAGGCAGAAATACAGCCGGAATGACACATTTTGCATCCTTGCTCAAAGCGCAGAGATGCACAAATACAATATAATATAAAAAATGGGTGAATCTTTCCTTTATGTGTTGTAAACATATATTTATTCTATACACTGTACACAATAATTATGTTACGGTCTATAACACCATGCAGTACAGTACTTAGTTTAAATTGTCCTTGACGCCACATCAACCTATTACAATAAATAGTAATAAATTATCCCATTTAGGGTAGCTATACAGGTAAAACACTTTCATTTACATTACTGCTTTGGATAAGTGGTTTCCCTTTTTTTAAATGAGTTGGTTCCTGATAATGTTTTCTCACCCTGTATAAGTGTCCATTGCTTATTCCATTTTATTCTAATTTCACATCCTCCTAATCCACATTGTCTTATTCTACATCTTCTGAACAGAAGCTTTTCTATCTTGACCTTGGCTCAGACTCATGTCTGCCAACTCCCTCTAGCCATGCAGATATTCAATGGCTTCTCAGAAATTGTCTTTATTCCACTTTTTCTGAAGATGGACATAGCTTATTCCAAGTTATCCCACTCTGCCACCTCGGTTGAGAGGTATGTCTTTCGACCTAACAACTGCCTCCAAGCCGATCTTCATGATGCACTATAGCCTTATCATGGATGACAGACAATGTTGTTTTGTTCCAGATCCTGGGAAGATAGACACTTCTGCCTGACCTCAGTCTCCTCGAAGGTGACTTTCTTGTTGTTCCTCTTGGGGTCGATCCAGGAGTTGTGAATGACCACGTTGTTGGGCATGGGCTCAGCCTCCACCACGGACACCACCCTCTTCATCTTGCTCTTCAACACCTTCTGGAACTTCTGCCTGGTGAAGGCGTAGAGCAGTGGGTGGAAGATGGTCGTCCCGTAGGCCATGACCAGGAAACCCAACCGCAACTTGACTGTGAAGTCTGAGGGCCCTGCGCTGAGGATGACCGTGTTGAGGACTGTGATGGGCGTCCAGCAGAGCAGGAAGGTGGAGATGATGAGTAGGGACATCCTGAAGACACGTTTCTGCCTCTCCCGCCTTTCCCGGTGGCGTTTAACGGCCCTGCGCAGAGCCATGAGGACGGAGACGGAGGTCCGCATCGACAGGACCGCAGGTGGGTTTCCGCCCCCTCTGACTGCCCCGCTGCCCTGGGACACATCTGTAGATTCCACCTGCGTTGCGGTGGTCAAGGAGATGGTCTTCTTCTTGCGGGGCTTCTTCTTGGGCTGGTTGTGTTGGAAGCGCGTCCCGATGCGGATGTTCAGGGCCTGGAGTATCTTGTAGTAGGTCACCAGCATGACTACGGCCGTGAAGAAGAAGATGGGGATCTGAGCCAAGAGGTGGTAGTACAGCCCCAGCTCTGTGTAGTACTCGTTAGTGTGGACCACAGAGGCAACTGCAGTCTGGTTGACGAACTCCGAGCCAAAATCGCTGAAGAAGCCCACCTCCATGAAGGGGACCAGGAAACTGAAGAAGGACATAGCCCAAATTAAGCCCAGCAGAGCCACGGCGCGGCCCATGGTTAACATGCGGTTGGCTGGACGCACTGAGATGTCGTAGCGGTCGACAGTGATGGCTAGCACGTTCGAGGCAGTGGCTACGCTAGCGAAAGAGACACAGGCCTCGTGGAAGCAGCAGACCAGGGCTGTATCAGCCTCTAGGGGGAGGAGTATTACCACGGCAGTCAGAGGGATGCAAGACACACACACCTGGAACCAGAGAGATAAATAAGGATTAAGATTATTATTAGTTAAATTTGTCTCCTACAGCAGATATAGTGGCCTGCTTCCTGAAGAATCTTGAGATTTGTCACAGACTAATTGCACTGCAATCATCTCATCCTAGACACTCACTGGAATTGTCCCTACACATTGATTTAAGGTCAGTTTTGTGTTTTCCCTCCCAATGGTTAAAGTTAGTATTTTCAATTTATTAACTGATCCGAGGTCTGTGCCTAATGGAAACATCAAAGACGGACACTCACTAGTACGTCTAGGACGTGCAGATTCATGGTGACGATGTTGGACACCGAGGTGATGAGGTTCTGCTTCATGCAGTAGAGGACCAGCACTGTCAGGTTGCTGCTTAGGCCCAGCACGATCTCTAGGAGCAGGAACCCTGTCAGCGACACCTGGAGATCCGGAGGGTAATAGCATTTAGTTTTACGATAATGATAGTATCACAATAAAAGTACTGCAATAACTGCTTGTATCGCGATAACCAATTTTATACTGATATCTGCTTTCATTGCGATATGCTTTAATCGTGATATCTGCTTTTCCGATAACTGACGTTGAACTAAGTTTACCCACTTAATTAAAGTAGAAGTGATATGCGTGTACCTGGAAGCTGATGGGGTAAGGGGCGGCAGACTGGGTCATATCAAGGTCAGAGGGTTCCGAGGTGTCGAGGACAGTCACGTTGCTCATGGTGGCTTCTGAGATCAGCACAGGAGGGGTATGCATTATCCTAGAGAGACATGGTGACACAGCGAGAGGAAGGGAGAAAGATCAGAACAGAGACTGATTGCATTAACTTATGTATAGTGGGAGAGAAAGGTGTTGTTTCACCACAGAAGTATATCGTATGCATGACTATTGACTACCTCTCATCTATGTCTTGTCCTGATGAAGACCTTCAAAAAGTTGAATTAAACTAGGTTATATGGGAGCGTACAACAGTGTAGAAGAGGCTATTTCTATTCCTTTTAAATCTCATCTAGCTGATCTGTCTATCTATCTGTCTGGCTGTTTTTGTGTCTGGGACTTAGTGTATTTTTACCTCACTGGGATTCCATTTAGTGTGAACCTTTTCAAGTGTGGAAGTTTCAATCACAAACGGATTTTGTGATGTCATCTTGATGGACTCTTTCAAAAGGTGGCAATTAAAAATCAAAAAGCCAATTTCCACAGTTTTCCGCTGTGCTTTTAAAAAAATGGTGTTCTGCTGTGCGTGATAATAAGATTTTCGCTTTGTGGAAAGAGAGTGAAAATGAGTACACTCCCTTTATCCCTTCATTGCTGACACCTTGTATCTACTGTTACATTGTTAGCTGACTAGAACTAATAGGGATTCACTTTAGTCAGTCATGTCAGTGTTTTGTTGTTACGTTAGGCTTAGAGTTGTGTTTGTGGTTACTTTGATCAATGCGTCCATGTTCTTAGGTATTTCAGTAATGAACGTCCTTCCTTTTGCTTTTATGTCTAGATATAACCGTTTTCAAGTGTGATCTGTCCAGAGGCTAGTCATGACCAGAGAAACTATCCAGAACCAGACAGTCCTTTTGTGGCTCAATAGGCATTTATATTGCAGACACACTGTACTCACCCCTCCCTCGTGTGCCGTCTCCCCTTCAAGAGTCCATGAACCAGCCGGAGCCGACTTTCTGAGGCCCCAATAGAAAATCACAAGAACCAACCATAGTTCTGTAGTAGTAATACTTTTGTAGTAGTAAGAGTAATACTTATGCAGTAGTAGCAGAAATCTCCGCTTGGCACACTTTTAATCCTAATGGTGCAGCCCTTTGTCTAAATAATGGGAAGATAAGGGTGCAGATGAGTGCAGTTGGAGCCAACTGCGTTTCTTGGATCCTTCCTTTTCTATTTCCACGGATACAAATTCAGCTCCACCATGAGAGAAAGACCAGTCCACCTTCAAAACATTTCTCCATTTACTTTACCCAGAGGCTGTAAACAACAGTGATGGATCACAGAGGACTGCCCTATACTCTCGTACATCCAGTTAAAACACTGTATTCCGGTTAGGGGAAAGCTCTAAAGATTCATTAAACGCAGAAACACATACACTCGTCGTCCGCGGTGGGTAGGGAGAGGATATGCATTGTAGCATCCATCCACGTGGTTTACTAAATGAATGGTTTCTTTTATGCAGCTGCTTGTCGTCCTTTGTTATTTGATCTGTAGTCCTCCTCGGATCTTAACAGAGCCAGAGCAGTGCCTGGCTGATGCTCAACTGTCCTCCCCTCTTCCTTCTGTACGAATTCCCCCCGACACCCTTCAGAAACACCCCTCCATCACCTTCCAGAGAGCAGAGCAAAGGTCAATGGCGTTTCCGTCTCCTCACACTTTGTAATTCCGCTGGAGTGAGGCGGGATCATCTCAGTGCTGTGGCACCTTATACAAAGTCAGACCAGGCTGGGAGGAAGGTCATTAGCTACTTTGGCGAGAGAGAGGAGAATATATTACAACATTGGGCCATCAGCTATGTGGCATTTGGTGTGCGCTCTCTCTCTCTTTCTATCACAGAGTAGGAGAGCAGGACAAATCAGGGGATGACATCATCCTTCCGTTTTATTTTTCCTCCCTCAATCGTCGTCCTGGAGAACAAAAAGATGGAGAGAGGAAGAGACGTAAATGAAAGGAGGATAATGAATGAGAAGAAAGTGTGTCATGATATTTCAGCCCCAAATGATCATTATCCAGACAGTCTGTTGTGGTGTATCAGTACGTTATGTCAACCCAGTGATGGATCTGTCTGTCTGTTGTTATACTGTGTTTTTTTAATAACCTATAATCGGGTTTGCATTGAATTAATTCTCCTCCCCCCCCAAGAAAGGGGATGGAGAGAGATGGAGAGACACAGAGAGAGGTGTTCTGACTTGTTTGATTCATAGTGGATGTCTTACTTATTATACCTTTGGCTATTCAAGGCCTGTCATGTGTTTGTTTGACAAATGAGCCCTCAGCCTTTGAACTGGTCCTTTGTGCAGGCTCCCTCCCTCCTTGTCATCTCGCTCTCTCTCTTTCTCTCTCTCTTCATCTCTCTCTCTCTCCATCGTTTGCTGCGTCTGTCTGTGTGTGAACAGAAGCTCACGAGGGCCAGAGACTAGTAGTGCTACTGGGAGAAGAGACAAGCTCATATGACACAGCATATGACAGTGTATGATCCGTATGACACAGAGCATATGACAGTGTATGATCCGTATGACACAGAGCATGTAACAGCGTGTGATCTGTTTGACACAGAATATGACAGTGTATGATCCGTATGACACAGAGCACATGGTTTGGTTTCTGTAATTTCACGCAGTGGCACTGCACACAGAGGTTAAGCCACTGGCTTTCCGTTATTCACTTGTACGCATGACAGCTCACAGTGCGCTCTGAGAAGGTGTGTGTGTGTGTGTGTGTGTGTGTGTGTGTGTCTACGTGTGTGAGATGAGTGGAAGGCTCAGGCTGTTATGAGAGCGGTGTGTTTGCACAAAAGCCCTCGTGCTCCGCTCCGCACTAAGAGCAAGGCTTCAGAGACACCGCGCTCATAAGTGATGCTTAACATTATCAGAGCGTTGAGTAAGTGGGCAGGCAGGAGAGGGAGCAGAAATATTATCCATTTGGATGAGACTGTGCTGTATTGGTCGACTTATGTGTCTACTGTGTGACTGTAGGCTGGCGGAGCAGACAGGCAGAGACTATACTAGAGCGCTATGGTACTGTACATGCAAGGAGCGCACACGGCTGGTGGTTCTTTGTCTGTTGGTACAATACGAGTGAGACGGCTGCAGGCTTTTTGCTCCAGTTGTTCTTTTGAACTCTGCTGATTTAGTGTGCACATACTGTACAGTATGGTGGCGTTTTTGTGTTTTGACAACCGTTCCTCACGGTTGGGCAGAGGTAGAAAATGAGAGTGCTTTTGGCAAGAACTGAAGTCATTACTGTTGTCATTTTGAGTTCGTTTTTGAACGCATCTGAAACGCATTTATTTGCTTTAGTGTACATACTGACATTCATTATCCAGCGCGCTATTGTAACAGAGAATGGAGAAATCAGTTCAGTGATAGATGTTTACCTTGTCCTCTGAGGTAGTTGTGTCTCCGTCCTCTACCTCACAGCACTGTCAGCATAGATAGCCAGGTGGAACGGTCTCTCCCAGGTAGAGTGAAGGAGGACGAGAGAGAGAAAAAGAAAAGGAGAGGAAAGGACCTGAAGCCGCTGAGGCGGTTTCTGGCTGTGTGTGATGGGTAAGATGGTGTAGTTAAGTCCTCAGGGTCTGTTTCCGGGACTCGTCTCAATGAGAAGTGTGTAAGGATCCAGGCTGGAGTAGAGAGATCACTGTTCTGCTCTCTGGCTGTGCTGCTCTCCCTTTCCCACTCTCACTCGCTCCGTCTTGGAGCGCTAATAGCCCTTCCTACTCATCTCGCCCTCCCTCCCTTCTCTGGCAGCATGTCTCTCACACTTTCTATTTCTCTCTGTATCAACCTTTCGCTCTCAACATTTTCTCTCTCTCCCTCTTCTATTCTCTCTCTCTCTCTCTCTCTCTCTCTCTCTCTCTCTCTATCAACCCCTTTCTTTCCCTATTCTCTTTTCCTCTCGCTTCATCTCCTCTTTCCTTCGATTGTTCTCATGTAACAGGTCCCTCATTTCATCCTTTCGTTAGCTTTGAGCAGTCTTTAGTTCAGTGTAGTATTGTGTCTAGTGCAGGGGTAGGAAAGTAGATTTAGCCTGGTGGTGATTTTTGTCGGAGCGGATGGTCGGGGGCCGGAAAATAATAATAATAATATAATGTACACTGAAAATTGGCCATAACTAAGCCCAATAAATTGTATTTGAAAATAACAATTTCATTCCTTGATTACATTGAGACATGATCACATCTCTTTTATTTGTGGGAATACTTTTAAATTTCCTAAATTAAAATACTTTTTAGTTGAATTCTTTTTGTATTTTTTTTTAACCCAGAAAATATGAATTCGGGCCGGTTTTGGGAGGTCTGAAGCCCACTGCTCTAGTGTGTCTGTAGCCTAAGTGGCACTAGCTCCACAGACAGACATGACAGCCAATAAGATGCAGCTTTCAAGCCTGTGTTGTTCAGTAATGGCTATTTTCTCCACGTAAGCTCTGGAACACAGTCCATTAGGATTCACATTCCACAGATTGGCCAGGTTTCAGTACTGAAATTGAGATGCCAATGTCAGGCAGAGGATAATGATGTCATATTTTGGCAGGAAATGGCAGAATGAAAGAGGAGCTGTATCTTGTCTCAACTCCGAGGCGTCAGAGCACATACGGTTTTCTTCAGAGGGTGTTTTCCACTGGTGCCGGTGTCACTCGATTGAAGGAAGACATCTCGGAATTGTGCCAAAGGTCGATTTTTTAATTCAAAATTCTCTCGGTCGCTCTCTTTCTCCCCCTTCCCCCTCTCTCTCACTCTGTCTCTTTCTCCCTCTCTTTGTCACCATGCCAGTCTGTGTGTTTGCACTCTCTTGAAGACCGGGCTCTACAACTGTGGCGAGGGTAATGGTACGTGAACCCTAAGGGACTTTTGGCCAATCATCAGGTGTTATACACCTGTCTGATAGGACAGACATAATTACCCTCAATCCATTAGTCACACTAGCCTGGTTGCCAGATCCGCTTGTTTTATCTAACTCAACTTTGTTGATTTGAATGCCAAATGACACTGTGAATGACAATGGAGTTGGCTAATTTATCAAGAATATCTGGCAACATGACCAGGTTAGATTAGATGCAGCCTGTAGGGAATATACAGCTCTGGAACATTTTTTGTAGTGGTCTCTTAATTTATCAGTTTCTCTGGTTTTACTATTTATAGGTATGTGTTTGGGTAAAATGAACATTTTTGTTTTATTCTATAAACTATTGACAACATTTCTCCCAAATTCAAAATAAAAATATTGTCATTTAGAGCATTTATTTGCAGAAAATGACAACTGGTCAAAATAACAAAAAAAGATGCAGTGTTGTCAGAACTCGAATAATGCAAAGAAAATAACAACACAATACTAATGTTTTAACGTAGTAAGAGTTCAGAAATCAATATTTGGTAGAATAACCCTGATTTTCAATCACAGCTTTGATGCATCTTGGCATGCTCTCCACCAGTCTTTCACATTGATGTTATTCCACTCCTGGCGTAAAAATGCAACAAAGCTCGGCTTTGTTTGATGGCTTGTGACCATCCATCTTTCCTCTTGATCACATTCCAGAGGTTTTCAATGGGGTTCAGGTCTGGAGATTGGGCTGGCCACAGTGGGTGCGAGACACTGTGGCTTGTAGGCATCTCCAGGTCTCGCATCAGACAGATTTGTCTTTGTGAAGGACGCATGAATTAAGCCAATTACAAGGTTGTCCTGGAAGAAAACTTGCTTCCTTCTGCTCTGACAATGTTCTCCAACTCTGAAGATTGGTTTTTCCAGCAGGACAATGGTCCATGCCACAAGTTTTGTGGACTACTAATGACCATCAGCAGTATCACAGCGTGGAGAAGCCTAATTACCGTGACTAAACGGTCACGTGGAATTTGACTGCCATCATGACTCGTGACTGCCGGTGTGGCGTTTAATACGGTCACAGTAACAGCCCATGTCACATCTGGAGGAAACCTGGCATCATCCCTACGGTGAAGCATGCTGGTGGCAGCATCATGCTGTGGGGATGTTTTGAACAGAGCAAAATACAGAGATATCCTTGATGAAAACCTGCTCCAGAGCGCTCAGGACCTCAGACTGGGGCGAAGGTTCACCTTTCTACAGGAAAACGACCCTAGGCACACAGCCAAGACAACGCAGGAGTGACTTTGGGACATGCCTCTGAATGTCCTTGAGTGGCCCAGCCAGAGCCTGGACTTGAACCCGATCTAACATCTTTGGAGAGACCTGAAAATAGCTGTGCAGGAACACTCCCCATCCAACCTGACAGAGCTTGAGAGGATCTGCAGAGAAGAATGGGAGAAACTCCCCAAATACAGGTGTGCCAAGCTTGTAGTGTCATACCCAAGAAGACTCGAGGCTGTACATTCTGCCGAAGGTGCTTCAACAAAGTACTGAGTAAAGGGTCTGAATACTTATGTAAATGTCATATTTTTTGCTTTCATTATGGGGTATTGTGTTTGGATTGATGATAAACATTTTTTTTAATCCATTTTAGAGTAAGGGTGTAACGTAACAAAATGTGGAAAGTCAAGGGGGTCTATATACTTTCCGAATGCACTGTAAATACAGAGCTATGGCAGTTCTCAATAGGCATATTTTGTTGCCATGCTTTCCTTTAGAGAGAGCCATATTAATTCCTATGGAAGTGGTAAACTGCACATTGCAAGCACACACACTCTAGGTCTGCACGATATGCGCAGAAAATCGAATTGCAAACGTTTTTTTGCCAAATATTGCATTGGCCATTTCACTTGCGATATAGATCAAAACACTTTGGCAACTGTTGGAATCATCAAATGATTTATATTAAAACTACTTAGGGAGTGGTGGGGCGCCCACTCCCGACACTACCCGGTGAAATGCAAGGCGCCAAATTCAAAATCCAAAAGTTGAATTATTAAACATTCATCAATATACAAGTGTTGCATAGTCATCAAAAGCTCCAATATTTTCCATTAGCATAAATTCATAAACCATCGCGGTTCACACATAACACAAAACACATTTCACAGCGAAAACAAATCCCTTACCTTTTGAAGAACTTCTGCTGAGGGCTTCACAAGTGTCCAACGAAGACAATCCATGGTTCTTTTGTTAGAAAAAGTCATTTATTATATCCTTAAATCTCCTGCTAAATGAGTTCTGTTATACTCACAGACATTATGTTAACACTTTTAGATACTTCAGAGTGTTTCCTATGCAATAGTACTGATTATGTGCATATCCTATTTTCTGAGCCTGAGTGGCAGGCATTTTGCTTTGGGCACGCCAGACTCTCCAAAACCGTCACCTTACCTGCCGCTCCCTAAGAAGTTAAGAAACTAAGTGAAAAGCAACATCTGTCTTGTTTGGTACAATCCGTTGACTGCATCTGACCTAACAGAACAGCATGCAAACTAACAAATGGAGGAAGCTATAAAAACTGACGTTAAATGAAGTGTTCTGTCAATCACTGCATTCTTAACGGCAGACTCAACAGCCTTGGTTTCTCAAATGACTGCCTCGTCTGGTTCACCAACTACTTCTCCGATAGAGTTCAGTGTGTCAAATCGGAGCGGACCTCTGGCAGTCTCTATGGGAGTGCCACAGGGTTCAATTTTTGGGCCGACTCTTTTCTCTGTATACATCAATGATGTCGCGTTCCAGCAGGTATATTTCACTGGTCACCCCCAAAGCCAACTACTCCTTTGGCCACCTTTCCTTCCAGTTCTCTGCTGCCAATGACTGGAACGAATTGCAAAAATCCCTGAAGCTGGAGACTTATATCTCCCTCCCTAACTTTAAGCATCAGCTGTCAGAGCAGCTTACCAGTCATTGCACCTGTACACAGCCCATCTGTAACTAGCCCACCCAACTACCTCATCCCCATAGTAGAAGCTGAAAAACAGCTTCTACCTCAAGGCCATCAGACTGTTAAACAGCCATCACTAACATTGAGTGGCTGCTGCCAACATACTGACTTAAATCTCTAGCCACTTTATACATAGGAATTGGATGTAACAAATGTATCACTAGCCACTTTAAACAATTTTGTATATAATGTTTACGTATCCGACATACTCATATCAAATGTATACACTGTACTCTAAACCATCTACTGTATCTTGCCTATGCCGTTCGGTCATCGACCCAAATCTCTAGCCACTTTAATAATTATAATTGGATGAAATAATGTATCACTAGCCACTTTAAACAATGCCATTTATATAATGTTTACATATCCTACATTACTCATCTCATATATATGTGTATATACTGTACTCCATACCATCTACTGCATCTTGCCTATGCCGGTCAGCCATCGCTCATCCATATATTTATATGTACATACTCGTATTCATTCCTTTACTCTTGTGTGTATAAGGTAGTTGTTGTGAATTTGTTAGATTACTTGTTAGATACTACTGCATGGTCGGAACTAGAAGCACAAGCATTTCGCTACACTCGCATTAACATCTGCTAACCATGTGTATGTGACAAATAAAATTTGATTTGATTTGATTTGATATTGTTTTTTAGTTTTTTTCTCTTTTGCACCCCAGTATCTCTACTTGCACATTCATCTTCTGCACATCTATCACTCCAGTGTTTAATTGTTAAATTGTAATTATTTCGCCACTGGCCTATTTTATTGCCTTACCTCCCGAATCTTACTACATTTGCACACACTGTATATAGACTTTTCTATTGTGTTATTGACTGTACGTTTGTTTATCCCATGTGTAACTCTGTGTTGTTTGTGTCGCACTGCTTTGCTCGATCTTGGCCAGGTCGCAGTTGTAAATGAGAACTTGTCCTCAACTGGCCTACCTGGTTAAATAAAGGTGAAATAAAAATAAATTCTGTGGCATTTCAAAAATATTGCATGCAATATGGATCTCTTGCGATTTTTATGTGAATTGGATGAATTGTGCAGCCCTAACACCCATAAATGTTTGATGCTGCTATTAATATTGCTACCCCATATCCAACCCTGTCCCCTGATGCCGCTACAGGCTACTGTCTGCTTGGGTTTCTCCACCTCTTCCCCCATTTCAGGTGTGTGTGTTTGTGCGTGTGTTACCAATCAGTAGTGGGGACTGCTGGGAGAGAGTGGGATGAGAGGCTAGCCGTGCCAGAGCCTGTCACTGCTGACCAGTCCACTGTGCACTCACTGTTGGTCTAGATCAGTGTGTGTCCAGCTCCAGCCATATTGACTGTCTGTGTCGTGGCTGTAGATCAGTGCACCATGGCAAGAGATAATGGGGCAGAAACAGCCTGTCAGGGCTCAGTGTTTAGTCGGCAACTGGAGGAGAAAGAAAGAGAGAGCGAGGGATGAGGTGACTGAGCAGTCAGTGACTGGGAGCTAGCCTGTTGGCTTTCACCCGATCAAACTCCAGTAACTGACACAAGAATTCAGACAGTCAGGGATTTTTCTACATAGAAAATGTTTGGGCGTGTCCAAACGGTAAAACAATTATAATAATCAAAATGCTTTCAGTGTAAACTTAAACAACTAATAGCAGCTATAAAGCATGTAGAAAAGATAATGGACCTATATATCTTTTTTTTACATTTTTATAATATAATCTTTGAGAACTAACAATCACCAAAATATAAACTAGACAGTCAGGGAGAATTTTAAATTCCCCAAAAGATTCAATTCAACAGTATTGATTTTGTTATGTTTGAGCAAAATAACACATTAGCCATGGCAAAATGCATAGAATTGTTGGAAATTTGCTCTAAAACTGCAAAGAAATGTCTCTCAGCTCCGTGGAGAAATGTGTGGAATTGCAGGAAATCATCTTAAAAACAACGCCCATTACCACGCCACCTGCCACGCCCATTACCACGCCACCTGCCACGGCCATTACCACGCCACCTGCCACGCCCATTACCACGCCACCTGCCACGCCCATTACCACGCCACCTGCCACGCCCATTACCACGCCACCTGCCACGCCCATTACCACGCCACCTGCCACGCATTACCACGCCACCTGCCACGCCACATTACCACGCCATTACGCCACCTGCCACGCCCATTACCACGCCACCTGCCACGCCCATTACCACGCCCACCTGCCTCGCCATTACCACGCCTGCCCCGCCCATTACCACGCCCCTGCCACGCCCATTACCACGCCACCTGCCACGCCCATTACCACGCCACCTGCCACGCCCATTACCACGCCACCTGCCACGCCCATTACCACGCCACCTGCCTCGCCCATTACCACGCCCCCTGCCTCGCCCATTACCACGCCCCCTGCCACGCCCATTACCACGCCACCTGCCACGCCCATTACCACGCCACCTGCCTCGCCCATTACCACGCCACCTGCCACGCCCATTACCACGCCACCTGCCACGCCCATTACCACGCCACCTGCCTCGCCCATTACCACGCCACCTGCCTCGCCCATTACCACGCCACCTGCCTCGCCCATTACCACGCCACCTGCCTCGCCCATTACCACGCCACCTGCCTCGCCCACCACCTAAGCCATCTTTTTGTTTTATTTTTACTTTGTTTTTATTGAAGAACACAAAGAAAGAACAAAGTAAAATAACAACAATATGGCATTTACAGCACATCATACGTTCATCAGATTAGTTACATTGACATAATCTTTGAATTAGACAATTTTCAAGTACGAAACCCATCTTTCCCAGTATTCCTGACCTCTCTCCTCTTGAGTTCTTAAAGCAAAAGTCATACGCTCCATATGGTGTATTTCTTTAACAATATCTATCCATTGTGTCACGGTGGGAGGGTCTTTTTGTAGCCATTTCCTAGTGATAGCCTTTTTACTGACTGCCAGTAGGACCTTCAACAGGTACCTTTCTCTAGTGTGTAAGTTATCAGGTATTTCACCCAAGTACAAAGCAATGAATGTTTGTTCTATGTCTTCCCAATTATTTTTCCAAAGTTAGATCTTATTTCTCCCCAGTAATTTTCGATTGCGGGGCCGGACCAAAAGATATGAGAGTGATCCACCCTTGATAGCCCGCATACTCTCCAACAAGGGTGTAGGGAGCCAGTCTGTTTTGATTTCAGTTTAGGTGTTCTGAAGAAGCGTATAACATTCTTCCAACAGAATTCTCTCTGTGACTTTGAGTTGGTGGCGCTTAGTTGAGTCTCTAATATGTTCAACCATGTTTCATCAGTTATTTCAATGTTAAGTTCCTCCTCCCATTTCTGTTTTAATATAGTTTGTAGAATGTTTCTTTGAGGATTTAATACCCAAGTAAAGATTTGAAATAGTTTTTTTGTTACTCCCCAAGTTGTATTTTTGAGGTGCTCGAGGGTCAATCCCTTTTATCTCCCTACAGAAATAATGTCGAACTTGTAGGTATCTGTAAAAATCTTGTTTATCCAAGCCATGTTTTTTTTACTTGGACATCCTGGAAGTTCTCTAGGTCCCCATTCCTTATAATTGTACTGAATGATGTGATGTCTTTCTGCGTCCATTGTTTAAATCTGCTATCCTGAGTTGCAGGGATGAAGCTGGGGTCGTATGCGGGCCAACTCAGCAGTTTGACCTCTCTGTCTAAATGATTTTGCTTAACTACCCTAAACCATGTCTTAAGAGAGAAATGAATCCACTGATTTTGTCTATTGTATATTTTCTATTACCATGTCCTTATTTCCCAAAACTGACTGTATGGGTATCTCTGTCAAAGTAGTCTCGATGTCTTTCCATTTGGATTTGGATTCTGAATTTCAGCAACACACCAGAGGTCAATTGGGCTGACACACAATAATATTTTAGGTTTGGTAAGGCCATACCCTCACTGTTTTTTGGTAATTGTAATGTTGTGTATCTAATTCTTGGTCTCTTACTGTTCCAGATATACCTTGATATCTGTTTATCCCTAAACTGTTTAGGCGGGATTTCTACGGACAGTGATTGGAACAAATACAGTAACCTCTGCAGGATGTTAATTTTAATTGTTTCAATTCTACTACTAAGGTCCAAGGGAAGTGAATTCCACCTGTCCAGGTCATCATATATTTTTCTTGTTGATGTGATCGTAATTCATGTCATAAAGTTTGGGTGTATCTTTTGGTAAATTTACTCCAAGATATTTAATGGATGAAGAGGTCCACTGGAAGTTATACTTGCTCTTTCTGTGAGGTATAATTATAGACTAGGGCTTGGGTCTTGTGTACGTTAAGCACATACCCTGAATATGTTCCAAATGTTTGTAAAACATCCATCAATCTAGGTACACTTATAACAGAACGTCATCAAATACATGCATATCTTATGTTCACTGCCTCTTATTGTTATTCCCTCTAAAGATGGGTCCTGTCTTATTGCCTGTGCTAATGGTTCGAGGTACAGGGAGAAGAGCGTGGGTGAAGATTACAGCCTTGTCTTGCCCCTCGCTCTAATTGTATTGTTTGTGACAAATGTCCATTTATCTTTATTCTAGCAGTCGGATATGAATACAGTGTTTTGATGGACGGTATTACTTCTCTGTTGAAACCAAATCTTTCCATAATTTGGAATAGATAATCCCATCCCACTGAATCAAATGCCTTTTCTGCATCTAGACTGATTAATTTAGCACTTGTATAGCACTTATTTTTGCTGTTATTGATGCATATAGTTTATAATCCGTGTTAAGAATTGCAATAGGTCTATAGGAACTGCATTCCTTCTTATCTTTACCCCCTTTTGGGATTACAGATATGATGGTTTCTCTCCATGATGGTGGTAGACCCCCCTCCAGCAGAGTCCAGTTAAAACAGGCCTGAAGTAGAGGTGCTAGTTGTTCTCTGAAGGCTCTGAACCATTCTGATGGGAAGCCATCAGTGCCTGGAGATTTGTTTGCTTTTAGATTAGATATTGCATTGTTAATTTCTTCAGTAGTTATTTCTGAAGTAAGTCTGTCGTTTTTGCTCTGTGCCAATCGAGGGGAGATCAAGTGAGTTTAAAAAAGGCTCTATTTTCTGTACATCTGCCTTCTCTGGTTGCTTGTACAGATTAATGTTATATGATTCAAATGCATTCTGTATTTCATCCAATTTGCATGTAATCTTCTTTGTTTTGGGGTCTTTTATTAAAAAAATTGTATTCTGTGCTTGTTGTTTCCTGAGTCTCCATGCTAGTAATTCTGTTGCCTTTTGAGCCTGCTTCATAATATCATAATAGCTTTTTCTCTACTTCTTCACTATAAATCTGGTCAATTTCCTGTTTTACCTTTTTGAATCTCTCGTAATATAAGAGGGTCTTTTGTTCTACGTTTCTTAAAGATTCCTGTAATTTCAGCAGTTTCTGTGCTTGAATCTTTTTCTTGAGAGATAATAACAGCCCTAGCTGCATCCCACAGTGTAGCAGGGGATACTTCCCCGTTATCATTATTCTCCACATAGACGTTCAATTCTGTCTTTATTGATTCCTTGAATGCTGGATCATTCAGCATGCTTGTATTACGCCTCCATAGAGTATTTCTTGGTTTGCTATCAAGGTGTAGAGTAAGGTTATGATCTGATAAGTCGCTCCTACAATCCTTAAGCCTGTGTCGATCTGCATTGTACATGAAAATGTATATGGCTGAGTCAAAAGTATATTCCCTATCTGTCATGTGGATGTCACGCCATACATCAAGCAGTCCTAAATCCTGCAATATCCTATTCATCTTTTTAGCAACTAGGCTAATTTTCCTATTTTGATTTGTGCTGTCCAATTTTGAGTTTAAATCCCCTCCACAGATAAGAGTGCCAGAGGTTTCTGTGGCAATTAAATCAAACACCTTCCTGTAGAAGACCATGTCACTCCCCGGGGGGCGCGTATACATTAAATAATGTAACTTCCTTGTTATCCAGTTTACATTTAACAACTATACATCTACCCACCTTGTCTTTTATTTCTGATATAAACTCGAAATTAACTGAATTTGGGATCAAGATTGCAACGCCCCTTCTACCCATTTTGTAAGAAGGAAAAAAGGTTATTCCTATATCCCATTTTCTGGAGTTTCTCGTGTTCAGGAGTGGATAAGTGAGTTTCCTGCCAGAATAGTATGTCAACTCTCTCCCGTTTCATCTTTGATATTACCTTACTCCTCTTGATGGCACTCCCCAGTCCGTTTTACATAGAGATTTATGACCTTACATTCCCCATGATGCATCGATATAAATGTAAAAAACCTGTGCACCATAACTGCCTGCTTAACATGAGCCTAAAAATGAAAGAAAAATCAAGAAAGTTAAAAAAGTAAACCAAAGTGGGAAAATCGAAGCCCTTTTTTGACAGACACAAATGCGCGCACACACACACCCCAGCGTTACTCCATTCTGAATCATTAAACCTTACTGAGGTCACGTCACTGGTAACAACACGGATTACCTTCTGGGCTCTCTGTGATGACCTCATTGACTGACCATCTTTGATGACCTCACCCAGTCTGCCTGTTTAGTGATGACGGACAGGATAGCAGAGTGTTCTTAGATTATGTCACTCTGTGTTAATCACAGGACCTCCTCATGTCCCTTTGACCTCTGAGTGTCTTTTCTCTCCTTCGTTTCATCCCTCTCTTCTCCCCCTCACTCATGGCCCCATACTGAGAGAGATGATTTTAGTGTTGTCAGTGGTCATCTGAGTTCAGGGGTCATCCGGTAGAAGGCTGAGTGCAACCCACTGCAGCTGGCTGGCTGTGTCTTCGTATGTGCATATTTGGCCAAGCTGAACACAGTTGAAATCTCTTCACTGAAAGACCTGTGAAACAAAATTGTGCATTTCCCTCTTAAGTAAACATGGAGATAGTGTGATAATCTGGCTGGTGAGATCTGATGCACTAGGCCCCTCATTGGACCCTGGAGCAGGAGCCTCCTGTCTCTTCCTGCTGTTCACTGTCCCACTGGGAGGGTGTCCAAGCCACCTCTCTCGCGCGCACACACACACACACACACACACACACACTTCCTGTTGCTGTGGAGGGAGCATGTGTTTATGTGTTGCTGTCTGAGGGGGGTTGGGAAGGCATGGGAAAGGACTGAGTGCCAAGAAACACTGGGGGTGACCAGTGTACATGCTCTGCTGGGCAAAGAAACATCTAAACATCTCTATCTCATTCCTTTTTGTCTATTTCACATCTCCGCTTTGGCAGCAAATTCACACTGAGGTTTATGTTAGCAGTTACACACAAACAAGTGTGGAAAAGGGTTCCGTGTCGCCCTGGTGTCCAGATATAATGACTACAGAGCTATTTTAGCCCTCCCCTCTGAAACTGGTTCTCAGAAACCTGGGTTAAAAAAATAACCATTAGGAGAGAGGCTGACTCCTACTGTACCCAGTCCCTGTCTCTCTCTGCCCTTTCTCTTCCCTAAATCCTTGTGTGTGGATTTTTGGCGTTCCCGGCCCAATGACTAACAAACACATTCTCTATCCTCTCGTCCATCTGACAGACAGACAATAGAAGGGAAGCTCTGTGTATGGAACCAATGAGACCTCATGGTACAGTTGCTACAGTCTGTCCAATCACAGGCAGGCAGAGACAACAATGATAATTTGTTTCTAGTTGTTAAACAGTGCACTAGTTTTAACCTTTTCTCTGGTCAACATAAGGAAAAATAGGTTTTTATCCAATAGTGCCCCTGTGAGTGAGTATGACACTGTCACAATAATGACTCTGACTGCGCCAGTGTTAGAGCTATTCTCTTCAGCTTTATGTACGCACTTAAAACCGTGGGCTGTGATTGTCTTTACCAGCCATCCACACTGACATTTACTGGATGCTTTATCGTAATGGCTTTCACACCTGTAGTACTGTAGCAGTAGCCTATACGTTCACTGTCACGCTATGGTGTCTCTGGAAATGTGGACAATCCAATGTAATTTCACGCTATCTCTGCAGAATTAGCTCTGCACAATTAGCTGTCGTTGCTATTGATGTTACTTGCAGGCTTTCTCCTTTCCCTTTGAATGTGAAACGAGGAATCATTGTTGCTCCTGCTGTATTGTGAACACCTTTTAAGAGGTTCACATATTGATGGAGCCAGAGAGCTGAGGCATATATAGCAGAAGGGAATTTAGATAGCCTTCCAATTTGTGCTAAATAAGCTATCCCAATAAATTGCCCCCACCCCCCTCTCTCTGTCTCGCTCTCTCTTTCTCATCCCTCCCTTCTAATTTTAAAATGGAGGTTCTCAGAACAATAACAATCTCTATATTTGTCGCCTCCTCCTTATCAGCTGTGAAGTGAATTGCAGGTTTTTGTGAAATTGTTCCAGCGTCCTCTCCCCTCCTAGAGAGCGTCCAGTCGGCCATATTGAATCACAGCTAATGTTTCTTATCAGAAGTCCCTTCCTCCCCTTGTAATGGCTAAATTGTGTTTCCATGGTCACAGTTGGAGTTATTTTCAGTGTGTTGCCTCCTGTTTCCCAGGCTGTGTTGAGAAGAGTCTGCTCAGTGCAGATAAATATGGCCTACGATGAGGCAAGCTGATTGATGTGGAACCAGTAGCCTCCACTGCCTGTGAGGTAACAGCTGCCCAGAGCAATGGCCCAGTGTAGAAGCACCACAAGAAGCCAAAAACATGCACATCATGGTGCCAGCAGTGTCATGCCAATGCCAAAGAGCCCACTGAGAAGCTTTCTAGTCGTCACTACCTTGCCAGTGGCCAAGCTGGAAAATAATTTAAATACAGCATTTTCTAACAAGAATTTCTCAACAACAAATTAGAAATCCCTTAGCCCCTCAGAAGGGTATGGTTATCTGAGGGGGGCTACCTGGGCCGGCCCTAGCCTTTTTGGGGCCCTAGGCAAAATTTTGTTGGGGGGTTGGGGTACGGAAATGTTTTGCCTGCAAGGTGTTTCCCCCCCCCATTCCTTTCCTGTGGCGGTCCTCATGAGACCCAGTTTCATCATAGCGCTTGATGGTTTTTGCAACTGCACTTGAAAAAACTTTCAAAGTTATAGAAATTTTCCGCATCGACTGACCTTCATGTCTTAAAGTAATGATGGACTGTCGTTTCTCTTTGCTTATTTGAGCTGTTCTTGCCATAATAGGGACTTGGTCTTTTACCAAATAGGGCCATTTTGTGTATACCACCCCTACCTTGTCACAACACAACTGATTGGCTCAAACGCATTAAGAAGGAAAGAAATTCCACAAATTAACTTTCTAACAAGGCACACTTGTTAATTGAAATGCATTCCAGATGACTACCTCATGAAGCTGGTTGGGAGAATGCCAATAGTGTGCAAAGCTGTCATCAAGGCAAAGGGTGGCTACTTTGTAGAATTTCAAATCTATTAAATATAATCTTTTCCTTAACACTTTTGGTTACTACATGATTCCATATGTGTTATTTCATAGTTGTGATGTCTTCACTATTATTCTACAATGTAGAAAATTGGAAAAATAATGAAAAACCCTTGAATGAGTAGGTGTGTCCAAACTTTTGACTGGTACTGTACATTCATATAAATACTCATATCTTTTTAAAATATATGTTCCTTTATTATATTCCCCCTAACCCTACCACCTCTCCCCCTAATTGGAGTAAACTCATGAACAACAACACTTAGGCTTCTACTTCCAGCTTATACATACTATATACATTTTACGGACACATTTTTATATTATGTTTGTTTTTAGTCCTGTCCTTCTACCCTCAACCTCTCCCAACGATTTCTGATGTCCATCCAGTTTTATTTCTATTTGCCATATATTTTTATTTGTGCTGTTTCACAAAAGTTCGGAATCTTTCTATTCTCGTAGTTTCTACAGGTTGGCTGACACACACACCCACCTCCCTAAACCTCCCGAGGGGGACACAGCTTTTTGCCTGATAAATGTAGACCCTGTTCCTCCATCCACCCGTTCTTCCTCCGTCCTGCCTATACCGGAGATGAAAACTCTTCTGGAGAATAGTCAAACCCTCAAGGACTTTCTGTTTGTCTTTTTGTTTTTACTGCTTAATAAGTCATCTAATATTTATATTGACTTCTCCTGCGATTTCAGGCCTGGCTTGGCAATTGGAGAGTGATGCACATAGAAGTGTGTGTGTGTGTGTATACTCAGGTCTTGGTCAGAGCATCACCGTGGCACGCTATATTGTGTAGTCCCTGGTTCTTATCAGGCAGCTCAGATAAAAGACTAAGGCTGCGTTCCAAATGTCACCCTATTCCCTATATATGGTCAAAAGTAGTGCACTATATAGCGGTTACAGTAGACCGATGCTGACAGGAATGGAGAACAGCCACCTCCAACTGCTTGAGTACCTGTACCTGTGTGTCGGTGACTGATATAGATCTACGGAGGTATTATTCTGAAGGAGTAGGAAGGTGTGTGTGTGTGTGTGTGTGTGTGTGTGTGTGTGTGTGTGTGTGTGTGCGTGTGCGTGCGTGCGTGCGCCGTGTATGGGTGCCCTTGAAACAGTCAAACTCTGCGTCCAGTTTTTTTTCTTTGCACTGTTACATTCCCTGCACATGGTAATTTGATTAATTCATCAAGCATTATTATGGTTTGATGTTGAGAATGTAGTAAAGTGCTCTACTTGTTATTCACCAGAGAAGAGGGCAGAGTAGCTCACAGGGGAAGGTGGAGGGTTGTTTTGAGAGGGGGATTCAAGGTGAACGTGTCAAGGTCAGATTGCTATCAGACAAGCAGCATGCCTCTCTCTCCCTCTGTGAGATATTCACTTATGCAGTACAGCAGACAGACAGACGGGCAGACAGACTTCTCAAAACTGCAACTCAGACAAGAGTGGGAGAGAGAGACGGGCAGCGAGAAAGGGAGAGGAGGAGAAAGCGCAAGTGTGGGAGGGATGGAGGTAGAGAGTTTTAAATGCTTCATCTCCTCAGCTCTAATCTGAAGTGAGTTTCTTATTTATTACAAACTCCTCTGTTTCTCTGAACTGTAGTGTGTCTCACTACCTCATTTTCTCTCTCTCTCACTCTCTCACTCTCACTCTCACTCACACAGCAGAGTGTGTAAACCCTGTCCATTGTCATCGTGACCCAGAAAGCTGTATTCTCAGGGGGACAGTGTCCTGTTTCAGAGACTCAGGAGAGAAGAGATCAGGGGGGATGCTTAAAGGCAGTCTGCTCAGTCTCACCTGAGGACCAGAATGGAAGGATTTTGACCATAAAAAGAACTGTGCCTGTAAAGCCCAGGTGAGGAACATAACAGGATAATCTGGGCCTGTGTCTGTTCTCCGTGGTCTAATGGCCACGTTCTGTTCAGCCCACTGTGATAAAGATAGAAGCGTGTGTGTGTGTGTGTGTGTGTGTGTGTGGGTTGAGGCGATGCACAGTATCTCAGGTCTCTATAAGGGCTAATCTGTATAGATGAGTAACCACCTCTCCTTCATTAGAGCTAATCTGCCCAGTCCAGGTCATACATGTTTACCATGTTAACATGCATCTGTGTAGGTTTTAATTCCCCTTCATTAGTGGTGTGTGTGCGTGCGTATGTGCGTGCGTGTGTGCGCGTGACTCCTGGCACGAACACCACCACGCTGATACTCATTTGAGGAACGGGGAAATACAGACCCAGAGTTCAATTCCTTTTCAAATATAACTCCCGGACACACACGCGATTACCTACCTACGCATTTAGTAGTGTATTGTCTAGATCAGAGCCTAATTATACTAGATGCTATTATATAGATGTGTTATCGTTAAATCCCCATAGATGATGTATTATCATTGATTGCCCAGAGAGGCCAACTCACCTGGTATCCCCAGGTCTGAATCAGTCCCTGATTGCAGGGGCCAGTTGAAACACAGCAGAGCTGTGGTCCTGGAGGCCCAGTTGCATAGCCCTAATCTAAGTCCATTCTGATGTTACCAAAGAGTTGTGTCTGATGCTACGAATGGGCTTTGACTGTGTATCCCTCCAGCTGAACCTGAAGGAAATCACTGTCAACTTGTTTTTCCTCACTTAGCTCACTCAGAAAATGCAAAAAAAAAAGGTGCTATTCCCTGGGTAAAGATAGAGGGAAATAGGTTGGAAGACGCGTTTATGTTCAGTCATCCCTCCAATTCTCTCCCTCAAACATATGTATTATTATGTGTCTATTTGGTTGCCTGTGTCTCAGCGCAGTACTCGACTTATTTATAGTTGTTATATAATCACCAGGAACCGAGAAGATGAAAGCTAGTTTCACGCTGGTTGCACCTTAACTCTGTCTTTCTGCTGTGGTTACACTGGGAACTGGTATGAAACCTCTGTATTAAAAGGCATAAACAAGTACACTGTCAGCACAACAGGAAGAAATGTGCTTGCAGCCCTCTCCCGTAGTACCTGTAGATACAGTTTTATCCTCATTGGAGTTCATTCAATTGACATTTCATGAGCTTATATCCAAACCCAGAGCCTGTTAATGGTCTAGAATCACAGTCCTGAAATGTCAGCCAGCCATTACCAGCATCATTCCTAGACCTGTCTCTTCCTGATCTGAACTCTGAGAGAGAGCAGATGAGAGGATCTGGAGACACGAGAGGAGGATGGAGGGGAGATATGAGGGGAATAGGCGGAGAATTAAAGGATGTTGAGTGGGATAGACGTGATCAGAGGTGACTCGGGAGCAGATGGCCCCTCAGCCTGGGAGTGAGTGTGTCTGTCTGACCGCCTGTGTCTGCGTGTGTCATGAGAACCACAGGAGACATGAGGACATGCAGAGAGAGAGCATGAGAGAGCAAGGCAGGGAGGGAGGGATAGAAAAGGTGAGAGGAACAGACAGAATGTGTGAAAAGGTGCTATTCTACAGCGCATGCTGTCTGTAGTGACAGCAGCTGTCACGACTCTGTATCTTTCTCCCTTTTTCTTTTCACACAATCTTTCTTGTTCCTTCTCTCCCTCCCTCACTCTCCATGAACCTCTCCTTCTTTTGCAACTATATCTCTCTCTCTCCTTTCCCCTCTGTCATCTCTGGATGGATGAAGAGATGAACAGGAGAACTGTTATGTGATGGTGCGATCCCAGCTGGGTTTCTATGTTCTCCTCTCTTAATGGCAGCACCCCACTGCTCTGATTGGCCTGCAGCTAGATCAACAGAACACTTACCTAACACCCCGTCCTGCAATCACAACCAGGATATATTCTCGTTTGTTTCATACAGAAGACTATGTGCAAATAGCAAATGACTGTATTCACTGGATAAGAAGTGGAGCACTGTATTGGAAATAAGGGATCATTTGAGGCTTGGCTTTCGCACACACACACACACACACACACACACACATACACACACCACACCGTGCATAACTTTGTCTTCTCTATCCTTCACCAGTTGACAAGTGACCGTCAGTCACTTGGCTGAAAGTCTTGTCACCATGCATATACTGTGCGCTTTAACATCTCCCTTAAACAGCAAAATTAGCCTTCAGTGACGTTTTCTAGGAAATCATTAGCCGACACGCCAGTAGCGTAGCCACACATTCATTGGTGGGTGGGCCTGCAGAAATGTGGGTAATTAACTTCTTGCAACGCTACAAATTTTGCCATGGGGCAAAGAGAAACACTTGCAGTTGTGTAGCTAATCTCTTGCTATTCTACACATTTTGCCATGAGGCTGAGAGAAAAATTACCAGTTTTAGAGTTAATCTGATGCTATTCAACATATTTTTCCATGATGCTGAGAGAGATGTTTTGATTTTTAAAGTTAATTATAGTTGTGTTGACTGTGATAACGGCACTGGATTATGAGCTATCTTGTTTGCTAAATGAACAAACAAAGTAGGCAGTGGCATGGTGTGTACAGTTGAAGTCGGAAGTTTGCATACACTTAGGTTGGAGTCATTAAAACTAGTTTTTCAACCACTCCACACATTTCTTGTTAACAAACTATAGTTTTGGCAAGTCGGTTAGGACATCTACTTTGTGCATGACACAAGTAATTTTTCCAACAATTGTTTACAGACAGATTATTTCACTTATAATTCACTGTATCACAATTCCAGTGGGTCAGAAGTTTACATACACTAAGTTGACTGTGCCTTTAAACAGCTTGGAAAATTCCAGAAAAGGATGTCATGGCTTTAAAAGCTTCTGATAGTCTAACTGACATAATTTGAGTCAATTGGAGGTGTATCTGTGGATGTATTTCAAGGCCTACCTTCAAACTCAGTGCCTCTTTTCTTGACATCATGGGAAAATCAAAAGAAATCAGCCAAGACCTCAGAAAAAAAATTGTAGACCTCCACAAGTCTGGTTCATCCTTGGGAGCAATTTCCAAACACCTGAAGGTACCACGTTCATCTGTACAAACAATAGTACGCAAGTATAAACACCATGGGACCACGCAGCCATCATACCTCTCAGTAAGGAGACGCGTTCTGTCTTCTAGAGATTAACGTACTTTGGTGCGAAAAGTGCAAATCAACCTTGTGAAGATGCTGGAGGAAACAGGTACAAAAGTATCTATATCCACAGTAAAACGAGTCCTATATCAACATAACCTGAAAGGCCGCTCAGCAAGGAAGAAGCCACTGCTCCAAAACCGCCATGAAAAAGACAGACTACAGTTTGCAAATGCACATGGGGACAAATTGGAGAAATTTGAGAAATGTCCTCTGGTCTGATGAAACAAAAATATAACTGTTTGGCCATAATGACCATCATTATGTTTGGAGGAAAAAGGGGGAGGCTTGTAAGCCAAAGAACACCATCCCAACCGTGAAGCACGGGGGTGGCAGCATCATGTTGTGGGGGTGCTTTTCTGCAGGAGGGACTGGTGCACTTCACAAAATAGATGGCATCATGAGGAAAAACAATTATGTGGATATATTGAAGCAACATCTCAAGACATCAGTCAGGAAGTTAAAGCTTGGTCGCAAATGGGTCTTCCAAATGGGCAATGACCCCAAGCATACTTCCAAAGTATTGTGTCAAAATGGCTTAAACAAAGTCAAGGTATTGGAGTGGCCATCACAAAGCCCTGACCTCAATCCTATAGAACTGAAAAAGTGGGCAGAACTGAAAAAGCGTGTGCGAGCAAGGAGGCCTACAAACCTGACTCAGTTACACCAGCTCTGTCAGGAGGAATGGGCCAAAATTCACCCAACTTATTGTGGGAAGCTTGTGGAAGGCTACCTGAAACGTTTGAACCAAGTTAAACAATTTAAAGGCAATGCTACCAAATACTAATTGAGTGTATGTAAACTTCTGACCCACTGGGAATGTGATGAAAGAAATAAAAGCTGAAATAAATAATTCGCTCTACTATTATTCTGACATTTCACATTCTTAAAATAAAGTGGTGATCCTAACTGACCTAAGACAGGGAATTTTTACTAGGATTAAATGTCAGGAATTGTGAAAAACTGAGTTTAAATGTATTTGGCCAAGGTGTATGTAAACTTCCGACTTCAACTGCATCTAGCCATAGAAGCACAGTGACTTATGCCTCTGTGGTAATAGTGGGGGTGTGGCTTTCAGTTAGTTATTTTTGACCTCTCATCCCATGAGAGTGAATGTCATTCCCGTGCACTGCTTGCTATTCAGTCCATCTGATGGTGTTTGCATGTTTAGGTAAAAAGACATAGTGTTCCGTTTGAACACTGACAAGTAGAGAGCATTAAAAAAAAAACATCCTCAATCTGATTGGGTGCTACACCCAGCTGATTGGTTAGGTAGAGACAGGACTAGAGAGAATGCACTCACACATCTGTATTAGGCATACTTGTATTATTTGAAGGCACAAAGAACTCAGTAGCGAAAGTTCTGGTCAAAAGTATTGCCTTGTCTTTCAAAAAAGGTCACTGACCGAAAAGACGACAATGAAAACGTGAGTAACGATACTCGTGTGTGGACCGGCATAAACTTTATAACACTTAATTTGACAGGTTATTTATGACATGGTAATGACTGTTTCATTATCATTATTGTGAGCTGACCTTTGAGGCACCATAAAGGAGAGACAATGTGGTGGTGTATGTGTTAATAACGGTTGCCCCAGCAGGACTGATTTGGGGATGGTCTGTTTTTTTTTTTTATGGAATGTGTTGCCAGCTATTACTACATACGGTAGAAAGTTGAGGTGTCCGTCCTCCTACCAACATGCTACAGTCCCTTCATTATTTAATTGTTGAGACTTTGGGATTGTTCCTCATATAGACCGAGACAGAGCACAGCTGTTCAAAGCTCCTAGTTTGGCCTGTCAGTAAATGAGGAGAGAGCATCCCAGACCGAGTTCTTTAGCTCACTGTCTCCGCGTGTACATAACACGCATGCACATACGACAGAACACGCACACGGCAGAACACACACACGCTCAAATGCTTGTACACAACCACACACACACACACACTCTGTCAGCTACAGGCTAAATCTGGCAGAGGGCCAAGTTGGCTGAAACAAAGCGATATTGTTTCCTCAGTGTAATTTGCTTTGATGTTGCTCAGTGTTCTGTGAGGACCAATTTGTCAGGATGTGGAAGCTGTTTCTTCTGTGTACCAGAGGGGAGACAAGTGTTCTGTGCTGTAAAAACACTTTCACTCTCTGTTTTACATTACCCGGCCCACTAGTTAAAATGTGTTCTAGTTAGAGCTCTAGGGTGGAAAGAGAGCAGAACAAGCCATTGTGCTTACCTGCTGATTTTCTCCATGGAGATATATACTGATACACAAGAAAATGCTGGATTTTTCTACCCCTTTACACTTGTTTTGTGGAAGATGTACTGAGTCGGACACTTCTTCCTTCTATGATACAGTATATGATATATGCTATATAGCAAGTGGTTTTATCCAAAGCAACTTAGTCATACGTGCATTCCTTTCATATGGGTGGCCACAGTGGGAATCGACTTACGATCTTGGTGTTGCAAGCACCATTCTCTACCAACTGAGCAACACAGGACCACTTCCTGTCATTTTGGTTCCGGTTCATCGAGCAGAAAGACACTGATTGTGTCTGGTCTTTGGTAAATGTATGATAATTAATGGGCATCATTTGGAATTGTACACGTCTTGAATATTGAATAGCATTTCAGCATCTATTCAAACGTTGACCTTTTTTAGTTTGAATGTAAAATCAAGGGGTAACTAAATGCCTCAGTTACCTCATGCTCAAGACATTAGCAGAGGGAAAGAGGTTTGTCATCTAACAACAACAAGAAGTTTAAGCTGCCATAAATATTACAGTACTAAGCTATTAGGGCGGCAGGTAGCCTAGTGGTTAGAGCGTTGGACTTGTAACCGGAGGGTTGCAAGTTCGAATCCCCGAGCTGACAAGGAAAAGATCTGTCGTTCTGCCCCTGAACAAGGCAGTTAACCCACTGTTCCCGGGCGCCAAGACGTGGATGTCGATTAAGGCAGCCCCCCGCACCTCTCTGATTCAGAGGGGTTGGGTTAAATGCGGAAGAAACATTTCGGTTGAAGGCATTCGGTTGTACAACTGACTAATAATGGTGACATTGACTTTGACTTTTGTCTCCCCAAAGATTCATTAGTCTCTTTATTTGTGTGTGTGTGTGTGTGTGTGTGCGCGAGCTTCATGCACATTGATGAAGTCCTAATTTTATATCCATATTTGACGATATAACGTCTCTCCCAACCTTGAAGAAATGAGCCAATTACCTAAGTCTTCTGAGTAGAGTTTGATCCTGTAACTGTGATGTCCAGATATACGCTAAATTGGTTGTTTTGTCAAGTGATGTTTCTTACACTTCTCCAACGTGTCCTCTCTCATTGACTCACTTGTGATGCCGCTCTGCATGGACTTGTTTGTCACCTTTTCACTCCTGTATCATTTTCCCACCTTCTGTCTTCTTCCCATCCTCCTCTCCTAAAAAGTGTTTTCTTTCTCCAGGTCGTTTTGTGTCTGTCTGTTAAATGTACACAACCAGCCCTAAAAGACTTGAATAGGCCTTCCCGATGTTTGTTATGGGGTTGCTTTGGTTACGCTGCAGAAGTTATGTGTTTCTCACTTATTTCTGGCTCTGCTGCCTGACACCCCCTCTATTTTCTTCATGTCTCTTTTAAAAGCTGGACTTTCATACCTTTAATCTCCTTTCCTCCTGAGTGCTTTAGTACATTTAACCCTCTTGTTAACCTTCGTTAAAACAAACGTCACGCTCAGAAATACAACTTAGTGAGGAAATCAGATAGCTGTAGAGTCAAGTAAAGTCGCAGGCTTGTTATTGTGTTGTTTCATAGTGTTACCTCAAAGGAGATTGGAACTTTGTCATCAAACAGACACACACACACACACAAACGTACCAGAAAGCAAACATCAGAGTGTACATAACCCACCAACGTGTGTGAACAGTCTCACCCATCCTCTTATCAGCGATTGGTTTGTTTGACAAATACACAGAGTGTGTGTGTGTGTGTGTGTGTGCGTGTGCATGTGTGTGTAAATGTCCACTCCGTGGTAAAAGCTATGGTTAGTGGGTAATGGTTCAGGCCAACAGGTGTCTGTAGGAAGGAACCAATGAAGTGGAAAGCAGAGGGTTGTCATGTGTGACGCTGCCTCAGTCTCTCTGACAGGTGACATTACCTGGAAGCTGCTGTAGCTGGAACTACTCCCAGAACACACACAGACACACCCGCATACACACACACACACACAGTTACAGGAAAGCGAACGTCTGAGCGTACCTAACCCACCAGCATACAGGTAACTGCCAAAATAAAGGAAACACCAGCATAAAGTGTCTTAATAAAGCGTTGGTCCACCACAAACCAGAACAGCTTCAGTGCACCTTGGCATCGACTCTACTAGTGTCTGGAACTCTACTGGAGGGATACGACACCATTCTTCCACAATAAATTCCATAATTTGGTGTTTTGCTGATGGTGGTGGAGAACTCTGTGTTAAATTGGGTTGAGATCTGGTGACTGAGACGGCCATGGCGTATGGTTTACATAGTTTTCATGCTCATCAAACCATTCAGTGACCACTCGTGCCCTGTGGATGAAGGCATTGTCATTCTCTGGGGACATAATTGGCAACTGGGCCTGCCCAGCATTTTTATAGATGACCCGAAACATGATGGGATGCTAATTGCTTAATTAACTCAGGAACCACACCTGTGTTGAAGCATCTGCTTTCAATATACTTTGTATCCCTCATTTACTCAAGTGTTTCCTTTTTATTTTGGCAGTTACCTGTATGTCATAGGCTTGTAATTGTGTTGTTTGATATTGTTACCTCAAAGCAGATTGGACATTTGTCATAAAACTGAGAGAGAAAAACACACACACACACACACACACACACACACACACACACACACACACACAGGAAAGCAAACGTCAGAGGGTACATAACCCACCAACGTGTGTGTAAACCGTCTTACCCATCCTCTCATCAGCGATTGGTTTGTTTGACCAATTTCTTGTCATACCCTTCAAGTGAGAGAGTAAATGTCCACTCTGTGGTAAAAGCTAACAGGGCGTATGGACAGTGGGTAATGGTTCAGGCCAACAGGTGTCCGTAGGAAGGAACCAATGAAGTAGAAAGCAGAGGGTTGTCATGGAAGCTGCTGTAACTATTCCCAGAAGTGCCTCAAATCCTCTGGGAAATAAAAGAGATCACTAGAGATTTACTTATGTTCAATTATTCATTCTAGCAGAGGTAAAGAGGAATGTTTCTGAGGTTGAGTCAGTCATCATTGGTATGCATTTTGTATAATGAATTGTGTGTGTGTGTGTGAACGTATGTGTCTGGTTACAAGGCTTAATACTGTTGATGAAGAAGAGTAATGTGCCCCCCCCTCCCCTCCCCCAGCCCATCATCAAACACACACACACATGCGTGCAAACCAAAAACCAAACATTTAAACATACCTATAATGTTTTAGAAAGAACAAAACCACAAACATTAAAACATGCCTCTCTCCAAAACAAAACAGAGACACAGCATGCAAAGCCTCTTCTCCATGGTTGCCAACCTTCTTCTAGAGAAACACTTCTAATCTTGGAACCACCAAAATAAGCCGTTCTCCCTGCTGCGAATGTGAATATGCCTGCACATATGGCCAGGCCTGTTATCCTCCTCACTTATAATGAGAAATTGTTGTTTTCTGTGTGATGATGTACCTTTTTTTGGAAGTCTTCAATGAGTGTGTGGGATCCAGTTCACACCAACCTTGTCCTAGCAGCAGGCCCAGCCATAGAGATGCATATTTTAATACTGCGGGGCCCAACCCATCTGTAAAGAGGCACGCACTGCCGGCTGAATATGTAACACTGTGAGTGAATATAAATGCCCTTGGCTACACTCATATGGTCAGAATGAACATCAGAATATTTTATTTAACCAGGACGTCTCTTGAAATTAGAAGTCTAGAAACCATGACAGCAGCCTCAGTCAGTGCATCAGGAAGCCAAGAGCCTAGCCAGGTGTTTGTGTTACACAGCATTGTCCGTATTACATTCCCTGCCTGGAGAGAGAGAGAGGAGGACGAGCAGAAGAGTGGAGCCGTAAAATGTCACCTTCTGGGTTTAATAAAACTAGCCTTTAGACTAGTTGAGTATCTGGAACATCAGCATTCGATTACAGACCCAAAATGGCCAGAAACAAAGACTTTCTTCTGAAACTATTCTTGTTCTGCGGAGAAATTGCCAAGAAACTGAAGATCTCGTACAACGTTGTGTACTACTCCCTTCACAGAACAGCACAAACTGTCTCTAACCATAATAGAAAGAGGAGTGGGAGGCCCTGGTGCACAACTAATTATTAGAGTGTCTAGTTTGAGAAAAAGACGCCTCACAAGTCCTCAACTGGCAGCTTCATTAAATAGTACCCGCAAAACACCAGTCTCAACGTCAACTGTGAAGAGGCGACTCCGGGATGCTGGCCTTCTAGGCAGAGTTGCAAAGAAAAAGCCATATCTCAGACTAGCCAATAAAAAGAAAAGATTAAGATGGGCAAAAGAACACTGACAGAGTAAGATTGGAATAAAGTGTTATGGACAGACAAATCTAAGTTTGAGGTGTTCGGATCACAAAGAAGACCATTTGTGAGACGCAGAAAAAATGAAAAGATGTTGGAGGAGTGCTTGACACCATCTGTCAAGCATGGTGGAGGCAATGTGATGGTCTGGGGGTGCTTCGGTGGTGGTAAAGTGGGAGATTTGTACAGGATGAAAGGGATCTTGAAGAAGGAAGGCCATCACTTCATTTTGCAACGCCATGCCATACCCTGTGGACGGCGCTTAATTGGAGCCAATTTCCTCCTATAACAGGACAATGACCCAAAGCACAGCTCCAAACTATGCAAGAACTATTTAGGGAAGAAGCACTCAGCTGGTATTCTGTTTATAGTGGAATGCCCAGCACAGTCACCGTATCTCAACCCTATTGAGCTGTTGTGGGAGCAGCTTGACCGTTAGGTACGTAAGAAGTGCCCATCAAGCCAATCCAACTTGTGGGAGGTGCTTCAGGAAGCATGGGGGGAAATCTCTTCAGATTACCTCAACAAATTGACAACTAGAATGCCAAAGGTCTGCAAGGCTATAATTGCTGCAAATGGAGGATTATTTGATGAATGCAAAGTTTGAAGGACACAATTATTATTTCAATTAAAAATCATGATTTATAATTGACTATACTTCCTATTCATTTTGCAACTCATTTCAATAATGTTTTCATGAAAAACAAGGACATTTCTAAGTGACCCCAAACTTTTTAACTGTAGTGTATATGTGTGTGTATGTACATACACACTAACTTCAAGACTGTTGGAAAAGCATTCCAGTTGAAGCTGGTTGAGATAATTCCAAGAGTGTGCAAAGCTGTCATCAAGGCAAAGGGTGGCTATTTGAAGAATCTCAATTATAAAATATATTTTGATTTGTTGAACACTGTTTCGGTTAATACATGATTTCATGTGTTATTTCATTGTTTTGATGTCTTCACTATTATTCTACAATGTAGAAAATTGTAAAAATAAAGAAAAACCCTTGAAAGTGAGTAGGTGTGTCCAAACTTTTGACTGGTTCTGTATATACACTACCGGTCAAAAGTTTTAGAACACCATCACACCACATCTTCCTCCATGCTTCACGGTGGGAACCACACATGCGGAGATCATCCGTTCACCTACTCTGCGACTCACAAAGACACGGTTAAAAAAGTATGTGGACAAGCCTTAAAATGAGTGGATTCAGCTATTTCAGCCACTCTCTCTCTCTCACCCGTTGAAATTTCGGCCCTGCTAGAGCTGGAAACGTCTAGGAGCAACAACGGCTCAGCCACGCGGTGGTAGGCTACACAAGCTCCCAGAACGGGACCATTGAGTGCTGAAGCGCGCAGCGCGTATAAATCATATATCATTGGTTGAAACACTCACTACTGAGTTCCAAACTGCCTCTGGAAGCAACGTCAGCACAATAACTGTTTGTTGGGAGCTTCATGAAATGGGTTTCCATGGCCGAGCAGCCGCACACAAGCCTATGATCACCATGCGCAATGCCAAGTGTCGGCTAAAGTGGTGTAAAGCTCGCCGCCATTGGACTCTGGAGCAGTGGAAATGCGTTTTCGGGAGTAATGAATCACTCTTCACCACCTGGCAGTCCGATGAACGAATATGGGTTTGGTGAATGCCGGGAGAATGCCGCCTGCCTCTATGCATAGTGCAAACTGTTTGGTCCTATAAGTTTGGTGGAGGAGGAATAATGGTCTGGGGCTTTTTTTCATGGTTCAGGCTAGGCCCCTTAGTTCCAGTGAATGGAAATCTTAACACAACCGCATACAATGACATTCTAGACAATTCTGTGCTTCCAACTTTGGTTTGTCGATCGGTGTGGGACAACTTGACTGGCCTGCACAGAGCCCTGACCTCAACCCCATCGAACACCTTTGGGATGAATTGGAACGCCTACTGCGAGCCAGGTCTAATCGCCCAACATCCAGTGCCTGACCTCACTAATGCTCTTGTGCCTGACTTCTCTAATGCTCTTGTGGCTGAATGGAAGCAGGTCCCTACAGCAATGTTCCAACATCTAGTGGAAAGCCTTCCCAGAAGAGTGGAGGCTGTTATAGCAGCGAAGGGGGGACCAACTCCATATTAATGCCCATGATTTTGGAATGAGATGTTTGACGAGCAGGTGTCCACATACTTTTGGTCATGTAGTGTATGTATATATACATGCACACCCACCCGACCCGGGAAGGACGCTGCACGCTCAAGCATGCAAAGAGCTGATCAAAAATCGCCCCTCGGCAGTGTTTGTATTTCTGTGTGTGTCATGCATGGACACGTCCTTTTTATCCACAGCAAACTCTGTGGCGTTAGAAGTACTGCATCATGGCTTTGGACATGATAACAGCATGGTTAACTCAACACCTGTGACACCTCGTTGACTGATCCATGGACTGCAGACATGAGACGTATAGTGTCACGTCTCCATGACAGGGTCTTGACATTATCACATCCACCAGCTGACACCTCACTGGGCCGTGAGCTCTGGCGCTGGCTTCCTGATTATGACCCAGCTGGAGCTGACTTTAGGGGCCTTGAGTTAGGAATGGAGAGAGTTGAAACTGTGTTTCCAAGAACTCGTTAGGCCAGAGAAATGAGATGGAGAGGGAGGGAGCTAGAAGATTGGGGTCTGACCTCAATCTCAGTTTCACGTGTGCAACAGCGAGGAGAGAGCGGAAGGAGAGATTGAGGGGGGGTTCTGGATGATACTGAACAAAGCTCTGATTAGTACTGAGTGCTGGTTCCTTAATAAGAGCTGCTATCAGACCCTGCTAGTAATTACTCACACACACCCACGCACACATTCACACTCTGACACACACCCAAAAATTTCAGAGTACTTGCGTATCCTGATATTTTTCCGTTAGCTGAGGAGAATTGTTGAAAATGACGATTTTTTTTTTTTTTTGACCAGCCCCTCCCTTGCGTATAGTGACTTCAATCGTCTGAGCTTGGAGGTGTGTGTGTGTGTGTCAGTCTGTACGTGTGTTTCTCTGTGCTATTCCAGAGTGTGATGTACACCCCATTCTGTGTCTGTCTGGTTACTAGAACTGTCTGAAGTGTATTTAGTTGGTTGATTGGACTCCACTGTGTTCCAAGACTGACTGTTTCAGACTAGACAGGGTTGGGGTTGACTGACTGAGACTGTCTCCTCTCCTCTCTGTCCCCATGTAGAACCCGACCCAGGTGGGTACGGCCCTCCAGGTGTTCTATAACCTGGGCAGTCTGAGGGAGACCATCAGTGGGGTGGTGGAGGGCTACCGGACCACCATACAGGACAACGTCACCGCCGCCCTGGACATCAAGGGACTCACCCAGCCCGCTGGCAACAGAGGTAGGTGGGTGGTGGAGGGCTACCGGACCACCATACAGGACAACGTCACCGCCGCCCTGGACATCAAGGGACTCACCCAGCCCGCTGGCAACAGAGGTAGGTGGGGGTGAGAGTTAGGGGTTGAGGAAAGTTGTGGTACTCTTGTCTTGTGTAACTTTTTAACCTGTGTAATTTTATTTGTGTGTGTTTGTGTGTCAGATGCGCCAGGCAGAGCTGTGATGCCAACCCCAGGTAACACGGCAGCGTTCCGAGCTGCTTTCTGGACCAACCTTGAGAAACTCATGGACCAGATCTGTGGCGCTTGCGGACAGGTATGCTTTTACCTTTACAGATACTTTACTTAAGTAAAGGTAATGTACCTAGTCAGGGAGTACTGAAACCTGTAATCTCTCTTTGTTTAGGTGCAACACCTCCATAAGGTCTTGACAAAGAAGAGAGACCCTGTCACTCACGTCTGCTTCATCAGTGAGATCATTAAGGTGAGACGCCCATGTCCTCATAAAAGGCCTGTGTGTCCTTGCCACTGGAATGTCATCAGCACACCCTTCCACAACATCTATTCCTCTACTCTTGGCAATATCCTTCTCTTCTCTTTTGCCTTCCCCTGACAACCTCTTTCCCATCCCCTCTCCCTCTCCCATACTGATCGGTCCATTACCTGGGCCTGTCCTGGACCAGACCTACCCAGGCTTTATTGACTCTGCTGGCATCAGCAGAATGCTGGGCTGTTAAGCAGAACAGCATGCAGGGACTTACGTTCTCTAATACAAGCTGAAAGAGATTCAGCTGTGCCAATTTTCTTTCTTAAGAGGAGCATGGACCTTTTAATTTGCTCCCTCCCTCTTTTTCGCTCCCTTCCTCCCTTTCTCTCTCTGCTGCTGTCCCCCCCTCTCGTTCCCTCCGTTGTCACGCTCTCTCGCTCTCTCGCTCTCTCCATCTGTCTCTCCATCTCTCTTTATCCTCTATAAAAGTCCACAGTCCTATAATTGGCCTTTTCTATTCAGGAGAGCAGTGGACCTATTATCAGCTTGCTCTAATTAAGGTCTAGTGCTGTGTGTGTGTGGTGTGTGTGTGTGTGGTGTGTGCATGCGTGTGTACATGCCTGTGTGCGTATGTTTAGAAGGAGGACATGGACATAGTCTGGTCTATTTTGTGTTGGTTTAATGTTATCAGGTTAGCATTTGTGTGTGTGTGTGTGTCGTTCCTCTTTGTGTTAGGCCACAGGACAGTACATTATGTAGAACATGAAGCAAAGTAGGCCTAGTTTACTTTAGATTCTGTAAGATAAGTGGAAATCATCCAGTCTTTAGGCTCTGGGGCTGTTTTCCTAGAAATGAAGCACATCTCACACAGCTGTCATCATCACCATTAATATCATCACCATCACCATTAGGATCATCACACCATCATCATCAATACTATCACCATCATCATCACCATTAATATCATCTTCATCAATCATCAATACCATCAATATCATCATCCTCAATACCATCACACCGTCATCATCACCATTAATATCATCATCATCATCATCACCATTAAGATCATCATCATCATCATCATCATCACCACCATCACCATTAAGATCATCATCATCATCACCATCAGCATCATCATCATCATCATCACCATTAAGATCATCACCATCATCACCATTAAGATCATCATCATCATCACCATTAAGATCACCATCACACCGTCATCATCATCACCATTAAGATCATCAGCATCATCACCATTAAGATCATCATCACCATTAAGATCATCATCATCACCATCATCATCACCATTAATATCATCATCATCACCATCATCATCATCATCATCATCACCATTAAGATCATCACCATCATCATCATCACCATTAAGATCACCATCACCACCATCATCATCATCATCATCATCATCATCATCATCACCACCATTAAGATCATCATCACCATTAAGATCATCATCATCACCATCATCATCACCATTAATATCATCAT